>OY294018.1:16724563-17100092 GCA_958510785.1 Exephanes ischioxanthus | reverse complement strand
CGGTACTTCCTACCATCGGTGGCGCCCTAGCGCCCTACTACTATGTGCTATGGTAATATCTCTCAAGCGATATAGTCATTTTTATTAGATCCTTCTCTCAGTGTATCGCTATAATTACGGAATTTCGGTTTTTATAGAACACAAGACTGGATTTCAAAATTTCAACATTCCATTCTAAATGCTATAATTTCGGAATTTTGATTTTCATAGCATATCGAATGTATTTAGAAATTCCGAAATTCCATTCCATCCAGCGAATCCCATGTGATCCATGTATTCCAGCGAATTCCATGTGGAAAATATGCGATCCCGGCGAGAGATCCAACATAACCGCTATTCACTTATATATTAATATTCAATATTGTTATTATTTAAAAACAATATAATGTATGCATGTATATGTATATAATATTTATTCTCGAGCGTTGCGATCGAGGTATATCGCTGGGTGAAAACGTCGAAAGGTGAAACTGCGGCACTTAAGAGTCTCAAGGGAGAGGGATCAAAGGCAGCATGGAGTGAAGGTACGAGTACAGAGTAGGCGGTTTTCTCGGTAATCTCTTTCCCCTCCGACCGACGGTTTTTCGTACCATCGACGATCCGGCGCGTTCGCTCGGTTGCGACTGCTCGAGTTAATCTTTCAGTAGCGGTAAAAGCGAAATCTTATCCGTATCCGGGTGGCGTGGAAGCCTCGGGGAAGAAGCGATCGGGCGGACTGCGCAGCGGTAAGGAGAATCTCGAGTTAACCCGCTCTCTCTTCAGCCCTCCCGGCCCAACATTCGGAACGCAACAAGCCAAACTACTTCCCCGCCTCTTACGGGCTGATGTATTATTGCATATATAGGCGATGTCTTTGTACATTTAACGGGAGGTTTTTGCGTAAAGCTTTATCCTCGAGAAATCGTTATTCCTCGCTCAGACGATTCGCGAGTGTGGATGGAGTGGGTAAAGAATAATGTACGAGATGCGGATGAGAAGAAACAGCTTATGGGATTTTTTGGGTACGATGCGATCGCGAGCGCAGCCGACGTATATTAAAAAAAAAATCAGGAACAATTTAATGGATTCGTTCCAATGGAAAACAAAAAAATATTCCTGAAGGCTATTTTGCAAAAATTGTATTATTGTAGATATAGGCAATGTCTTTGTACAAGTTTTATGAAAGGTTTTTGCGTAAATCTTTATCCTCGGGAAATCGTTATTCTTCGCTCAGACGACTCGCGAGTGTGGATGGAGTGGGTAAAGAATAATGTACGAGATGCGGATGAGAAGAAACAGCTTATGGGATTTTTTGCCTACGCCGTGATCGCGAGCGGAGCCGACGTATATTAAAAAAAAAAAAAAAATCAGGAACAATTTAATGGATTCGTTCAAATGAAAAACAAAAAAAATATTCCTGAAGGCTATTTTGCAAAAATTGTATTATTGTAGATATAGGCAATGTCTTTGTACAACCCGAGTAGAAATTTTCGAGCGTTACATCGGGCCCTGATAGGGTCCTGATAAGGCCTTATCAGGCCCTTGTCAGGCCTTCTCAGGACCTTATCAGGGCCCGATGTAACGCGTGAAAATTTCTACTCGGGAAGTTCTATGGAAGGTTTTTGCGTAAATCTTTATCCTCGAGAAATCGTTATTCTTCACTCGGATGACTCGCGAGTGTGGATGGAGTGGGTAAAGAATAATGTACAAGATGCGGATGAGAGGAAACAGCTTATGGGATTTTTTGGGTACTCTGTGATCGCGAGCGCAGTCGATGTATTTTTTTTTTTTTTATCCGGAACAATTTAGTGGTTTCGTTCAAATGAAAAATTAAAAAATATTCCTGAAGGCTAGTTTGCAAGAATTGTGTTATTTTAGATATAAGCAATGTCTTTGTACAAGTTTTATGGAAGGTTTTTGCGTAAATCTTTATCCTCGAGAAATCGTTATTCTTCGCTCAGACGACTCGCGAGTGTGGATGGAGTGGGTAAAGAATAATCTACAAAATGCGGATGAGAGGAAACAGCTTATAGGGTTTTTAGCTGCGCTGTTATCGCGAGGGCAGTCGAGGTAGAATTTTAAAAATGCAGGAAAAAGTTGAATGGATTAGTTAAGATAAAAAAAAAAATTAAATTTTCCTGGAGGCGATTTTGCAAAAATTGCATCAAGGTCGGTGTATTATTGTGAAGCAAAGAAACGTGAGTGTGGATGGACGGGGTAAAGAATAATGCATCAGATGAGTATGAGAGGGAACAGCTTGAGCTTGAGCTTATAACGGCTTGAGAGGATTTTGGCTGCGCTGTTATCGCGAGCGCAGTCGACGTAGACTAAATAAAAAATCAGAACAAAGTTGAATGAATTCGTACAAATAAATAAAAAAATTAATCTTCCAGGAGAACATTTTTGCAAAAACTTGCATCCACTTCTGAATAAGCCTGAAAAAAATGTCGCCGATTTTGGACAGCAGTTGTCGAAAAAATTTGAGAAAATTATTTTTGCTATTTGTTTATTTTATTTTTCAATAGATTGCTTCTCGTAGATATAACAAAAAAATAAAATAAAACGAGCCTTTAAGCGTCTACGATCCAACTTCCCGCACATTGAAAAAGGTACCAAAGTTTCTTGTCCACAAACGTCTACAATTATTTTCTCGTTAATTTTACCCCGAACATAACAAAATAAAAATAAAAAATCAACATGGCAAAATTATTTGCTATTTGTTCATTTTTACAAATCACTCCCCGTACGTATAATACAAACTATAAAACCACCAAGTGTCTACGACTCAACCTCCCGCACATTAAAAAAGATGCCAAAGTTTCTTGTCCACAAAAGCCCAAAATAACATTCTCGTGAATAAAAAAAAGAAGAAAAAATGTTTCTCAATTTCACAAACATAAAACACATCTCATTCGTGAAACGAACAACAAAGTAATCGTGAACGATTTGCAGATAAAAGGAAAGAGTCTTGTGCGCGTCTTCCATCGTTCCACGTTGGTCCGTGCAGGGCCTCGCGAGTTCACCGTCGGAGCTGCGAGCGCGGCTTAGGAGAGCGAAGGGTGTGACTCGGCTATCTGGTGAAAGGAGCGGAAACGGCGGAGATAAAGAGAGTAGAACGGGTGGAGAACAAACGCAGAGACAAAGTCGGCTATCGCGAAGACGAAAAGCGACAGCGTTTAGCGGGAGAGCACGGGGCAGCACCCCGTCTCTCGTCGCCGACTTTGATATCTAAATGAAAGGGCGTTGTGCGACTCGGATACTTCGCACACATGCTCATTTTTTTTTTTTTTTTTTTTTTTTCGCCTACGTGTGCGCGTGTGTTTTGCGACCGGGAACAAGCCAAGCACGTGGTATCAAACGGCACGGGAACGATCCCCTTGGGCGCTTTTCTCTATGCATGAACACCATGCATATATATATACATGCAGACACTATATGTCGTTTTCTATCCTCACGTTCCGCCCCGGACCATCCGGGTCTCACCCTCTCGCCACTCATCGGCCCACTTTCCATTGGAGATTCCCCGTGGCTTCTCGTACGACACTTTGATTATCGTCGCGTGGAGAGACACACATGGCACCGCGCACACTATGTCATATTAACCCTTACACCTCGTGTTATTACGCCCTTATTATTCCGAGGGCTTTTAATAGATTTTGAATAATCAGGACATGGGTGGGGGGAGGTTGCTTGCGCCCCTATGGATCTAAGTCCGTTTAGGGGACTCACGCCCTTGCGATTCCAAGCCGGACTTAATGGACTTATTATTCTTAATGCCCTTATTGCTCAAAGGCCCTTTAATGGACTTAGGATAATGAGGTCATAAGGCTGTTTGGGGGAGGGACTAAGGGACTTAACACCCTTATTATTCAAAGGGCCTTTGATGAATTTAGAATGATAAGAGCATGAGTCTATTTTGGGGGTTGGAGTTGGGGGCTTAAGCCCTTATTGTTCTCGGTCACTTTAGAGGACTTACACCTTTGCAAATGTAAACCCCACTTAATGGACTTATTATCCTTAATGCCCCTGTTATTCGAAGGTCCTTTAATGGACTTAGGATAAGGCCATAAGTCTGTTTGGGGGAGGGACTAGGGGACTTAATGCACTTATTATTCAAAGGCCCTTTAATGAACTAGGAATAAGAGCATAAGTCAATTGGAGGGGGGGGGGGGGGGGGGGGGGGGGGGTATTTGGGCGAGGGGGAGAGATTCAGCTTAAACCTTAAGCGCTTATTGTTCCAAGTCCTTTTAGAGGACTTGCGTCCTTGCAATTTTGTGCTTCACTTAAAGGGGTTAATGGGCTTAATTATTCCAAGGGCCTTTAATGCACTCATAATTATAAGCGCATAACTCTATTGGGAGGGGGGGGGGGGGGGGGAGGAATAATGGAGCCTTTATTATTCCAAGTCCGTTCAAAGGACTGAAGCCCTTGCAATTCTGAGCTTCACCTTGCTCTAAGATCCCCTCGGGCGTTTTTCTCTCTATATATGTATACATGTACTGTATCTCGGTTTCCGTCCTCACGTTCCACCCCGACCATTCAAGTTTCACCCTCTCGCCACTCATCGGCCCACTTTCCATTGGAGATTCCCCGTGGCTTCTCTTACGACGCGTCCATTATCGTCGCGTGGGAAGACACCTATGGCACCGCGCACACTATATCACATTAACTCGTACACCTCGTACCCCGCTACCTCACTCGGTGGGCGATCGTGCATGAGCCAATAGACTAATTTTGTCCCCCTCGTACGCGCCTTTGCACTATGCCGCCGCACCCCATCCGCCGTTGTGTACAACCCCTTCTATCCTTTTATTTCGCTTCTCTTTTGTAACCCTCTCCTATAACCGCCCCCCACCTCGCCACCCCCCCCCCCCCCCTTGGAGGGGTTCACGCTGTTTGACGCGTGCTCGAGACAAACAAATGAATTTGCTTTAACGTCCGATCGAATATCAACGGGTGAGGACATTGCGACGGGAAGGAAAGGCTCGACGCTACCTATTGGGATGGTTGAGGTGAGAAAAGCCGTCGGTAAAGAAGAACTGCAATTCATTTATTTTATCAATCGTGAAGACCATTTGCGTTAAAAAGCGAATTCTTACACCAACCTGCATCGATATGTGCAGGTTTTCGCATCGCCTTGAGGAATATTTGAATTTTTGTTGAAAAAGTCTGAGAAATTATGAAAATCGAATATTAGAGATTGTCGCGAAAACCAGTATGGCTGCTCAAAATCTCAACAGCATCTATTTTGTAGAATATCAAATATTCTTGAAATCACATACGTAAAACGAGAATCCACGCCGATTCTCTGAAATTCCCGGAATGTTCGAAAATCGTCACAGTCTATTAAACAAAAGAATTCAAAACGAAAAAAAGGATTCACTACGTTTGCGTTTACTGTCCACTCGTGACCAGAGCCAATCGTGACACTACGATAATGCTTTTCGCAACCTGTAAAATTCGCTGTTCTTATTTCCTTGCACGTCGTTAACGAAAATTCGGCCTCACGCCGAAGCATTTATATCAATATTATTGTCCTTCCAAACTTTAAGCACATGCCTAGCATATTAACAGTTCTAAAATGAAACTAAGAAACCGCCCTGTTCCGTCGGTAAAAAAAAAAAGTAAATAAGGAGTTAAAAACGTGTCCAGTATCGCCTTCAAGCGACGCGAGACACTTTCCTCCGCCTCGACCGGCTCGGTCGGTAACAAATTCTGTAATCAATCTTGTACCGATTCCGACCGTCCATCATTGAAACTATTTGGATTCGTGCGAGAAATTGCACGTCACGCATCGATTACAAAAAAAAAAAGAAAAAAAAATGATTACAGTTTTTATTACCGACCGTGGTATCTCGCGCACTTGACTGTCGTTACGAGCGCGGTGCGTTATTAGGCAGCAATGCGGACTCCCCCCCCGGTGTCCCGTGCTCGGCGCGCAATAGTCATCAGTCGTTTATCTCGAGCGGCCGTTACGGACAAACGTTATGGACGAGGAGGGTGGAGTAGATGAAACCGTAGGACATTAGCCGAGCGTCGTCCAAAATTCATCGGTAGATGGGACCGTCCGTTTGACACATTATCTCCAGTTTCACTGTCCACAGGAGAAGAGAGACCGTTAGGCACGCCGAACAATAATTCGCTCCGTCGTCGTCGTTGTCGTGAGAGAGGGACTGCTGCTTCCCCTCTGCAGAGGGAATTCCATCGGGAGACGCACAACGGCGATGTCAAGGGACAGAGAGAAACGCGGAACGCATTCGCTTCCGCTAATGTACGACCAGCCCTGCATTATGCCGAATATAGCGTACTTCCGTACGATCGCCTTTGATTCTCAACGTGCAGGGTTGTTGGGATTGGATAGGAGGCGGCGAATGCGACCGTCCTTGGGTTATGACCTCGTACCGGCAAACCGGGCTCGCACCACAAAGCATTGAGAGTTTTACAAAATCAGCCTGATACTTATATTATTGAAACTAAATCGACCACTTATTTTATTCATAAATTAATATTTAATGACGAAAATTGCATCTGAAGTAGTGAAGTAATGACATGAAATTTAAAGGGTTAGATCGAGTTGCTCGAAATTTTAATGATATCATCGGGAGATCATATTCCTTATGTGTACGTGCTTTTAACCAGATAACTGGAAAATTGTAAGAGCTAGAGTGCGTACAAACACTCTCGAAGAAATAAAAAATGGCGTACAAAAAAAAAAACAATTGAACGTTTCTGGATAAAATTTAGCAGAAACATTGACCATTAATCACACGTGCAGTGTGTGAAATTTCAGCTCGATCGGTCGAGGCGTTCTCGAGTTATAGAATTTAGTACTGAAAAAAATTAGCTTTGGTTTGAGTCGATAAATCGTTTAGTTTTTTTGTTATCTCTCCCGCAAATTAAAAAAAAAATAATAACCAATAACTATGCAGGGGGCCAATAACTATGCAGTACTTTTTTGTTTTGTGTTAAAACAAATTTTTCGTACAGTTCAAATATACATTAAAACATACCTCTAAATTCACGAGGTTCACTTGTTTTTTTATGCCTTCTAAAAAAAATTCCTGAAAATCACTTTTTTTTGCCTTGTGAAGCAGGACGCGATACTTAAATTATTTTTAAAAAAATTATAGAAATAAAAATAAAAAAAAAACGATTGAAAGTGTTCGATCAACTTATTTAAAGTTGATCCATTCATCCATCCATCCATTCATTGATTTAAAGTTGATTCATTTATTTAAAAAAAATTTAACGAACGCCTGAAAGTTTTCAATCAACTAGGCTCGACAGCAAACGATTGAGAGTTTGACAAAATCAACCTAATACTTAAATTACAAAAAAAAAAAAATTATAGAAAAGAAAAAAATACAGAAAAAAAAAATACGTTTGAATTTTTTCGGGACGTGCAGCGTGCCCAGTATACTATACGTGTGATCAATCGAGTGTGCAAATTTCGTCGGCAGACGTACAACGGTGATGTCAAAGGACAGAGGGAATCACGGAACGCATTCACTTCCATTAATGTACGTGCAGTCTGCGTTATGCCGAGTATACCGTACTTCCGTACGACCGCCTTTGATTCTCGTCGCGCACGGTTATTGGGATAGAATAGAAAGGCTTTACATGTGACCGTCCTTGGCTCGCGGACTCGTACCGGCAATGAATTAATCTCGCACCGCAGACGATGAAGAGTTTAACAAAATCGACCCGATACTTAAATTATAAAAATAAAAAAAATAAAAAATTGATTATATAAGAAAAAAAAAAGAAAAGAACGGTTGAGAAGTTTTCGGAACGCGCGGGGGATGCCGGCATAGTAAACGTGTGATCAATCGAGTGTGCGTATACGGATGAATAGCCACCGGCACCGCCGTCGACGGACTTGAGTGGCGAATGACGACACAGTGCCTGCTACTCTCTTGGACAGCGCATCGTGTGCTGCGCGGCTCCCGACGTTCAAAGGCAACCTTTGACCCTGCTCGCGTCGGGGTCCCGCCAAGAGTCACTCGCTCCCCCTCCCCCCCCCCCCCCCCTTTCCGCTCCAACGATTCTATAGCAAAGTATTCGGTCCGCAAAAAGAATAATCTTGTCGCAACTAAGCGCTCGGGGGGGGGGGGGAAGGCCCGTTGGTGAGTTATTTTCTCGAGATTTCGATATGTATCAGTGATCATCGTGTCTCGGGCCCTGTGTCCTTAAGGTGATGTGAAACACTATGGAGTGCGTGAGAGATAGCATCAGTGGTGCTCTCGGCGGAGCGAGAGAGACATGTTGAGAACGTGTTTCACATCACCTTAAGCCAATGTGAGCTGACACCACGTAAGATTCGGAGATAGTTGCGAATACTTCGATGGGATAAGAATATGAATGGATAAGAGTTAAATACACGGTATTACCTTTTTTGCATAAACTGATTCTGAAATTTCAGACACATGTGCGTTGGAATTTTACAACACATTAATGTTCAATTAATGAGAGTTATGTAAGCAAATGTCAAGTCCCGGCACATTAAATTAACAGTTTATTTTTACAGCGTATATACTTCATATCGCACCACTAGAACAACAGTGTAACATCTCTTATGGCATTACGATATAAGTTGTTACACTGTTGTTCTAAGGATGCGACACACACACACACACACGCACATATATATATATATATATACACAGTATACACAGTATACACAGTATAATTCTATAGAAGCTTCGTATTGTATTCAATTATTTTCTCGGGATTTCGATATCTACTACTGACCCACGTTTTCTCGGGTCTTGTGTCCTTAAAGGGACGATGCAGGAATCAAGTCCTGCCGGAAGGATCAATGACCGAAGTATATATATATATATATATATATATATACATATGTACATTTGTACGAGCATATATAAATGCATATATATATATAGTATAATTGTATTGAAGCTTAAAGAGACCTTAAGGCCTTAACCTAACCGTTAGTTTATTGGCGTGAAGGAGTCACGGAGCGTGTCTACATCAAAGCGAGCCGCTTCCGAGAGCGCGCCGGGCTCCCCCTCCCCCTCCCCGCGGCCCCGCTCCTGCCGTGCCTCTTTCTTCTCATCTTCGCGAGCGTCGCCATTGCTGGTACAGGCAGCGTGCAGCAACAGCCGCATCTCGAGACACTACGCCGGTGCACGTCTACTTCCACCTCTTCACCTCGCAACTTCTCCTTTGCTCTCCCACTCTTTCTCTTTCTCTCGGCGCCCTCTCCCGCCCCGTCATTCCGGGGCTGTGGAACCGTTCACCATGCCGGCAGCAGAAAATTCAGCAGAGCGCTGCACTCCTCCCGCTCTCGCCGAGCTGTTGAGCTCCCGCAACTTTCCGGTGAGCGTGCAAACGGCAATCACTGCACTCTTTCTGCCCCGATGCTAATCCAACGACCCGGCTGTTAACAATTTTTTTATTTCTATACAACGCGGCCTTTACCAAAGTCTGCGAATTTCGATGGAATCGAAAAAAGAATGTTAAATAAAAAAAATGTCCACGGTCGGTAAGACGGAGAAAAAAAAAAAAACGTTAATGCGAGGAGTCGAAATTTTTGGAAAACGCACGGCATCGATAAGGTTCGCTGCCGTAACACGGATGAGTGCGAGAGAGACAGAGTTGGAATTAAGAATTCTTTTTTCTGCGAAACGATTCTACAAAACAAAAAATGAATTTCGGGCGCACTGCGTCAATGAAATACCCGGTAACCCGCAATTCGTTTTTTATTTTGCAAAACCTCTCCGGAGAAAATTGAATTGAAAATATATAGAGGTTGATTTTTAGGCCCTCTTTAAGGTAGTCCTTGCGAATAGTGTTCACTTCGCATAAGTTTCAGAGAAATGACAGGGAGTTGGAAACACTTCTCGATGGTATAAAAATCAAGCGTAATAAAAATGCTGAAAATATTAATTTTGTATAATAATAATAATTCCAAAATGTTATTAACCAATTTATGAAAAATAAAACTGTTCAACAAATCTCATGGAAACCTGACGTTCTTTTTTTTTTTTGAAAGTGCTTCGTTCACTTTTCCGAATACGTATGAATTTTTTCAGATCTTTAAATTCAGTTTGACTTTTTTTTTGTATGGGAGAAACGCGTGGAAAGTCACAAAATTCAAAATGAATTGAGAAATCTGTAAAAATTCATACGTATTCAGAAAAATTAACGAATAATTTTCATTAAAAAAAAGTTATGTTTTCGGGAGATTTGTTGAAGAATTTTATTCTTCATCAATTTGTTAATAACATTTTGGAATTATTATGCAAAATTAATCTCTTCAGCATCTTTAATACGCTTGATTTTTTCAGATTTTTATATCATCGAGAAGTGCTTACAATTCCCTCTCATTTCTCTGAAACTTGTACGAAGTGAACACTATTCGCAAGGATAACCTTAAGACCATGTGAAAGATGTACCACGTGACATATGAGTGCGAGAGAAATAGTTGCAATTTTCGAATTAACTTTATTCAAAGGTGCTAATTTTGTTGAGAAAGAAATTTCGGGCCGGATGCGAAATTACCGTGAGCATCCGGCTCGAATTTACTTTTTCCTGAAGAAAATGAGCACCCTTGAGAAAAGTTCATTACAGTTTTCATTACCGACCGCGATATTTCACTTCCCCTTAAGGACATGTGAAACGACTCAGTCGGTAACCAAAGTCTGTAATGAATGCGATTCATAGACCGTAGACTTTTTTGGAAAAAAGAAAAGCATGAACGGATGCACAATTTAATACAGCGTCCGATGATGCTTCCGTTTTATCCGAAACGTCAACCGGTTTTAAATGGCATTGATTCGACAAAATTCATCTATGTCTCTCGTACTCATATATCACGTGGTACATCTTTCACGTCGCGTTAAGGGCATGTGACACATACGTATAGATGCTCCGATGGTAACAAATCGCTTTCCCTATTTTCGCCGTGATGGTTGATGCTTCGACCAAAATCAAATTAGGTTTTTGGAGGCAATAGATATAACTATGAAAACCTAATTTGCTTTTGCTCGTCGTATCAATCGTTGTGGAGAAAATAGGGAAGGCGATTTGTTACCGACTGAGTCTATACCGCATGCCCTTAAGGTGATGTGGTGAATGTGGCGAAAACTCTAACGAATGCCGTTTTGAGACCTCAGACCGTCGAGGAAAAAAAAAGTATTTACCTACGTCTACTGCTTCGCCAGGGAAAGACAATGTTCTTCTTTCCTCGGCGAACTGCGCTCTCAAAGCGACATTCAGTACAGTTATCGTTACCGGCCGTGGTATTTCGCATCGCTTTAAGACACGACTATATCTCCGTAGTGTTCGTCTACTTTCGATGTTCCGCGGCAAAGTTGACCGCATTCCGTCGTCCCTGCACAGGGCGCACCGTCTTGTCGACGAAAGAAGAAAAGAGAAAAAATAAAATAAAATGAGCTCCGAGCTTGACGATCGTCGAAACGAACAATGGGAGTTCTCCACCGCAGCCTCGCTTTTTTTACCTCGTAATTGCAGTAGAAAAAAAAAGAAAATACGAGACGAGGGCGAGTTGCGGCAGGTCCGAGTGTCGGTCGAAGCTCGACACTCGACACTTGTGGAGAGGCGATAAGGAGAGTCGGACCGAGAAACGCAAGTCCCCCCTCCCCAGTTAGCTTCGACTTATTTACACTCTTTGTCCGTCATCCCGGCAGCGCCGACTGCGACAAACTAACCTTAAAATAACGACAACACTCCTTTCACGCCTTACGACGAATTTGTATCGCGCGTCGCTCGTCGCACGAATAGCCCGACGTGTCACTTCGATCTCCAGCCTTTACGCGCTTCCATTCAGTTTACTCTCGGGCGTACACCGCGCCGAACAACGCGTGCGGCGTGCTCGGTGCGCCGAAGATACACGCGAGTAAATTACGCGAAAGCGGAAGAATCTCCCTGCCCTATGGAAAGCTCGTCGCTGGCACTAAAACACGCGACTCTCTGTACATAGAAACGCGTAGAAGGAAGTGTATGGAGAGCCGTGCAGACGCCTCTCTATTAATGCTTAAGCATAATAAGAGAGACCGATTAACGAACCTCTGCAAAGCCACTCTGCCGCACAAAAAAAAAAGAAAATTATATTCACCTTCCTCCACACTCCTTTTAACACCGCAGCTCTCTCGTTATTAATTTAATTTACCCAACTCAAGAGAGGCAAAACATAAAACTCACCTGAGCGACCTCACGGTACAGTCGGGCAACGCTCCTCCGCTCCACGCTTTTCCCGTCCTTCCTTCTCGCGGCTCGCACAGTTTCCCCGTCGCCAGCAACAGCGACACCAACACCGGTTGATGAACGATAAATTAAAAAAATTACTTTTATTCACTTAATTCGCGTCGAGCCCGAGGAAGCCGAATAGATGCGGGAACGGTGACGACGACGATGCGCGCTGCCGCTGCTGCTCCTTTCCCCTCCTCCACCCCCCCCACCCCCCACTCACGCCCCTCCTGCCCTCGCTCCGCGAAATTCTTCGAGTCCACGAGCACCGTCGGCGCCGCCGCCTCTTCAGTGATATCCTGAGACTCGAGGTCCCATTCCCGATCGTCAACTCTGATGATATTCTCTCTCCTCGCACCGAGCACAACCGCTCGCGGCGATACCGATGATAGCGATAGTGGCTGCGGCACACTGCGCGCACATGGCGCGTCGTTAAGCGGGGGCCCCAAACCGTTTTTTTTTCAAGTGCGACGTCTCGCGGCCGTCCGACTCTCCGTCCGGGACGCAGAAACCTACGATATACTTTTCCGTCTCGCACTACGGTTTATCCGCTCGTCGCACCGACACACCAGACGCCGAAGACGCTCGAGTTTTCGCCAGCGCGCGCGCAGCGACGATCGCCGCCTTATATTTTATTAACCCCGCGCGCGCACACACACACCAACACAGCACCGAGGAATCCCTCTCTCTCTCTTCGCAGCCAGGAATTAATGATGACAAAAAAACTGCCTCTTTTTCTGATTTTTTTTTTTTTTTTTTTATATCATTCAATTTTAAGTTCCGACCGGGAGGACCGAGAAGAGAGTATCGCGATGACGGGACGGAAGGTTCATCATGCAACGACTACGTGCACGACAGCGGCGGCAGCTCCTCGGAGGAGTACCACCAGCAGCGGAGCGAGCACTACACGACGGTCGCCATCGACTGCCGCTCTCTCTTCATCGCCCTCTCGCGCGATCTCTCTCTCGCCTCCGCTCGTCCGCGAGTCGTCCCTCATCGCGGGCGGAAGAACCGGAGAGTCCCTTCTGCGCTCTTACGGCACAACACGGGAGAGGATTCTCTCGGCCCCGTGCGCGGAGAGGAGAGCGAGCGAGAAGGGAAACTTGCCCGTCGCAGCGCCCTCTGTCGTACGGCGAGCGCAACCCCGGTGATTTTCAAAGCGCGGCCAATCAACAGGCCGCGTGCCCTGTGGCCCCCGCTCAACGAAGTAACTAGAAAACCCGAGAACCCGATGCATTCTCCTGCACCTTTGTGTTTTTTGTTTTGTTTTGTTTGAAAATCGCCCCTCGACAGCGTGTGCGTACCCTTTGTTTGTGAGTAAACAGAACCGAGATTCTGATTTTTATGCCCTACGATATCGAAGACTCCGACGAGGTTTCTTGTTTGATCGCAAGGAGGAAAACGTTTTCTTTTCTTTTTTTTTTTTGTGATATTACGCCCACGGGGCAGAGTTGTCGAGGCGAGCGAAGACGTCGGAGGTAAATCGATGATTGTTGTCGAAGGAAAACAAAAAAAGGAACGCTCGCGCCTTTAAGGTCGCCGGAGGAAAATCCGGAGAGTGGGAGAGGAGGAGCGAGATATATACCCGTACTTGTAGCAAATACCCATTTTCTTTGATCTTTCGTGACCCTTTGATCTCGCGACACTAGGATCCCTCCTCCGTTCTTCCCGTTCCGGACGTTCTCCCCGGCACCTATACACGAGTAACTCATCCTCTCCGACCGCCATCCAACCCTCCCCCCCCTCTCCACCGTCATCCCGAGTGGGTGCGACTGCTGCCGCTTCGCCTTCTAACAAAACAATTTCAAAGCCTCCAACTCTGTGTACCGCGAGGGCATTGTGTATTTGCCTCAAATAAAATATAGACTCTTTCTCAGTCTCGCGCGCTCTTTCCCTCGCTCTGCGTACGGGTCTTCTCTTTAGCCCGCGCTTGATCCGACTTTACCGCACCGGTTTCAAAGAAATAAGAGACCCCTCCCCAATATGAAAACCCATCTCGGCGTAGCCACTTTGCGGGCATCTCTTTCCTCACCCCCCTTTTTCGCAGTACTCGGCTCCTGGAAAGTATTTCGCCACTGCTTTAACGAGAGCCGCTTGTACATTTTTGTAACTTCATCGAATTTTCTTTTACATTCAAATTAGGCACTTGGAGGCGAGTGTCGCTTCCGATATTATTCACTTTTCGGTGATATTTGTGTATACATGGGGCGTTCGCTGCGGTTTCGACCTCGGGCTGACCCTTCGGACCTTGGATTCGGTCCGCGGTTATTTGTATTACTGAACTAAATCTTTAGGGCACTCGGATTTAAAAAAATTGTTTGTATTTGTTTATGGTTTTTTAAAAAATGAACTTATTTATCGCTACAATTAAAAAATCTGAAAGAATTCTGAAGAATCTTCTGTCGTATTATAAACAATTTTAAGATTTGAGCCCGAGTGGACCGGCGTCACCTTCTATTTTTTTCGAAGACGGTGAAATAAATTGGAAACCAATCAGTCGATTATGGGTTATCGTGTGACCATTTTTATATGCAACATTGCATTTTTGGGAATTTGTTGAGACATTTCCGAAAAGTTATGTTTTAAAAAAACTTCTAAAAAAATAAAGACTTCGGAAAAATCTTTAAAAATGCCCATAACAAGTCACTGATTTTTTTCATCCAATTTTTTTCACCGGTTTAATCATAAATTATTTTTTATATATGACACAAGATTGTTCAGAAGTTTTTCAAATTTTTCAATTGTGGCGATCGATGAGTTCATTATTTTAACCATAAATAATTATAAACAAATTTTCTTAAATCTAATAAAAAGTCCGAATTTTTTAAAGAGTTAGTTCAGGCATATAAAAAATCGTAGACCCAATTCAAGTTATACATATATATATATATATAGTCTTTTCTATCCAATAGAGTTACCCTGTAGTAATAAAATAAAAGCTACCGAGAGCTGTACTGTCAATGCATTTGCTGTGCTGTCGATAAAAGTCTCTGACAGACAAATTTTTCAGAATATATTCGTTGAATTAACAAACGATTGGTACGATGGAGTTCGACGATTGGGGTGAGTATGACCGAGGGATTCCGGAGTTCGAGAGCTTCAAAGATTTCCTTTTTAAGATTCCAGCCGCGTATTGGATTCCTTTGCCACGGGTACGGGAAAATACCGGGGTGCGAGAAACGAAAGCCTCGGTGAAGAGGAATCGGAGAGTAGTTCGGGCATGGATGATTATCGTTAGGAACATTTTTAAACCGTGTTTCTATTCCCAATATTATAATAGAAGTGACTTCGAGCTAATGGTTTTATTCGTGAAACGAATTATTTCAGTTCTGAACATGAGTCCCATAGGCCCGTCTCCAGAACGAAGGAGAGACCGGAAAGGCCTCAGCAAAGACGTCTTGAGCGTCAAATGTACCGACTCGAGTGAGAACGTGATAATATTTAACAATATTAAATTTTCTTTAATTATAATCGATGTAACAGATTATAATTAATTAACAATCGATGTGATCGATTATAACTAATTAACAATCGATATGATCGATTATAATTAATTATCAATCGACATGATCGATTATAAATAAATAATTATCGATATAACGGATTGTAATTAAGTAACACTCGATATAATCGATTATATTCAATTAACAATCGATATGATCGATCATAATTAAATAATAATCGACAAATAATCCTTGAGCGATAAATATTACTTTCCATACAAAGTTACAAAGTACCGTTTTATATATATGTTACTGGTTTGTTTTCAGGCGACATGATTACGGGCACCCCTTCGGAATTGGCCCTAAGACTGAGTTCTGCGATGAAGGATTATATACCGAACCGGAAAAAAGTTCTCGAGACAGGAATAAACGACCAAGTGGCAGGGATGTTCGAGGAAAACGGCACGGTCCAGCCAGGTTGCAAACAATCGAGACGTGTACGATAATTTCCGCGTGTCCGGAGAACGTGTCGTTCATCGATGTTGTTGTTCGTACGAATGCAGATACCACCTACGAGATTAATTATAAAAGATCCGAGTGTCCCGCCGCCGTCGCCGTAGTGGATGAGCGCAGCGAGAACGCCGAGAAGAGTCTCGAATATCGTTGTCCCGGAACAATGGACATACTGTCCGGAAGAATGGTGCCTTGTGGCGTCGCCCCGACCCTCAGGGAAATAGCTCTGGGCCGAAGAATGCGAAGGACTGTCGTCGACGCGCCGGAATGCTCGCCCGGCGTGAATACGGGATTGCAACGGCGCTCGAAAATGAATGTAAATCGATCGTCGATTCATTCGCGTTATTGTAGGCGATGGAAAAATTAGTACTTTCTGTAATTCATGCATGAAAAGCGCTACTTCTCGCGCCTGGCGACAGTGGCGTAAGTGGCGCTTCACAGCCAAGTGGACTATAAATACCCGGCGCATGCGCACATCGGGCCGATTTTACTTCATTGCACGTGCCTCGGACTTTACGCACGCTTCTCGTACTTTACGCACGCTTCTCGTACTTTACACACGCTTCTCGGACTTTACGCACAGTTCTCGTACTTTACGCACGCTTCTCGTACTTTACGCACGCTTCTCGTATTTTACGCACGCTTCTCGTACTTTACGCACGCTTCTCGTACTTTACGCACGCTTCTCGTACTTTACGCACGCTAGCTGTACAGCGCCACAATCACCAGGCACGGTGTAGCACTACTCCTGCATTCATTACAGAAAATATTATGCGGTACTAGTGCGGTGTAGCGAACATCATACGCAGACTGTGAAGTAAGTGGCACTTCACAGCGTGCGTATAAAGTTCGCTTTACCGCACTTGTATCGCAATGTACTGTTTTGTGCACTCCCAGAGTGTTAAAAAAGTATGTATAAAAGTAACTAGTGCGATCTGTGCATTCGCAGTATTTTTCTCGCATCCTCACTAAAAAGCGTCACGTGTTGCAGGCACGAAAAGTGGGACTTTTTCTTTACGTGTTACGAAAAAAAAATATTAAATTTTCTTTTTATTTTTAGGTTGTGGAGAACGGCGACGATAAGCGTGGCGAGTATAGCTGCAAGAAGAACAAGAATAATCGAGTCCCCATGAAGGAAACGGACAACCTGCAACCGATAATCGAATCGTGTTGCAAGAGGAAAAAACAAGCCAAACAGAGCAGATGCGTGACTTTCGATAGATAAACAAAAAATCCTCGGCCCGTTATTGAAACATAAATCGACGATTTCTGTTCGAACGTTCGCCCGGCGACAACACAAGACTGCAACGGCGTTCCAAAATTCACGTAAATCCACCCTCGATTGATTCACATTCTTGATTATTCTAGGCAATGGAAAAAAAATATATTAATTTTTTATTTTATTTTTAGGGTGTGAAGAAGAACGACGGTAAGCGTGGCTAGACTCGCTGCAAGAATAATCGAGTCCCCACGAAGGAAAACAAAAAAACAAGCAGCCAGAAACGATGCGTGACCTTCGATACATAAAAAAATGCTCCCTCTCGCGATTAAAACAATAGAAATCGACGATCGACAGTCATTTCGCGGTCCAAAGTCAAAATCCTCCTTTCGGACAACCTCAAATAAAAAAAATCATTTTTCGTAATTTAAATCGTTATTTTTAAAGGAACAAAAAAAGTTTGCTCGAGAATAGTTTCAGGATGAGCTGTTGCGAGGGGTCCGGCATCGGCGGAGCTCGGCCGAGACGGCACGAGGGTGGCTGCAATTGTGGCAGAGGTCAAAGCGGCGGACGCTGCGAACCGGAAGCGCGGAGCTTCAAATCCGCAGTGCAAAGAGACACGACGCCGGGCCGTCCCACCGGGGGATGCGGAAGGCCGAACTGTCCCAGGATCGTTTATCCGCCTCCCGAAGCACCGGAAGTGGAGTGGGAATGTCGGTATACGCGATTTTTTATTTTTTTTTATTTTTTATTAAGTCGATCCCGCTTTGCAGATACAAACTATAACAGAAAAAATCATAAGTGGGCGTCGAAATCGATCGAGAGTGAATATCCGGAGTACGGAGACGACTTTACCGACGAAGAGTCTCGGCCGGTGCAAAATTATCGATCGAACGGGAGCGACGACGATTTCGCGGTAGAAAAAATCCATCACGATTATTGCGATCGATTCGAGGATAACGATTACGAATCGTACGAGAGAGAGGGCGGTGGCTGCGAAGATCCGTGGACCAGTAAGGAAACCTACTTGGATTACTACGACGAGGAAGAGTCTGTGGATCGTCGAGGTATATTTCCGTTCGGATTTACGATTTATAAGGGAATTAACGGAATAAATAGGAAGAAGGATTTTAATTGGCAGATCCGAACGGAACGCCAGCCCCGACTGGTTGCCCGAGATGTTGCGAGAAAAGATCTTCGAGCAACGCCGAGAGCGATTGCTGCGGAAGGAAACGGGTGCATTTTTAACACGTCGGAGATAATGAAATCTTTGTATTCGTCTATAACGAAATTGAATTTACATGCTATCGAGGAAAAGAAATTGCGGGATAGGAGATGAGCTGCATTTGTTTACAGTCTCTCTCTAGCGTACAAATCGCTTTGGGTCAACCTGTTTCGCGTCCGCTTCCCACATAGCACGGAAATATCTTGGAAAGGTTTCCATAATATATTTTTTGTTAATATTGAAAATATTTAAACATGTGAAATGCTTTTAAAACATTGTGAAAATATTTTTTGTCCTCTCTTAAATATGTTTGCAATGTTTCAGAAATTGCAATGTAATGTTTCAGAAATGTTTTTTGAACATGTGAAAGATTGCATCACTAATCCAAATTGCATATACATTAGTAGAAATATTTCGGAAAAACTATTTTATCACTATATTTCAAAATATCCCTAGCAAGTTGATGGACCGCAAACGGACCGAAAAACGGACACGTCCGTTGGGGAACAAAACGGACCGTAAAAAACGACAAAACGGACTGTACATTTTTTGTTGCCATTTGGTCTTTTTCTGTTGCGGAAACAGAAAACGGACCGAACGTTTTTTTTTTCGAAAAATTTGCTTTGGTCCGTTTTCGGTCCCCTCAACCGAAAAAGGACCAAGATCGTATTTTTATTCTGTAATTTCATTAAAAACAGAATTAAAAGCAAAACAATAAAAATTTCTTTTAACTTAGCCAAACATTTTAATAAAAAACGTTCGGTCCTTCCTCGGTTAAAACGGTAAAACGGTCCGTTTTACCGTTTTTGTGGTCCGTTTCGTTCCCCAACGGACGTGACCGTTTTACGGTCCGTTTTTTAGTTTTTTCCCTAAAAGCAGCCGTCCGTCAACCTGCTAGGGATTTCAGATGTGTCGGAAGATTAAGTATGTTTCTGAAATATTTAAGAAACGTTTCGTTGCAATATTTCGATAGAATATTTCACGATATTATTATCATATATTTAAGAAATATTCGGTAAGATTTAACAGATTGAAAATATTTCTTAAACAATTTCAAAATATTCCATGCTATGTGGGTTAATCTTCGAAACCCTTTTGGGGCGACTTTACACCAAGAACAGGACGCGGTCCGAGTCGATCCGAGAGTAGCCAATAGCCGCGCAAGCCCAACGGCATCGGCCTTACGATTGGCCGGTCGCGCTGCGCCTGTGTCCGGCTCGTGCGCGCGCAGCTTCGTAAAACGTTTCTCTTGCGTGCACCATTGACGGCGTTCACCGACGCAGCAAGTGAAATCAGTTCCGAGTGACCACAGGCATGCTCGATTTGCCGGCTAACGCGATAGCGTGTTGCGCTTTTTTTTTGTCTATCGCGATTTGTGTAATGTAGAAAAAAAATAGAGAGCCAAGAAAAATAAAAAAAATAAAACGAGTACCGGCGCGTATCCGATCGAGTGCGGTCGCAAAACAGCCGCGCAGAGACTCGTAAACAATAGGTGAGTGGATCATCCTCGCTGACGCCGACAAAAGAGCAGCTCGGCCGAGTCGGTTCTCCCAACGTTGTGAACATGCAGGGGACTATAATAGAAAATTTGAGCGGCAAGAAACTCTCCGTACTGGTAGTTTTGTTGATCATCGCCCAGGTCGTCTGCTTTCTCATTGGCGGTCTCATAGGTGAGTCAAGGGACAAACGAAACATTTATTTCGTCCCGAAAGGTTTTTTTCATTATTTTTTTCGTTCGATTTTTGTAATAATGTTTTGATGGACTTTCTGTTTTACCGACGCAGCGCCGACTCCAGCGAGCAGCCAGAACATTCTGGGCACGGCTTGTCAGGACGTGAGGATCAACGGCAGCGAACCTGGAGCGGGAAAATGGTTCTACTCGCGCGGCAAGGGCTCCTGTACCCCGGTCGATATGCACAAGTTCACCTACGACAGTCATCATCAGGCGCACCAAGTTGTTTACACCTTTCAGGTACGGCCTAGCTTTCCGTATGCTGGCGGACAGATTTGGAGCACGGTTTACCTTTATTTTTGTTTACCAGATGCCGGTCCCTCGCAACAGCAGGGATCTCGACTACTCCAGGTGGCAACAGAATCTCATCGGGGTACTCCAGATCGACGTCATATATCACAGTCAATTTCAAATCGGTAATAATAAGAATAATAATAATAATTTATTGGGCATTCTCAACAGAAATACATTTATCTGATATTTACATTTAGACATTTGGTAAAATTACGTATAATTCCTCTTACACGAGCTAGTGGGGCTAATGCTTAAAATACGAAGTATTCCTGTCGCGCTCAATACACACAAGTAATTGCAAAAGTGCCATAAGCACTTGTCCACAGTCTAAGATTATATTGACAGAAAAAACTATAATATTTAACGTTTCTTTATCGGGTTGAACAGTTAACGTAATAAACTATATCAATTTTTGTTTATTTGTTACTTAAGGATTGCTCCTCTTATCTGTAAAAGGAGCAATCCGTTAATAAATTATCAATGTCAATATCGTTATTATACGAAAATACGGAGCAAACACCTTTTTTTTTACACGGTACAAAGTAAAAAATAGTTTCGTAAAATCGAAATACCAATTGTCATAAAAATAATTTTGTTAAATGAGCGGCAAACTCGTTTGTTCGGGTTTGAATATACAAACCCGGCATTTTGTTTTCCGTGTCATTGACAATTTTAGTTTGTACTTTTCTTCGTGAAACTAGAGAGGAATGGCAGAATCGGAAAATTGTAAAAAAAAAAAATCTGGACGTTTGTGGACAATAAGTTGTAAAAAGTACAAACTTTTGTTTACTGTCTATGCCCATATACGAGAGTTATACAGTGTGTGAGTTTACTAATCGTAACAACGCATTGCGGGATATGCCAAATACTTGGTTTATGTTGGTGAACTCGTTTGCCATTCTGCCCAATTTATTGAATAAAATTAAGGCCGCAACATTGATTAATTCCCACAGCTCCGCGAACCAAGATAACTTTGGACGCCAGACTGGCTTACAGGAACAAGCAGGACGCCGACAATGACTGGAAACCCTACGCGGCTTCTCTGGTCGAGAGAAATCTTGAGTGCACTATAGACGATGTGAGCGGCCGTAATTACCTTGAGACTGGATTTTCTTTATTTTATTATATTATATATTTTTTAATTTTCACTTTCCTGTGCAGAAAAAGGAGCAGTACAACTACAACTGCAGCGTCGTGCCGCTTTTCGAGTTGGGTTCCCTCTATCATGATTACTATCTGTTGAACATCCGTTTACCGGCCGACACGGACAAGAATATAAATCGAGGCCTGGGACACGTTACCGATCTGTGGCTAACGGTAAAATAAATGGCTCTCATTATCGAAAATAATTTATGAACCTGAAGATATCTGCACGGGTCTAAATTTCATCAAGTTACGCCGGCTGTGTTTTGCATCGCACAAACTTCGCTCGGTGGAAGTTCACCTGGAGAATAAAATTCTACATGTTAACGAAATTTTCCCAAAGCGTTGCATCGACGAGACCTTAACAGCTTCATCAATCGGAAAAAAAATAATTTCAGGTCCCTTTTAATACCGTTAAAATAACGGCAAAAATGTTCTGCACGCGGGTGCGAGAGCTCACGCTGCCTGTCCTCGCGAACGGACGTTTTTTTGTTTCCGTAATCGAAAAAAGTTCCGCGCAGGTAACTGCGCATCGTGTAAGTTTAAATATGGTAATTTTTTCGGTTATTTCTACAGAGTAAAACGTGACCTGGAACTACCGTAATTTTTTTGGTTATTCTACGGTTATTCTTTTTAAAAAAAACTTACGAATTTGCCAGGGAACTTGCCGAAGATTAAATTTAATGTCATGCGGATATTTTCAGTGGCGTAATAATTTGCGATCGCGAGAGCTAACTTTTCTGTTGTTCCAGGCCATTAATCAGAACGGGGGATTCACGAAAGTATGGGTCAGTCTGAAGACTATATACTTTCCGATAATCATATGCTTCCTCGTTTGGTACTGGCGAAGGGTCGGCATGCTGTCCAGAGAACCGGCGCTTTTGGAGTACATGCTTTTCGCTCTTGGTCTCGCCCTGACCTTCCTCAACAGTGAGTTTCTCACGGATGCTTACATTTATCGGAGGCCACTCTTGTTTTCTTACAATCAACGATTTAATTATTTGCAGTGCCTCTGGAGTATCTGACACTGGCGTACGATATGCCTTTTATGCTTTTGCTCGGCGATATCAGGCAGGGCGTCTTCTACGCGATACTGCTGTCGTTCTGGCTCGTTTTCGCCGGCGAACATCTGATGGTGAGTACATCAGACGCGCGGGCCTTCTTCAACGAGGACCTTGAATTTGCCAAAAAGCTTGTTATTCGAACGATTCGAATAACAAGTTGATGTGCTAAAAAAAATCTGCAAAAATTCAGAGACGCAGCTTGAAGTGTAGTTTTTTAAAAAACGGAGAAGAAAATTTATTAAGAACATTCGTATCGTTTTTATGCTTAAAAGGCACGCTCGTTTGCTCTCGGCAAAAAGTCTCCCGTACTTGAGGGGTTAATATCTTATTAATAATAGTAGTGAATTTATTGATAATACATAAAATGTAACAGTTTTGATACCGAACAAACTTGTTTCTTTTCACTGATATTGCAAATCGCCAATTGATCATTGACCGCAGTTCAGCCACGAGTATTAAGAATGCATCACACATACATTCCCAACCAAAAGTTTAATTCGATCAAAATTTCAGTACTTCGCAATACACCAAAAATTTGAAAAAATTAATCGTATTAATGATTTCAAGACTTTTGATTTTGCATAATAATAATGCCAAAGAGTGATTGTCAAATTATTTCAAAGATACATTATTTTCCTTTCATCAGAAAAAGTTTTAAGGCGATTGCACCGACGGTTCCGTAGTGGCGTTAAAAAAAAAATTCAAAACGAATAATTTAAAAATGTGAGAAAATTCTGAAATGAAAAACCATGCGACTTCTAGAGAATCGACGACTTCTTTTGATACAGTTGATTTTTCGTCCTCGTAGAGGAAGCTTTGTTTTTTCCAGATTTTTATACCATTAGGAAGTGTTCAAATTCTCACTGAAGATCATTTAAAAAAAAATTTTTATTGCTGGTCATGTACGTATGATGCATCCTTAAGAGGCTTATGAGCGTTTCATACATTGAGTGAATAGAACGATTACTAATTTGTAAATGTACACAATCAGTTTTCTATTTCATTCATCGTTATTTCTGACTGTTCGTATGGCATTTTGACATTGACCTATTACATTTTTTTTTGCGTTATATATTAATATCTTATTTATTCCGAAACGTCCCGTTTACTTCGCAGATACAAGAGGGCGAGCAGAGAAACACCCTGAAATGTTACTGGCGTCATCTTTCCGCCGTCGGAGTCGGATGTCTGTCGCTCTTTATATTCGACATGTGCGAACGAGGCGTTCAGCTGCGAAATCCCTTTTACTCGATCTGGGTTAGCGACGTTGGCACTAAATTGGCTGTATCCTTTTTTTGCCACTCAATTGACCATATCTTTTTTTTTATAAGCGCTATACGAGCTCGCATATTCGAAACGACCGATATCCACTATGTTCCTCAACAGCACTTCAACAGTTGTCGTTTATAATTCTGGCGGGGATATCGGCCGGATTTTACTTGCTCTTCCTCACGTACATGATCTGGAAGGTATTCACGAACATCAGCCTGAAGAGAGCGACTCTCCCTAGCATGAGCTCCGCCCGGCGTTTGCACTACGAAGGGATAATCTATCGTTTCAAATTTCTCATGATAACGACCCTGCTCTGCGCGTCGCTCACCGTGATCGGTTTTATTCTCGGACAAGTGAGTGAAGAGACGATTTCGATGAACCGACGACTAATCGAACGCCACACTGAGCTAACGTGATTATTCCCGTATGTGCCTCTGAAATTTCGCAGGTCGCCGAGGGTCAGTGGAAGTGGGACGAGGATCTCGAGCTGGAAATGACTTCGGCCTTTTTCACGGGCGTATACGGAATGTGGAACATTTACATACTCGCGCTACTCTGCCTGTACGCGCCCTCGCACAAACAGTGGCCCATCGAGCCTTCCGGTAAATAATGGTAAAAAAATTCTGGTATCGTATATAATACATATAACGACTAATGGTTTTCGTAAAATTTACGCCAACCGCAGATCACAGCGTGAGCGAAGAGATCGAATTCTCGAGGCTGCCGACCGAACCCAACGAGATGCTGTCGCTGACGGCGTTCGCGCGCAAGACTGCTTTGGATTGAGAGAACTTTTTTTCGTATAATTTTTTTTTTTTATTACAGACTCGATCCATCTATTGATAATCGTGATATTAATCTAGATTTCCTATATTTATTTCAGTAAATGATAACGATAGCAAGAGTGACGATAGAGTTTCATACAACGAGAATGATACGTTGGCGTGTAGACTAGAAACACTCGATAGTGATCGAGAGCAGCTTATTATATTATCACATATCAATATTGGGCATTTATCAACGTACTTTAACAATTGTGAACGAATGCGCACTATAACCGCACAGGCTTACTACTTAATTCATTAATTCGTTAAGAGAAAAAAAAACAGTATTCTTCACGTATTATATATATCATAGACAATCGGAAAACAAAACGAAAAAATGCACCCAACGATTTTCTATCGCCACAACGATTAACATCGACGTTCTTCCAGAGTTCGTGTCAAACCCGGCGGTGCAATATTGTACGAGCGACCTAGAGATATCATCGAGCTGATTGAGATTCATACCCGTATTAATTAACAATAATAATATTAATAGGATCTAGTAGCTATCGAGGGACTGTGCCATGTGATTAATTTTATCCACTAGCGCCCTCATAGCGAATCTCATTAATCGCGCTACGCTATTTTGTACGACTATCTCTTCTCAAACCGTATTGTTTTAGACGGTGCGTCCGGCACCACATTTGTACCATTTTGTATACCATGCACAACGAAATAATAAAATTCGATTTCGATACTCATCGTTATTGCCACGCCAAGCGTTTGAGACCGACGTCGAATCTTAAAAAAAAAATCGTGCATTCGATATTTCACAGTAATAAATTAAGGGCTTACGCCACAATAAATGGGTAAAAACGCATGCATATTTGGTGATTTTTTTTTTCTCGGTTCATATACGCTTGATCGATTAAATTTTTTTGGGTGGAAGGAGGATATATTAAAGAACATTTAGGCATATTTTCATTTACTTTTACTGTTATTATGTATTTTTATCGGACGGCGTAAACATTGTTTTTTTTAAGTTCTTTTGCGATGTCCTTGATTACAACTTTTCTTTTTATCAGAAACAAAAAATGTTAATTTCTTAACACATGATATAACACGATCCTTGACCAGAGGATGAAAAAAAAAATTGGATGCCATTTGAAAAAAGTTGACTTAACCATTTTCAATTATTTTTTATTTTATTATAATTAAAAAAAAATATGAGACCTTCAAGGACTGAAGAATTTGTTGAAGTATATCGCTACAAACTTTCATAATAATCCATTTTTGAGATATCAGTTACACCGATCTTGAAAATCACGTTTTGAAAAAAAACGCGTTCAAAGTTCGCCCGAGCCGCTGCTAGAGCGCTCCGCCACTTTCCACATAACGGTTTCTAGATTTCCTAATGCGTTGAATTTCAACATCAAAATTTAACAGAATATTCTTGACACAATAAACTAACAGAAAAAAAAATTTAAATTATACTGTGGCGTAAGCCCATAATAATGGCCCAGATAGCACAAAAAAATGATTTATCAAAAAGTGATCTCAATCTCCACATATCCGTCTGGACGGTACCCGAAAGACCCATCCAAAAAGTTAACTTTTGCACACAGGACAGCTCACAGTAACCCATTTGACCCATTCAGAACACTCCTTCTTACCAGATTTCTTTTTGCTACCCGCAAGATAACAATATAATGAAAAATTAACAGAACGGCTCTTCACTAAATTTTCCAGAAATTTTCCGACGATCATTACGTTTAAGATTCTCGCGCCACCGCGATGCCCGCCGACCAATGAAATAACCGAAGCACGAAACCTCCGTTCAGCACCCGACCAATGACAAAGTCTTTATATGTGTATCTTACTCGCGATGCGCGAAGCGAGCCTCCCGATTGGCCGAGCGCCGTGCATCGTGCGGCCTCGGGCGAGCGAGACAGAGTGGCGCAAGGGTTACGCACACGACGCTAGTGCGATCTGGTATGCGCAGCAGGAGCGCACGTAGGCGGGGGGGGGGGCGAGCGAGAGAGTAGGCTGTCCGTGTATGACGAAAGGCTAGAGTCGTGTTGGTCGCCTGTACGTATGCGCGACTTCGGTGTGTCTCCAGGGAGCGCGCTAGAATACCCGAGCGGCGGAGCGATAGAGACGCAGCAGTGACGACAACAGTCTGTAGTGGGCCGAGCGAGCGAGCGGATAAAGTTGTGCGGTGTGTCGAAGAGGTCGTGCGCGGTGACGAAGGGCCGAGGGCTGTCAGAGAGGAGCGTAATGTGTCGTTGCGAGATTGACAAGCGATTCGTAAGTCGCGAGAGCCGCTCGCCGAGATAGTCGCGCGATAATCGGACAGTCCGAGGAAACTTACGGAGAGAGATTCGATAAACCGAGAGAGAGAGAGAGAGAAAGAGGGAAGGAGAGAGAGACCGAGGCCTTCGCATCGTCCGAGTTCGGCGGAAGATCGGAGAGGGACGAAGGCCCGAGACGCTGGCGCGACGAGTTACGGAGAGAAGAAAGAAACAAAAAGAAAAACGATTTGTTTTCATCTCGGCCGCGGTATAACATCCGCGTCCGAGAACTTGGATCGAAAGCACAAATCGCAGAGCTACGCTTCTCTTCGTAATAAAAAAAATACATATAATAACAATAACAGCAATAAGGAGAGGCGAACGATAAGGAGAGTGAGGAACGACGTCGTCGTCCGTTGTCGAGAGTCCACGAGAAATGACCCGATAGTCAAGGACGGTCGGGCAGTGCGCGCGGACACAAAGGGAGATCGTAGAAGGTGTGCGCGCGGTCCCGCTGGGCTCTTCGCTCGAACGACGACGGGCATCGGTCGGTCCTAACGAAGCCAAACCGAGCGAGCGCTCCCCCACGTAAGATCAGAGTCTCGTCCTCCGTTCGATTCTTCGGGACTGGAGAAACAAGGGAGTTATCGCCTCGAGGTTAAGAAAATAAAAAGAGCCAAAGTTGGAGCGAGTAAACGCGTTTGTCGAAGCGCTGCCTGCTCCCCCCCTCTTCCGCAGTCGGTAGCGATATCGCGAGAGTGATAGCAGCACTGGAGGTGGCAGTTGTTGTTTTCGAATTGCTCTGAGGCTATCCCGGACAGAATCCCGCAGCTGCCCACGCTTGGATCTTGTTTTCGTTGAATATTTTTTTTTTTGTTTTGTTTCTATCTTTCTTTGGCTTTCGGGGAGACGGTAAACACGAGGGAGCGGCTAGCGCGTTAGCAGCTGCGAGTGAAGCCCCGACGGAGGAAAACGCTCGAGCGAGACGGCGATAATCTTGAGCTCGAACACGGGACGGAGGCGAGAGTGGCGTTCGCACGGCACGGACGGTCTTGCCAGCGGCCAGAAACAACGGCCAGCGGTGGAAGCGAGATACCCGAAGCGGGCCTTCGGTGATACTCGGCTCAGCTGATCCGAGTTGTTTTGTATCTCGAGAAGGTTCGTGCGTGTGCGTGCGCGTGCGCGCGCATGTGTGAGTGCGCTTCCTGCTGTTGCTCCGCTGGTGCTCCGCTGTCCTAAGGGCTCGCTCTCTCGCGCTTTGTGCAACGCGTGGATAAACGTCGGTCATCAGAGAGCCGTAAACATGTCGTCCCCCAGTGCTGGCAAGCGGCGGATGGACACGGACGTTATCAAGTTGTATCCTTTTTTGCGTCGTTCGCGCAGATCGGTGATTTTTTTTTTTTTTTTTTTTTTGGTTCTCGACGTTACGCTTTTTTTCTTTGTAGTTCCGACGAGCTGGCGGGACGCTGCGAGGCGAGGGCGGAGAGGCTTTGTTACTCGAAATTACTATGTCGATTATCGATGTTTTTTTTAATATTATTAAAGACCATTTTATTTTTTTTCAACGTGCCTTTTTTATAGCTGTAACTCGGTGTTAGGACGCGATGAGGCGCGGAGAGGCTTTGTTACTCGAAATTATTATGTCGACTATTCATATTTTTTCTTTACTGGGACTTAATTAAAGACCATACGTTTTTTTTTAACGTTCCATTTTTATAGTTACAAGTAGATGTTAGGACGCGTTGGGGTGAAGGCCGAGAGGCTTTGATACTCGAAATTACTTCGGCAATTGTCGATGTTATTTTTTTTTTTTTAATTTAACTGAAGATGATGATTTTTTTTCGTTTTTGGGACGAAAGGCTGTAGTTTCGAGTGACGACGTCAACAACGATGACGGGCCACAGCTGTTTTTGTAGCAGCTGACTGCTGGTACGGCGCGCACCTACGAGCGTGCCCCCCCCCCCCCCCCCCCCCCCCCTCTCCGCGCAACACCTTCCCCCACCGCGGGCGTTCCCGCGACGCAAAAAAAATAATAATAAATGCACGAGCGAGGCGCCGATTATCTCGGTTATTTTTTCTTTATTCGTGGCTTGTATTCGTCACCGACATTTTCCACGGTGTTTTGTTTTGTTTGTTTCATTCTGGCACGGCTGTCCGAGAAGGTGGGAAAATTGCGCGTTTGGAAAATGCCGTTAACGATGGAGAGGGGAAGCGTATTTGCGCGGGTGACGCACGTGCTCGTTCTATAATGGAAGCGGAATGTCCGCCTCAGAGCCGATTTTCCGATAATCATCCAATGTGCGTTTCGCCGCTCGAGAATAAATATTTCCGGACGCGGGATGATTTTTGTAGATAACTTTTAAAAAAAACATACGATGAGCTGAAAAGTCCAGAGACAGGGCAAAAATATTTCCGAGCAAAGATTATGAATAAGAAGACGTAAAAACCCGACGAGGGTGTGCAAGGAGAAGTAAAATTGGTTTCTCGATACTATGTTTAAAAAAAGGTGTCGAAAAAAAAAGTTGCTGCTTCATTGATATGCGCATTGAAAAAAAAGGTTTCCTTAACTACGAGCAAACAATAGGATAGAGAGCAAGCACGAGGTGACAATTCTGGGAGGCCTCAACGAATTTTCCGTGAAATTCTATGGACCGCGAGGGAGTGAGTATCGATTCGTAAACATCTTCTTTTTCTATAACATTTAACGCAAGACACGATTTTTTCAGGTTGAGTTCGACGATCGAGGGCATTCGAATTACCGCAGTCGGTAACTAAAACTGCAATTCATTTTATTCGATGGTATCGACCATCCACGTTTGAAGCAAATTTTTACGCGAAGTTCGAGCGATATCTGCTTAGCGTAACAATTTTATTTTGATCGTGGAAGGTCCGAACTGTATAGAAAATTAACTACAGTTTTCGTTACCGACCGAGCGCGGGCGTGCGACGGAGAAAAGGGTGTCTCGTCGCCTCAAGGTAGTCCTTGCGAATAGTGTTCACTTCGCATAAGTTTCAGAGAAATGCGAGGGAATTGTAAGCACTTCTGGATGGTATAAAAATCTGAAAAAAAATCAAGCGTATTAAAGGTGCTGAAAAGATTAATTTGTCATAATACTATTCGCAAGCACTACTTTAAGGCGCGGTGAAACCTGTACCACGTGACATATGAGTGCAAGAGTTGCATTTTTCGAATCAATGCCGTGTAAAAGTGGTTGACATTTGGGGTAAAAACTAAGTAATATCGGACGCGGTTTGAATTCTACACCCGCTATTACTTTGCTTTTTCGCGAAATGTCTACCATCTCCGAATGCCATTCATTACAGTTTTTGTTACATTTTGCAGGACTAATACTAGCCATGAAAGCTTCGGCGTGCACTTGAATTTCGGTTGATAACGTCCAAGAAATGAAGAAAAGCGAATATTACGGATTGTTGCGAAAACTCATATGGCCGTTCAAAATCTCATCAGCATCGATTTTGGAGAGTATAAAATATTCTAGACCTCACATACGTAAAACGTATGTTAGGTTACACACGTAAAACGTATGTAATTCTCTGAAATTCCCCGAATACTCCAAAATCGTCACAAAGTCTATTACAGGAAAGAAATCCATGTGTATTCTACGTTTACGTTTACTGTTCACTTGTGACGAGTGATCAGAATCGATAAAAAGCCCATGAATGCAGTATAGAGCACGATGTGGAGCCACCGTTGGGTCAATCGTGACACTACGTGAATGCTTTTCGCAAACTGTAATATTCGATTTTCTTAGTTCCTTGTACGTTGTTCATGAAAATTCGACTGCACGCCGAAGCGTTTATTTCAATATTACAGTCCTGCACGATTTGTAGCACATGCTTAGCACATTAATAATTCTAAATTGAAACTACACTTATAAAAAAAATGCGGAAATAACGAAAGATTCGGGTAGGGACGTTCGAATAAATATTTAATTCGCCGAACAAAATATTTTAATGACACAAAAATATTTTGCCGAAATCATTGAAAAAATTGTTGTCCAAAAGACAAACCAATCCTTTTACCTGTGCCGACAAAATATTTATTTGAACGTCCCTGCCCGAATCTTTAGTCGATTCAACCGTACTTTTTTTTATGAATGTAAGAAATCGCCTAGTTTTGTCGGTAAAAAAGGTAACTAAGGAGTTAAAAAACGGGTACCACATCCTCTCAACGCACCCGTAATATTCCCATTTTCGTTGAGTGTTTCGAGGCGCGTGCAAACATGCCCGTAATAGCGTTAATACGGCACTGATGATGTCCTATAAGCGACTTACAGCGTGACGGGCGTTGGTATCGCGAGCGATCGATTCTACGAGGTACATCGCTGCCTCGTTTTCCCGAAATAGATAACGCGCCAGATACGACAAATTATCGCCAATTTATTAGACTCATTGTGTTTGGCCATCCTCCGGGCAGGTAATTTACATCCTCGTTCAATAACGAGACTTCTCATATAAAATTCACTATACATGCATCTGATTGCTCGATGATAAAATAATAATAATAATCATAATAATTTTCCGATCCAACCGTAAACTTTTGCAGCAAAAATTGAATTAAAAAAATAGAATATAGCGTTTGTGTGTATGCGTGTATGTATGTATGTGTGCATGTGCAGGAGAGAAGCGGGTCACTGGGTCAAACATAGAGCGCATCATTCTCGCGTGCTACAGGGTCTTCCATTCGTTCCTATCGACTCCTCTCTTCCTCTCACCACGCGTAGTTCTCACGTGCGTCGAAAAAAAAAAAATCTGACGTTACTTCTGTGGCACAGCTCGAACCGATTTTATTTTGGGACACAAATATCGGTACGACACATCTGCCTATCGAAACAGTTCTTCCAGCTATAAGCGTGCTGCGCAGATAGTAAAAAAAATGAAATAAAAAAATCCGCTGTGATAAGCTTTTTTTTAGCTTTGAAGTTTGCGCGTTCTCTCGTGAGATCGATGCGAACGGACGAGTGGCTCATCGACTCGTCTCTCGTTTCTCTCTTCGTCGTTGAACCACTCGACAAAGGCAGTTTTGCGGGTCTGCTAAGATCGTGGATTTTGTTAGTGTTTCTATTTTTTTTTTTTTTTTTTTTTTTTTTTCAAAGTATTGACTTTCCGTTTTCCGTTGATAGCCGCTATTTGTTAAGTAATGAATACACTTTCACCGTGGCGAGCAACGCACGCTTGCACGTGCCTTCGGTCACACACAGTTACGCACTTATTCATGTATACGCAGACACAAACGTGAATAGGATGAAATAACGATTGGGAAATGTTAAATTCTAATAACTAATGACTTGTCAGTCGAAGAATGCGAGGCAGCTTTCCTTTTGACTTTGCGTTCGTGAAACACAAAATTCATTAAATATAAACAATTTTTCTTCGTTTTTTTTTATTCGTCTGTTTTTATTTTGGAAAATAAAAACCGGATGGTACTGCACTGTAAACAAAAAAAAAATTCGTATGAAATTTAATGTTCCTTTCCTGAAAGTTTTTATGCATAAAAACTGGTATATTAAATGTCGCGTACAATTTTGATGAAAAATTAATGTACGGTATATCAAAAATTTTAGAAATCCTTTACTTTTAATAATTTATTTTCATTTTACTATAAAAGTACTTTGATCCCAATGATCTACTTCAACTTCACGGCGATAGTATATTCATTTTTATCACAATAGCACATCCAATTTAATGGACCAGTTTTTGTATAAAAAATTCCCGTCTGATACATTACATTTACTATTCTTTTTTAACAGTGTATGTTTAAAATTCTGCACAATCAATCAATTAACTATTCTCTTCTCTGTCTGTTTTCAGCGCCCTACGAAGGCGGAATCTGGAAAGTAAGGGTCCACCTCCCGGAGCACTACCCCTTCAAGTCGCCTTCGATCGGCTTTATGAACAAAGTCTATCACCCGAATATCGACGAAGTCTCGGGCACTGTGTGCCTCGACGTTATAAATCAGGCTTGGACCGCCTTGTATGGTACGTTTGTCCATAATCCGCAGTTTTTTTTAATTGAAAAAAAAATATATATATATACATTTGTTTAATCGTTTAATTTTCATTGTCAATTGCAGATCTCTCGAATATCTTCGAATCGTTTTTGCCCCAATTGTTAACATATCCCAATCCAATCGATCCACTGAACGGCGATGCCGCAGCCATGTACCTTCACAAACCTGAGGAGTACAAGAAGAAAGTCGCAGGTGCTTATATTTTTATAAACTGATTGATACATTTTTTATATATGGTGGCAGCGGTTAAGGAAAACCGGCAAAAGTCAGGGGAAATAAACTTGGTCAGGGAATCAGGGAATTTAAACATTGGTCGCGGAAAAACTAAATTTTCGCCGGGCCTTCTATAAATAAATAAAAAGTACACAATACGAAGTATTGCAATATGAAAAGAACAGAGAACAGAATAGCAGATAGCACGGAAAAAGAATGCAAACCAAAAGTAACGGTAAATAAAAGTAATATGAACCGAAAGGAACATAACAAGAAAATGGATTATATGAATACTGATTAAAGAAGTCGCAGCAACAATTAATAATACAAATCGAGGTAAAATTAAAGCGGAACCGCTACTGTAATATAACTATTTTACTACGATACTATAATACCATAATGTATTTACACTATAAAAAAAATGGGATGACCGTTTATTTATTTGCGTTTAAATTAGAGAACAGCAGAATATTAATCGTTACGCGTCGATGCCAGACCAGAATGACAGCATATCAGATAGCGCAGAAAAATAATACAAACCAAAAGTAACAGTAAATCTATTTTGATATGAAAAGAACGGAAAATAGCAAGAAAATAGATTATACGAATACTGATCAAAGAAGTTGTAGCAACAATTAAGAATAAAAAGTATAGGTAAAATAAAAGCTGAACCGTTAGTGTAATATAACTATTTACTATTATACTATAATAAATAATACTATAATACTATAATATATTATATATTATTCTATAAAAACAATTGAATGAATGTTTATTTATTTACGTTTAAATTGAAGAACAGAATGTTAATCGTTACGTTTCGATGTCCGCAGATTACGTGAGGAAATACGCGACAGAGGAGGCCCTGAGAGACCAGGAGAACGGCGGAACCGGCAACGGAATGTCCTCCGACAGCGAGTCCTCGATGAGCGATTTCAGCGAGGACGAGGCGCAGGACATGGAGTTGTAACCAAAAATTATCCGACCATCGATATCGCTACCACCACAACTTTTTATTCCTATATCCTTAAAGACGAAGATGCCCTGCAAATTAGGATCGTTCGTCCCACCAAACAGAGCCGATCCAACGAGCCCACATCGCGTTTCGTCGGTCGGCGAGAAAGGACTACCTCGGGAACGAGAAAGCGCGGCAGGTGGAACTAAAAAAAATCGCATCGCCGATGATGCGTTAGAAATCTCTTCCCACTCGTGTGGCCGCGTAACACTCCAAAACGGACGGGTTTACACATTACGTTCAGCGTTGTTTGGCTAACGATAACGACTTGTTATTTTGTTAATGATATATTTATTATAACAATGATAATGCACGAGCTGCGCTAAACAGGGCCGACCTCCCTGCCGACACTGGTTAAAAAAAAAGAAACTAAAAAAAAAACATCTATACGTTGTGATGCTGTAGCCATAATGCGTGACTCTCTTCCGTTAAAAGAAAGAAAAAAAAAACAATATTTTTAACGGACGTCGTTGGACTGATAGCCAGCTATTGAAAAAAAAATAAAAATTGTTAATTGCCACCGAACGGGCTCCGAACCGCGGTCCGTAACACAGCGGGCAAGTCGACACAGCATCGAGATTTGCCGCCGCGTTGATTAATGTTTCTTTTTTTATAATTTTTTTTTTTTTTACTTTGGTGGAGCATTTTAGGTTTGTAAGTAACTTTTACTAGTTTCGTAGCTAACGAATTTAATTGTAAATGATTAATCAACTAACCAGCTAGATACATGTTCGTTACGAACGCAAGCACACGTAGCGAAAGCGTCGGAGATCTCTGTGGCTCAAGCCGTTTATTGAGCGTATTTTTTCAATATATTTTAAATTTATATAATCGGCTGTCCGTAAATTAATCGCTGAAAATTCACAACGAACCATCCGCTCTGTATTTGGAATATCGTAATCGCCGACGGTTTAATTCCTTCTTTTTTTTCCGCTCCGCGTGCATGTCCGTCATGAGGCTTTCACGAAAAATGATCCAATAATATTAATTTCCATTCGATGCTCCGTAATCGTTCGTCTGTAATCGACTGCCAAGAGAAGCACAGACGGTAAAAAAAAAAAAAAAAAATACCGCGTGAAACGCGATACCCGCTCGCGTATAATTTTTTTTTTTTCGATGTCACACTTTGTTCGTGTCACCGTTTTATTGTTATATTTTTTTCCTTCCGGAAGCAAAGTATGTTTAGAAGAGATAAAAAAAAAAACAAAAAACAAAAGGAAAGAACAAAATTCAGAGACGAGTGTCAACGAAGGCTCGCGGAACTCTGTAGTGTCCGTGCGAAGCATTATTTCACCGTGGAGGTACGACGCCGGAGATTCGTACCGCCTGATGACCTGTACAGCAATGTATTTACTTATCATGAAGATTCATTATTAAAGTTGTAGAAATCAAACCGGCGCTCGTCCGATTTATTTAACGGAAACCCACAGCGACCTCTGACGGACGATGGATTGGTTCGGCAGTTTGCCGCGCCAAGTATGTCGCCACCGTCGCCCATTCGACGGAGGTTTCCGCCACGATTCGAGTTTCGCGGATATTTAATTTTCCATTTTCAACCTAAAACTCGTCAGAGACGATAAGACTAACTTCGACGAGCAATAATTAATTAAATAAACAAACGATCGTATGCAAGTGCCCAAGAAAGTGACTAAACGTTTCGTCTCATTAAAAATAATTTCTAATGCTCTTAAAGTTGTAGGAATGAAACCGACGCTCGTCCGATTTTTTTTTTTTATTGAGAGGATAGAAAAAAGTTTTGGCTTTGCGACAATTTTTCCCATACAGCGACCTTTGACGGACGATCGATTTGTTCGCCAGTCAACCGCGCCAAGTTTGTCGCCACCGTCGCGCATTGCGCGGAATTGTCCCTTACGATTCGATTCGAATCGCTAATTTTCCATTTTCAACCTAAAACTCTTTATCGACGATAAGACGATAAGTTCGTCGAGCAACAATTAATTAATTACACAGAAGCTCATTCGCCAGTGTCCAAGAAAGCGCCTTCCGCGAACTTCCGTTTTCCCGAGTGATTAAACCTTTCGCCCGATCCAAAACAATTTCGAAAGCCCTGATTGGTCGTCGCCGTTCCGTCGTCCGTTTCCCACAAACCGCGACCCAAAGATAATCGAGTCTCGAGAGACATCCGTCTATAAATATGCATTTAATTGACAGTAAGGAGGACGACAGAAAAAGCGAGGTCTGCGATCGACTGGCGGTGCACACACTCGATTGTCCCCGCGTCCGACGTCGGCTCTCCGGGGCTCCGCGGTTAGCACGGCCGGCAGTAGTGACGTCGTCGCTCCGCTCCTACTCCTCTCCCACTGCCTGGAACCAGTGGCGGCGGCAGCAGTCGCTCCGGCAGTCGTGTCGGAACCACCGTGCGTCGCGCAGTGAATCGCTCCAGCGCCAACTCACCGTTTTACGTGCGCCTTTCATCCGTCTCTATCGTCGCGAGTCCAACAAAAAACCCCACGAACAATCCTGCAAGAAAAACGCGCAAGAATCCGGCGGCGTTGAACGATGATATTCCAGTTCCGGACAACTCGTTCCTCTATCGGACCGTAGGCCGACTCGCCGCGGAGCGCCGTCGCTCCGGGCATTCAGCATCGAGGCGCGAACGTTGAAAAAAAAAAGAAAAAAAAAACTCATCTCGTTCCTCCTCGAATCTCGGAAAGCGGAGTGGTCCAGAGTTCTCGTCGTCAGGCCGCTTCGCCGTCCGTTGTCAAACAGAGCTCGCTCGCCACGGATCGCCCAAAGTAAGCCTGGAGCATCGAACTGTTGGGCAGCGAGTAGCACGCGGCACGTTGGGACGAGCCACGAGATCCGAGTGTGCGGCGGGCGTGAGGATCAAACGCGGGGAGGGAGAGCGAGTCGAAGCTAGACTAGTAGATTCGTCCGGTGTGCGTGAGCGGACTCGGACGGTAATTAAATCGCCGGGCGTTTTGACAGAAAGAAAATAATTAAAAAATCGCGAACGATCGCCCCACCGGGACATCGCTACGGACCGTCCCCCCCCCCCCCTCTCCCCTCCTTCCCTGCGCTTTCCTCTTCCACGGTTTGGTAGCAACGGAACTCGGAACGACGAACGAGTTATCGGCAAAGCACGATTAAGAGTTCGCGAGTGGTCGCTGTGTGTTGAACGCGCGACTGCGGAGGAGAGGAGCTGCGTTATCGAAGTCACTCGACTACACACGATACCCAAGTGAATATTTTGCCCCTCGGATCGGGAAAACTTGTCGCCCGATGAACGCGTGACTTGATGAGCCGGGAAGGAAGGACACGAAGCAAAAGTGAGTAACGAACTCGTACGGCAAAGTTTAACGACCGCGTTGACAATTGACTCAACTATAACTGAATCGTTAGGATAGGAGAATTATTTATTGAGCATTCTTCTTTTTCAGCCTTCGCGTTACTATTTTTTTATTCTGTTCTGACTGCTAGTAGTTTTCTTTTCGATTTGTTTATTTTTTTACCATTGAACAATCGTATTGTTAATATAAAATCATATTAAGTGTTTTGGGAGGTACGTGTGACTATTTTTATTTTTTACTTTTTGTTATTTTTTTATCTTGTTTTTGAACAATTGAATTGTAAATATAAAATCGTATTGACAATTTTTTCAGTCATCGCGTGTATATTTCTATTCGCGGCCACCCGTTCTGCCTGCCAGTAGTTTTCTTTTCGTTTTTGTTTTTGTTTACAATGTATTATACTACTTGGAAGTACACAACGCGTTTTCCTCGTAGTCGTGTACGTGCAAAGTGCAATCGTCAGCGATGTTTCTTTTTCATGCTGTTTCCGTTCGTCACTCAAGTGTATATATATATGTATATTTTTTGTTTCTCATATACAATGCGGCGCGGACGACGCGGGGAGGATGTTCGTTGTTTCGCACAGGCTTTTGGCACGAGCGTTCTCGCCAATCCGATTTCACGCTTGTTATTATGACAGAAGAGGATTAACCGGCATAAGCAGGCTTCTACATTAGTCTGTTTGCGCTATATTTTTCAGTGACACTCCGTGCTACCGGCCTGTGCCGGCGATACCCGACCGAACACCCGCGTGCGTGCTCGTCGCTCGCCGAGCGTAGAATGCGCTTTAATGATTTTTTCTTTTGTCGCGTTTCAACCGTAAGGTAAACGGCCCAGTTTGTGACAATGTCCCAGTTTGTGACAGGGGCACCTCCAGCTTAGTCGGCTCCCCCCACCATTTGATTTTACACGCTTAACGTGAGAGAGTTGCACAGAAGTGTCATAAACTGGGCCTTTTACCTCAGGTGAAATAATGATGATAATACGGCCGAAAGACCGATGTCAATTCGGCATGCGCTCGGCAAAGAAAAGTCGTGAATGCGCTTTAATGATTTTTTTCTTTTGCCGCACTTCAACTGTAGGTGAAATAATGATAATAACACGACCGGTGTTAATTCGGCATGCGCTCGGTCGTAGAAAAGTCATGAATGAGCTTTAAGGTAGTCCTTGCGAAGAGTGTTCACTTCGCATAAGTTTCAGGGAAGTGACAGGGAATTCCAAACACTTCTCGATGGTACAAAAATCTGAAAAAAATCAAACATTAAATGTTCTGAAAAGATTAATTGTGCATAATAATAAATCCAAAGTGGTATTATCAAATTGATTTAAAATGACATTTTTCAACAAATCTTCCGGGAACCTGACTTTTCTTTTTAATGAAAATTTTAAATTTCTTATTAATGAAAATTTTGAGACTTCTAAGATCACTTTGTACACATTTTTCCCGTATATAAAACAAAAAATTCATAGGTATTCAGAAACGTGAACGAATCGTTTTTTTTTTTAATAAAAAGGTTTCTGGGAGATTTGTTCAACAATTTTATATTTCGTCAATTTGTCAATAACATTTTGGAATTATTATTATGCTAAATTAATCTTTTCAGCACCTTTAATATGCTTGATTTTTATTTTTCAGATTTTGATACCATCCAGAAGTATTTGCAATTCCCTCTAATTTCTCTGAAACTTATGCGAAGTGAACATTATTCGCAAGGACTACCTTAATGATTTTTTCTTTTGCCCCACTTCAACTGTACGTGAAATAATGATAATAACACGGCCGAAAAGCTGGTGCCGATTCGGCATACTCGGTCGTAGAAAAGTCGTGAATTATACGTTTGGGCTTCAACGATAAGAGATGATTTCGATTTGGCTTTTTTCGTCATTGTAACATGACTGCGCATGCGCACGGTCGGTTTTTGGTAGAATTCATAGCAAAAAAAAGAATCGTGCGCATGCGAAGTCGCGTCACAATTGGCACTTTCCATCCAGTCATGAAAACGATTACGTTCAAATGACGGATCGATTTGATTGGTCCCTTCCGTCAAACAGAACGAACCAATGAAATCAATTTGTTATTATAAAGTAATAATTTTCACAGCTGGATGGAAAGCCCCAATTAACGAAAAACGCACAGCTCGACAGCACCTTACGATGCGCGTACCGCTATCCAATAAAGCTCCAAAGATCGGGTCGTCGGAAATGCCGCACTTGTCCCGGTGACAATGCAAATTTCCGTTACGAGAATATGCCGGCTCTCACCGTCGTCGTAGCCGGTAGAAACTGTGTCAAAGTTGGTTATATTGTTATACGTTACGCGGGAAGTCCCCTTTCTGTCCTCGCCCTCTCCGGACAAACTCCTACTTCCAGTTTTAGCAAAGCGTTAAATTGCCCCGGTGTTGCCCACATCCGCACTTTCGCCGACTCGTCCGGCGTCCGCCATTGTTCCAGCTTGTTTACGTTCGACGGCTCGCCGCATCGAGATTCTTGGATAGGTTAGGAAACGCCATAAGGTGAAGGTGGCAATGCTCGAATGGTTAAGAGAATGCTGGGCCGTTTTTAACTTCTTATTCACCTTTTTACCGACCGAACTGGACAATTTCTTAGTTTCAATTTAGAATTATTAATATGCTAAGTATGCGTATGCTTGAAATCGTGTTGGACTGTAATATTGACATAAACGCGTCGGCGTGCAGTCGAATTCGCATTAACGGCGTGCAAGGAATTAAGAAAATCGACTATTCCAGTTAGTGAATAGTGAGTGTAGAATCGAATGGAAGGAATTAAGAAAATCGAATATTGCAGTTAGTGAATAGTGAGTGCAGAATGGATTTCTAATACATAAATTGGAAATAAATCGAATCTGCATAGGAGTGTCGACGACTGAGACGTGTCCGAGCATTTGTACTGTTACCTTACTCGATAGGGATTTTTTTTTATCGTCACGCACTGAGACGATGCCTCCTCGGGCATTATTCGTTCGGACGCGACATATCGCCATGTTTTGCATAGTTATCGTGCATAACCCCACTCACGAATCACGTGCCGGTTTTGCGTGCCTCGCGGTCCTCGCACAGGTGCATCGACTCGAAGCGCTATTACACGAGAGATTATGCGGTACGGTAAATTTATAGTCGTTACAGTGATTTATTTAATTATCTGTTTATTTATTTCATATGGGCAAAGCCCAATTGTGAGAGTGACTGGGCAAATTGTCGCCCAGAATTACATAGTTTATGAAATATGATAGGTCACCATACGTTGATCGTTGGTAAACGATAATAAGAGAAACCCCGTGATATATACAAATTACAAATCAGGAAAAAACAACAGTAAAGCGTTCTATATATGTGTATATATATATATATATATATTTATTTTTTTTGCATTTTCCCCCACTTGTCAAGACTCCAACTTTTAGAGTCTTATAGTGGGTCGGCCTGGCTTTCCTTACATTATTATTTAATTATTCGCCATCCGAAGCATTTTTGCCGCGAGCCAGTCTCCCCAAAGTGCGGCCGCAGCCGTCTTTCCCCACCGTATCGCATTTGCCATGGCATATTTACCACGGGCATAGGAAAACTGCTGAAAACCATATGGCGATACGGTCGGTCCCAAGTTCGCTTCACGGCGCCGGAGCTACGTCGTGCCCAAGTCGAGAATGTAAACATGGACTACAGCTATATATACGTGACGTATACGTGGTATACACGTACAGGTACGGGTAGATGACTCGTGTATGTATCTGGAGCTTTGTCTCGCCCATATTTCCATTTTTCGACTAAGCGACGGCACCGGGATTCGAACCCGCGACCTGCCGGTGCTCTGGTCTTGAGGCGAGCACGCTAACCACTAGGCCACCGCACCGATTTCAAAGCGTTCTATATTAAATTATTCGAGTTAAATATTAAATATGTTTAGCTATATATTGAATTATTTGAGTAATCTATTAAATTATTTGAGTTACATACTAAAGTGTTTTTGGGTACACTGTAAACATTTTTGTTGTTGAAAATTCATGAACGATATTGGAAGCTTTTTTTTACATAAACTATTTCCGAAATTTCATATCCATGTGTTTTGCAATTTTACAATAAAATGTTTGTTTTTTATGGAATTTATTGTAAATTTCAGGCAAAAAATTTTTACTTTTAATATCTCTTGTTTTCATTTCACAAATAAAAGTACATTAATATTCACTTAATATAAGCAAGCAAATTTTAAGTTCCAGTCCATTTAATTTACAATATATTTTTACAGTCTACAGTAAAAAGTTTTCGCAGCGTCCTCGGTCGAGTCAGTCGTCGCGCATTCCGCCGTAATTTATAGATTATTAATCCACTCGAATTACCGAACGATTAATTACACAAAAAAAACTATTTGATTGCTGGAAAGTCGTCGAAATAAATTGCACCAAAGGCGAGTCGTCCGTACACTTATTGGCACCTTAAAGCGTGCAGTAGAATCCAAAAAAGAATTAAAAAAAATTAGCTTGTTCGAAGATTCGTCGAGCGTGTTTGCTTGCGAATCCGTCTCGAGTCTTGTCGTTCTGTCGAGCCGGAGCGAGTCGGAGTTCGCGCAAGCTGAATCGGGTATCATTATCGTCAGCGATCCGACGGGTTTACATCCAATCAGTTCGCCGACTCTCGCTCGGTGTCATCTTGCATTGGCGCTACACGCGAGCGTCCGGAGCCGCGTTTTCATTTGCATTGTTATGCCAACCCGGTGTCAATTAATATTAAGTGGCGGGTTCTCGATGAGCGCTGAATCGACACGCACACACGTTGGCCGCGAGCCGAGCGATCGCATTTATGCTATGCACCTTCTGCCCAAAGTGCTCGAATTTAACGCCGCATCGACGCATCTCGTCAATTAATTTTACTTAAAAAAAAACAAGTATATATAGGTAGATAGATGTGTCCATTTTGTGCTCCGAGATCGAAATCCCCGAAGAGCAAAAATGAAGTACAGCCAAAAAAGCAAATGAACAGCAAAACAACATAAAGAAATAATTAAATTCAGAAAGTAAAGACAAGCAATTAAATAAAGCAAATAATGAAGTAAGTAAATAAACGTATACGGGTACGTGAATTCTTAGCTGTTTGCCGCGATCGTTCGCTCAAATTACAAACGGACATAATAATAATAATAATAATAATAATAATAATAATAATAATAATAATAATAATAATAATAATAATAATAATAATAATAATAATAATAATAATAATAATAATAATAATAATAATAATAATAATAATAATAATAATAATAATAATAATAATAATAATAATAATAATAATAATAATAATAATAATAATAATAATAATAATAAACTTGTATTCAGAGATCGGTCGATGCAGATAAAGAATGATCAGACGCTGACGTAACGAAATCAACTATCAGTGGCGAGAGGAGAGTTGGAGCGTCGGACGATCGGCGAAACGGGCCAGACTATCAAGTTTCAGCGTGGATTCCCGAGTATCGTGAAAACCGTAAAAACCGACATACAAACCGGAGTTACCAGCAAATCGGTCGAATGATCTCGTGCTTTTTTGGTTTTTACTCCCGACTGAAAAAAGACGGGAGTTATGCGTTTCACTGCGCCGGTTCTGCGACTTTCCGCAGGCGCCAGTAAACGTTGAAACGACAAAAAAAAAGTTTTAACTGATTTTCGTATACTAAAACTTCATAGCCTGATTCACGGTTGCCACGAATCAGGAAAAACTGGACAACCGGGAAAAGTCGGGGGATTTGTTGGGAACTGAAAAAGTCAGGGAAAAGTCCGGGAATTTTCTTTTTAACTCTGGAAATGTTTTAGAAAAAATTTTACTCTGGATTACGTATTATGCAATATTGTTATATTCAAATTTTCTATGCTTCGTGTTTTCGATTTATAACTTGACTTCAGTGTAAAGAAGTTACGCCGTCAATAGAATAAAATAAAATTAAATGAATTTTTTTGTTTTTAATAGTATAATAATAATAGTAAAGGACAGGGCCACTAGAAACTTTCATGGCACACGCACACACCCTGACAGACACCCACTGCTGGTCTGTCACAAATTTCCATCGCATGAGCTTAAATGCATCCACTAGAAAATTTAGCTCGCAGAATAGAAAACATTCGATTCGGCGAGCTAAAATTACAAAAATAGAACATTTACAGCATAGAATTGAATAAATTTGATAAATTTGATAAATTGGAAAAGACTTAACTACTTATTGTGCGTTTTGACGATAGATCTGCTTAATGTCATGTAATTGGGCCCGTAATAATTCAAGAAATAAATAAAAATAATTATAATGAGATATTTAATAATAAATGACAGAGACCGACAGCGGTGGATGCGCGGTTAGCGCACGGCTCCGGTGGTCTCCCAAGTCAAGCAAGATCGTTCGCGGTCAGTACTTGGATGGGTGACCGCTTAGCCGTGCGCCAGCTGGCGCATCGACCGTTGAGCGGGAGGCGCTTTCTTCTGAAACTTTGGTGTTTCTGCACTTTACTCAATGTGCAAAAATACCGGAGGACCAGTAGAATATGGCCGTCTGCACCGGCACGGGTTTTCCGTAGTTTCCCCGTGTCCCCGGCAAATGCGGTACAGTGTAGCTAAGTCGGCTACGGACGCACTGGAAGTTGGGTAGCTTAGCTGAGTGCGGGTAGGGAGTGCTAGGGGGGAATCGGGATGGGGTTCCGTAAAAACCCAGAAGGGTATACGGTGGAGAAATGGAACGAATAATAAATGACAGAGCCACTAGAAACTTTCATAGCACTCACACACACTGACGGACACTCACTGAGGGTCTGTGACAAATTTCCATCGCATGTTAAAAAATTCAAACGTTAGAAAATTTCGCTCACATAACAGAATAAATTCGATTCGACGAGCTAAAATGACAAAAATAGAACATTTAGAACACAGAATTGAACACATTTTGCCGCACTTGCTCAGAGTGTTTCTTTAATATAGATTAAATTATCGCACCTCGGTTGGCTCGCCAGTCCAGAATCGCGAGCCGAGATCCACGTGCGAGATACTGGAATTTTCAAACTGGCTATTCGTGTTGGGTTAGACGGGCCGGTAAATGGGCAGTTGAGCAGACGAAAAAGCTAGTGAATAGACTTTGTCATGCACGCACTGCTATGGAAAATGTCCATTCACTGGTCCCGTCCATTCATTGGCTGCTTTACCGTATTTCTGCCTGCCGTTAGTCGACACATTTCCGTTCGGCCGATAAGCCTTAACAAGCCAGGATAAGAAAAGTCGGTGATAATTATTGCACGAACGATGTTTTAATCAATTGTTTTATTCAATCAATTATTTTAATTAATTGTTTTAATCAATCAATTATTTCGATTAATTTTTTTAATCGATCAATTATTTCAATTAATTGTTTTAAGCAATCAATTATTTCAATTAATTTTTTTAATCAAGCAATTATTTTAATTAACTGATTTAATAAATCAATTAATTTTAATTGTTTTGCTTCCTTATAGAGGAAGCTTTTTTTATATTAGTTCATTTTTACACCCTTCTCGGTTTTTACGGAACCCCATCCCGATTCCCTCTTAGCTAACTTCCAGTGCCACCGTAGCCGACTTAGCTACGGACGCACTGTACTGCATTTGGCCGGGACACGTGGAAACTACGGAAAACCCGTGCCGGTACAGATGGCCATATTCTACCGATCCTCCGGTATTTTTGCATTTGAGTAAAGTGCAGAAACACCAAAATTTCAGAAGAAAGCGCCTCCCGCTCAACGGTCGATGCGCCACCTAGCGCACGGCCAAGCGGTCACCCATCCGAGTAGTGACCGCGAACGGATCCGCTCGACTTGGGAGACCACCGGAGCCGTGCGCCGACGGCGTATCCAACGTCGTTGGTTATTTAATTTTTATTCATTGTTTTAATCAGTAGATTTATTTTTATTACATTATTCGATTTTACTTTTATCAGGGAGAGCCATGACGACTGGATCGCTGGACTAAAGGGCCCGTGGGAGGTCCTTTAGCTTTGAAAACACCGGGAAACTGGAGGCCGGCTACGCAATGGGGGAGATACTTGGATCAGCGAGTTTTCTCCACCTCGGCGACATCGTCAGCCTGTACGCTGAGGGAAACGTGTCTGGGTTCCTGTCGACGCTCGGGTGAGTATAATAACCGCTGCCTGGCGTGGTTCGATTTGTCACGCGCGACGAAACGATGCATTGTCCACTTTTCCATCCCGAGCACACCTAACGACATAAATTGCACGATCCAACTCGACGAGTTTGCGACGCGTGAGACGCGTCCGAAGAAACGAGAAAACTGTCGAAGCTCGAGTGGTTGATACTCGGCGCCCGATAAGGGAGCTGGCGAAGTGGGTGCACGAGCCCTCGGCACGGATTTCTCGTCGATCGCGGCGATAGCGATGGCCCTCTGCCGCCGATCTCCGCAACGAGATTAGAGTTTTCTTGGAGGAGTTTTCTTGGAGAAGTTTTCTTGGAGGAGTTTTCTTGGAGGAGTTTTCGTGAAGAATTCTTTTTGGAGGATTCTTCTTGGAGGATTCTTCTTGGAGGATTCTTCTTGGAGGATTCTTCTTGGAGGATTCTTCTTGGAGGATTCTTCTTGGAGGATTCTTCTTGGAGGATTCTTCTTGGAGGATTCTTCTTGGAGGATTCTTCTTGGAGGATTCTTCTTGGAGGATTCTTCTTGGAGGATTCTTCTTGGAGGATTCTTCTTGGAGGATTCTTCTTGGAGGATTCTTCTTGGAGGATTCTTCTTGGAGGATTCTTCTTGGAGGATTCTTCTTGGAGGATTCTTCTTGGAGGATTCTTCTTGGAGGATTCTTCTTGGAGGATTCTTCTTGGAGGATTCTTCTTGGAGGATTCTTCTTGGAGGATTCTTCTTGGAGGATTCTTCTTGGAGGATTCTTCTTGGAGGATTCTTCTTGGAGGATTCTTCTTGGAGGATTCTTCTTGGAGGATTCTTCTTGGAGGATTCTTCTTGGAGGAGTTCTCTTGTAGGAGTTCTCTTGTAGGAGTTCTCTTGTAGGAGTTCTCTTGTAGGAGTTCTCTTGCAGGAGTTCTCTTGCAGGAGTTCTCTTGCAGGAATTTTCTTGCAGGATTCTTCTTGCAGGGTTCTTCTTGCAGAATTCTTCTTGCAGAATTCTTCTTGCAGAATTCTTCTTGCAGAATTCTTCTTGCAGAATTCTTCTTGCAGAATTCTTCTTGCAGAATTCTTCTTGCAGAATTCTTCTTGCAGAATTCTTCTTGCAGAATTCTTCTTGCAGAATTCTTCTTGCAGAATTCTTCTTGCAGAATTCTTCTTGCAGAATTCTTCTTGCAGAATTCTTCTTGCAGAATTCTTCTTGCAGAATTCTTCTTGCAGAATTCTTCTTGCAGAATTCTTCTTGCAGAATTCTTCTTGCAGAATTCTTCTTGCAGAATTCTTCTTGCAGAATTCTTCTTGCAGAATTCTTCTTGCAGAATTCTTCTTGCAGAATTCTTCTTGCAGAATTCTTCTTGCAGAATTCTTCTTGCAGGATTCTTCTTGCAGGATTCTTCTTGCAGGATTCTTCTTGCAGGATTCTTCTTGCAGGATTCTTCTTGCAGGATTCTTCTTGCAGGATTCTTCTTGCAGGATTCTTCTTGCAGGATTCTTCTTGCAGGATTCTTCTTGCAGGATTCTTCTTGCAGGATTCTTCTTGCAGGATTCTTCTTGCAGGATTCTTCTTGCAGGATTCTTCTTGCAGGATTCTTCTTGCAGGATTCTTCTTGCAGGATTCTTCTTGCAGGATTCTTCTTGCAGGATTCTTCTTGCAGGATTCTTCTTGGACGTGGGTGGCTCAAGAAAGACCATATCGTCCAGACTCTATGGTCTTTCTTGGTATTTTATGGACTTGGACACCAAGTACATAAAAAAAACGATTTTTTTAAAGCGACATCCTACAGTGCATTCGTACCGATGTGCCGGCAGTGAAGTCGTCCATCCTCGAGGTTCACGGAAACGAAGCACCAGAATCGGATTAAAGAATGACTGCAGTTCCATCAACGAGGAACGGCGTGGTCGAGACGAGAGACTCGGGAGCGAGTCGACGGATGGATTATATGCATCGAATTAGCCGAGTCCGAGGCGAAATGGGTTAATTGATTCAAGGCTCGAACGGACGATGGGTTGCGCGGGAAACAGGCAGCGGCGCACCGTGCCCGTTGTCGCGACGAGGATCACGTTGCACTGACGTGAGCGCTCGGAAAATTCGTTCGGATTGCATCGGAGTGGAAACGAAGAAGACAGCAACACGAGGCCTATGGACGAGTGGAATTTAAAGTCCCAGCTCGAGACGGAACATTTACCGATTCGTAAATCCATCCGTCGATAATCTAACGTAATTGTCCGGCGGGACGATCTGGCCTTATTAATACATATGGGGAATTCCCTAACATTTCGACCTGCGTCTCAAAAACACCCAGATTTTGTATCAGATTGAAAAAAAATTGTTTGTAAATATTTATGATTACAAAAATGAACTTATCGATCGCCACAATTTAAAGATCTGAAAAAATGTTGTGTCATACTTTTTTTTTATATTTGAGCCGGAGTGGCTCGGCGTCACCTTCTAGAAAAAGCGAAGAAAATGCGGTCGCTTGTGATTTAACGCTTGACCATTTTTATATACGACACTGCATTTTTGACATTTTTTCAGACTTTTCAGAAGAGTTATTTTTTTTTTTAAGTTAACAAAAAACTCTTCGGAATGTCTGAATTTTTTTTCGAATATGCATATGTTGCGTATAAAAATAGTCAAGCGATAACGCACAATCGTTTGAGTTATTCTTCTAATTATTTTAACTGTTTTGTTCGAAAAAAAATAAAAGGTGACGCCGGCCCACGTCAGCTCAAATATTAACATTTTTTAATATATGACACAAGATTAGTCAACAAAATTTCAGATACTTTCGAAGAATTTTTATTCTATTTAAGTAAAAAAAAACTCTAATCTAAAAAAGAATTCCTAAAAACCCAGTGTTGCAAGTAAAAAGATGGTCGATAAGCCATAATCGACTGATTTTGTCTTCCAACTGTGTTTGCCTCACTCCGGCTCAAATCTTGAAAATCACTATATATTGCGCAAGATTTTTCAGACTTTCGAATCGTCTCGATCGACAACTTCATTTTTTTTTTCAATCCCAAATAACTACAAACAATTCAAAAAAATCTACTAAAGAATCTGCGTGCTTTCGAGAGTTAGGTGAAGTCGTATAAAAGAATCGCGGGCCCGATCCAAGCCGCGAGGGAGTTGGAGCTCGAAATATTACGGAGACGCCCAATGAACATATTTTTTTTATACCGGCGACTCTCGCAGTCCCAATTGCGGACTCGGTGGAAAAACCTGTTCCGCCGAGGGAACCCGAGCCAGGTCACCGTGTGAACTCGAGTTACTAACGACTCTGAAAAGACAATAACAACTCGCTCCCGCTGCGGTCGTCTCGAGTTACCCTCGTTTACACGGGCGATGCCGGGAGAGGCGCCGATCAGCGTCGGTTTCGTTCCGTTATTATCGTCGGATTTTTATTTATATAAAAATTTCATCGATAAAAACGTGACCGCTCCACGGACGTCGTTGACGGAGACTTTGTGCGACCGGGTCAGGACGCACACGGGTGTATCGTAATGAGGCGCTCGTCGCGGATCCTCGCCGAGTTTAACGCGATGAGAGGCAAAACTCTCGCGAGCTGATTATCGCGCGTAAGGCGACGCTTTGTGGAGTGCAAGAGAGCGCGTGCTTTTCATCGCCCGGTGTCGACGGCGGCGCGCACGGTACATGCAAGTCGTGCTAAACGAGTCAGCAAAGGGCCCGTCGTATATATAGACGCGGAGATACAACAGGCGATGGCTCTAACGAGTTATCCGAGCGGCAAACCCGCTTCGAGGTCCGAGAAAAAAAAAAAGGGTGCGCGATAATGCATATCGTAGGATTATTTTTGTATGCACTTGACCACCGGTATCGAAGGGTGTTTTCGTGCGAATAATCAATATTATGATTATAATGGGTCGTGTTGGGGAAAGAAGAAAAAAATAAAGGTTGAAGAGAGTGGAATCGGGCGGCGTATCTTGTTTCAGATAATGGCATCGGATCGGGAGTGAATGTTTCCGTTTGAGGTGGGATCTCGTTTGCAGAAGGGCTTCGACCGGCTCTGTTCGCGGAATGCTCTCACTTGATAGGCAATTGCAGGCATGAATGGGCTTCTCTCTGCTCGACGAGGATCAGAGTCGACGCTTGCTTTTGACGCGATTTAAGACCTCCCTTCCCCGCCTGCCCACCTTTTTCCTCGCCCGGGCTCGGTCGGTAACGAAAACTGTAATTTATCTTTTGTTGTCATGATAACCATTTCCGGTTGAAATAAAATTCTTAGGCGACACTTGTGTCGATTCGGGTTTCATAGAAGAATTTCATTTACGCTTGCTTTTGAAGCGATTTAAGACCCCCCTCTTTTTTCTCCGACTGGGCTCGGTCGGTAACGCAAACTGTAATTTATCTTTTGTTGTCATGATAACCATTTCCGGTTGAAATAAAATTCTTAGGCGACACTTGTGTCGATTCGGGTTTCATGGAAGAATTTTATTTACGCTTGCTTTTGAAGCGATTTAAGACCCCCCTCTTTTTTCTCCGACTGGGCTCGGTCGGTAACGAAAACTGTCATTTATTTTTTGTTATCATGATAACCATTTCCGGTTGAAATAAAATTCTTAGGCGACACTTGTGCCGATTCGGGTTTCATAGAAGAATTTTATTTACGCTTGCTTTTGAAGCGATTTAAGACCCCCCTCTTTTTTCTCCGACTGGGCTCGGTCGGTAACGAAAACTGTAATTTATCTTTTGTTGTCATGATAACCATTTCCGGTTGAAATAAAATTCGTAGGTGACACTTGTGTCGATTCGGGTTTCATAGAAGAATTTTATTTACGCTTGCTTTTGAAGCGATTTACGACCCCCCCTCTTTTTTCTCCGACTGGGCTCGGTCGGTAACGCAAACTGTAATTTATCTTTTGTTGTCATGATAACCATTTCCGGTTGAAATAAAATTCTTAGGTGACACTTGTGTCGATTCGGGTTTCATGGAAGAATTTTATTTACGCTTGCTTTTGAAGTGATTTAAGACCCCCCTCTTTTTTCTCCGACTGGGCTCGGTCGGTAACGAAAACTGTCATTTATTTTTTGTTGTCATGATAACCATTTCCGGTTGAAATAAAATTCTTAGGCGACACTTGTGTCGATTCGGGTTTCATGGAAGAATTTTATTTACGCTTGCTTTTGAAGCGATTTAAGACCCCCCTCTTTTTTCTCCGACTGGGCTCGGTCAGTAACGAAAACTGTAATTTATCTTTTGTTGTCATGATAACCATTTCTGGTTGAAATAAAATTCTTAGGTGACACTTGTGTCGATTCGGGTTTCATAGAAGAATTTTATTTACGCTTTATTTTCCCTCGGCGGACCGCGGTCTCGAGACGGCATTCATCACAGTTTTTGTTACCAGCGGTGGTATTTCACATCACCTTAAGATCAAATACCATCAGGTCAAGTACCATGGTCGGTAATAAAAACTGCAATAAATTTTTTTCACAAACGGTCGTATCTAAGGTCAAATGAAAAGTGTAATCGAATGCGTATTGCATGTAAGCTTTCGATGCGACTCTTCTTTCGATCGCGGACGTTAGCGTCCGCGAAAAAAGTTAATTACAGTTTTTTTACACCAATTGCACACGAGATGGGTGGGGGAATGAGTTTCACATGTTTTTGAGTCGCTTTCTTCCCCGCCCGGGTTGGATCGGTAAAAAAAAAAAAATCTGTAATTAACATAATTTTTTTCACCACGATAACGATCTCCGATTGAAATAAATTTCTTACATGAAACTTGTCTCGACTCGGAGTTCATAGAAGAATTTTTATCATCGAAGGTAAATGGTCTCTGTAGTTTGGAGAAAATTAATTACAATCTTTATTACCGACCGCCGTATTTCATAAGCTCTTAACTTAATTTTACGAGGAGTTCCAAAATTATACGACCGCTGCTCTGTAATTGTTGCTTTCGAGAATACTCCACGAACAACGGACTGTTTCGGAACAATGTGTTGTGCTGATCAGTCACGCTCGCGCGGCCCTAACGCCGGCCGGTGCCGGTCCCGGTTATTCAAACAGTAATCCTGAAACTCGGTCGTTCCGACAGATATCTCGTACACGGCACGAAGCTCGAAACGGATTTAGGCTTTTATTGCTCATTCTCTCTCTTCACTTCAATGAATATATACATGCATATACATACATATACATACATATACATATATACATATATACATATATACATATATACATATATACATATACATACATATATACATATATACATATACATATATATATACATACATATATACATATATATACATATACATATATATATACATATATATATACATATATATACATATATACATATATATACATATATACGTTCACCACAGTGCGGTTAACACACGAGATAAGCTCGGCGAAACTGGCTCCACCCCTCCTGCGCGAACTTTTTATATTAGTTTGCACATCGGGAGCTCGTGCGAGCGAGTCGCTCCGGCTTAATGCCTCACTGGAACGAATCGGCCAGAAATAACGCCATCGGTTTTTTATTCTCAACCGAGCACCGATCTGTCTCTCTTCCAGCTCGCGCAAACGGCTCGTACTTTTTTTTTCTGCTCTTCCTGGGCACGGGTATATCTCACTTACCCCCCTCGACAACGTGCCTCATCGCGTACGTTAAAAAAAAAAGAAAAACAAAAAAAAATATTTATTTATTTTCACCTTTACCGACGAGCCTCGAGCGTGACATGTGCCAATATCGTGTTCCGCAAACTTACCGCGATTTCGAGAATTATTAAGCCAGGTACTCGTTCGTGCATAATTTTATTTTTCAACCGCAAACGCGAGATTCTCAACAGTCGATATCGTCCGGTTTTTCCGTGACCTGAACGTTACACACCTCGATGAGCTCTTCTCGGTTTTATCGTCCCATTAATTCTGCTCGGTCGGTAATTAAATTTTCTCTTTTTGCGATACGAATAATGCCGTCGTTGGATCTTTTTATTTATTTATTTTCATTTGGCTGTTGTAGTTTCCGCGATAGAGGAATAAAAAAATATTATATTGGCGGTGTTTTTGTTAGTTAAATAATTATTTCTATATCACTCGGTGGGAAAATGGCCGTTTTGCGCTTCGCGTGCGTAAAAACCCCATTTTTCACACCTTGTGAAATAATAGTCATTTACGATACTCGTGCGGAAAACGTTTTCTTAACTCGTGTGATTGCTACACTCGCCTTTGGCTCGGATTAGAAACTCGCCAGAAAAAGTTTTTTCGCACTAGTATCGTAATGTACTAATTATCGTCATTATTGTTTTTGTTGTTACAAGTGAGATGAACGGCGCAATTATTGACCGTGGCTCAATTACTGTCCGTTAATTATATTATCTACGACGGAAAATTCTATTTACTTCCGACATATTTTCACACCTTGTGAAATAATAGTCATTTACGATACCCGTGCGAAAAACGTTTTCTTAACTCGTGTGATTGCAACACTCGCCTTTGGCTCGGACTAGAAACTCGTCAGAAAAAGTTTTTTCGCACTAGTATCGCAATGTACTAATTATCGTCATTATTGTTTTTGTTGTTACAAGTGAGGTGAACGGCCCAATTATTGACCTTGGCTCAATTACTGTCCGTTAATTATATTATCTACGGTAGAAAATTCTATTTACTTCCGACATACTCACATTTTTTTTCCATCCTTTATATTGTGCATCATTAGTTTGTGCAGTAGCGGAAAATTGATGGTGTGCTAATACTGTGTTCGAAAACAGGTTATCCTCGTATTATGCTTGTTGTTCTCAGGAAGCTTATTTCGTTGTTTTTTTTTTACTATTATTATTATTGATATTTATTTGTCTGTTACATACGTTTTTTTTTCATTGCTTTATTTTATTTATAGAGAGCGACCTCGACAGCATTCTACGTGCAGATTGACAGGCACTACGGGGCGCAAGATATGGATGAGATAGCATCCATGCACTCGATGCAAATTCCACTCATTAGAACAGCCGCAGAAACCGCTGCAGAATATTTCAATGTTAGAGTCGTCTGGCCAACAGTCAGAGTGATGGCCCAATTAAGGTAGTCCTTGCGAATAGTGTTCACTTCGCATAAGTTTGAGAGAAATGAGAATGAATTCCAAACACTTCTGAATCGTGTAAAAATCTAAAAAAAAAGCAAGCATATCAAAGGTGCTGAAAAGATTAATTTAGCGTAATAATAATTCCAAAATGTTATCAACACATTGATGAAACATAAAATTGTTCAACAAATCTCCCGGAAACCTAATTTTTGTTTTCATGAAAATGATTCGCTTATTTTTCTGAATACGTATACATTTTTTCAGATTTTTAAATTCACTTTGATGTTTTTTTTTGTATATGGGGAAAATGTGTAGAAAGTCACGAAATTGAAAGTGAATTAAAAAATCGGAAAAAATTCATACGTATTCAGAAAAATAAACGAATCATTTTCATTGAACAAAAATTAGGTTTGCGGGTGATTTGTTGAACGATTTTATTTTTCATCAATTTGTTAATAACATCTTGAAATTATTGTTATTTTGCACAATTAATCATTTCAGTACCTTTAATGTGCTTGATTTTTTGTCAGACTTTTATAAAATCGGGAGGTGTTTGCAATTTCCACTCTTTTGTCTGAAACTTATGCGAAGTGAGCTCTATTAGCAAGGACTACCTTAAGACTTGTGAACAAGTACTCCTTAAGGCTCGCAGTAAATAGAAACTGCTTCGAGTTCAACCTAAATGAAACCTGCCCAATGTCTGACGTAGATATGGTAGAACATTTTGTAATGAAATGCCCAATTCTCGAGCCACTGAGAAAGCATTACTTAGTTCGCGCACGCCCGCTAAATCACGCAATGTCAGACTTGCTGCTAATCTGCGACAGCAACTCGGTAAATGCAATTTTCCACTTTGTTATCATCGGATGTGAAATGCGCGCGTTTATGATTAACGCTTAAGCTAAGGCTAAGCTATCCCTTGCTATATACTCAATTGTATTCTCACAAGCAAATAAATACATACTTTTATTAATTTTATTAATTTTATTAATTTTATTAATTTTATTAATTTTATTAATTTTATTAATTTTATTAATTTTATTAATTTTATTAATTTTATTAATTTTATTAATTTTATTAATTTTATTAATTTTATTAATTTTATTAATTTTATTAATTTTATTAATTTTATTAATTTTATTAATTTTATTAATTTTATTAATTTTATTAATTTTATTAATTTTATTAATTTTATTAATTTTATTAATTTTATTAATTTTATTAATTTTATTAATTTTATTAATTTTATTAATTTTATTAATTTTATTAATTTTATTAATTTTATTAATTTTATTAATTTTATTAATTTTATTAATTTTATTAATTTTATTAATTTTATTAATTTTATTAATTTTATTAATTTTATTAATTTTATTAATTTTATTAATTTTATTAATTTTATTAATTTTGTTAATTTTATTAATTTTATTAATTTTATTAATTTCTAAGTAAATAATTGATAACTTCTTTCACCCGTACAAAAAAAAAAAAAAAAAAAAACGAGATTATTTGTTTTGTTAGATTCTGGGACGAGTTTCCGTATCGATTATTAAGCTGTGAGTGAAACGAGCGTTTCCATGCCGATAATTCTCCGCGCGGAGACAAGGTTTTCCTGCGATTGGAAAAACGATTGATACAGCTCCGTAATCGAGGCTCATTATCGGTTGTTTGCGCTGCAGGCAGTTCGCGCCAATCTGCGTTCTTCGAATATCATAATTCCGCTTCGCTGCTCCACGCCGGTGCGAGGAATCATCCATATGTCATCGATTTTCCGCGATCACACGAGCCACACAATCGCGATTGAGCGTTTCGACTTCCTCCTGTACGCGGCTACATCGCAATGGCCCGTTTCCTCGAGACGGAAATATGTTTTCTCCAATCCGTATCGATTTCCCTCCCGTGTCCTGCATCGTCGTGCCGTGCGCGAACACCGCTCTCGGTGCTCTCACAATGCTCCAATCTAACTCGGAAATAATTTCAGGCTCGTCGACGACCGGTGTGTCGTGTGTCCGGAGGCCGGAGACCTGACGAATCCACCCAAGAAGTTTCGAGGTATACACTTGTTTTTTTTTTAATTAATTTTTTAACCGTAAAAAATATATGATTTTTCTACAATAATATAAGACATATTTTTTTTTTTGCATTTGGATTTTTTTATTCATGAATTTTTTTTTTTTTTTGCATATTTTTTTTTGCATTTGGATATTTTTTTACGGATTTTTTTATTCGTTAATTTTGTTTACCTGACCGTGGATGTTTCGAGGTATACATTTGATTTTTTTAACCAATTTTTTAGCATTAAAAAAATGTATGATTTTTCGGCAATAATGTAAAACATATTTCTCTGGAATTTGGACTTTTTTTATTCATTAATTATTTACCGTTAAAAACGTACGATTTTTCTGGGGTAATATAAAAGATTTTTTTCGCATTAGGATATTTCTTAACAGATTCTTTTTATTTATTAATTTTTTATCATTAAGAATGTATGATTTTTCTGCAGTAATGTGAAACATTTTTTTTCGCATTTCGATGTTTTTATTCATTAATTTTTTACATTTACAAATGTACGATTTTCCTGCAGTAATAAAACATATGCTTTTGTTGCATTTGGATAAAAAAAAAAATAGAGAACTGATTTTTTTCTGTTTCAGATTGCCTGTTCAAGATATGTCCAATGAACCGTTACTCCGCTCAGAAGCAATTCTGGAAGGCCGCTAAGCAGAGCGGTAGCTCATCGACCGACGCCGTATTGCTCAAGAGACTTCACGTAAGTCGTCGCACAAACGCAGATCTATCTTTACGTAATTTTTTTTTTTTCTCGCTCTCTCACCGTCGCCGTTCGATGCGAGTAAAGAGTGTTTGGCGTTCGATTGCAGCATGCCGCCGAGATCGAGAAGAAGCAGAACGAGTCGGAGAACAAGAAGCTGCTCGGAAGCGTCGTCTCTTACGGGAACGTCGTGCAGGTGCGAAGCTGGAACTGGCTGTTTGCTCAATTATATTAAAATCGCTCGTAAACGGCGCGAAAGATTATTGATTCTCGGTAGGCCTTGTGTGTGTGACTCACTGATCGCCACTGATACGAGATCTTTATGTTCGTAGCTGCTGCATCTCAAGTCGAACAAATTCCTGACGGTCAACAAGAGGCTTCCGGCTCTGCTCGAGAAAAACGCCATGAGGGTTTATCTGGACGCGAACGGAAACGAGGGTTCCTGGCTGTACATAATGCCGTTCTACAAGCTCCGGAGCGACGGCGACAGCGTCGTCGTCGGCGACAAGGTCATCATGGAGCCGGTGAACGCCGGAAGGCAGGGCCTCCACGTAGCGGCCAATTACGAGCTGAGCGACAATCCAGGCTGCAAGGAAGTCAACGTCGTTAATTCGTCGACTTCGTGGAAAGTCACGCTTTTCATGGAGCATCGCGAGAATCAGGAGGAGATACTCAAGGGCGGCGACGTCGTGAGACTCTTTCACGCCGAGCAGGAGAAATTCCTGACGATGGACGAGTACAAGAAGAAGCAGCACGTTTTTCTTAGAACGACGGGAAGGACGAGCGCGACTGCCGCTACCAGCAGCAAGGCGCTCTGGGAAGCCGAGGTCGTTCAGCACGATCCCTGCAGGGGTGGGGCCGGACACTGGAACTCACTGTTTAGATTCAAGCACCTCGCTACCGGACAGTACCTGGCCGCGGAGATCGACACCGATGAACCTCGCGAAATGACCAAGAGCAAACGAGGTCCGGGACTGCTATCGTTACCTTTAATCCTTTGGAAGCATGTATATTTTTTCGAGTATGAAGTTTCATGATGAAGCATTTTTTTCCGAAGTCACGTATCAACTGTAATACACCGAGCTTCAAAGGGTTAAATGTAGAGTCGCCTTTTTTGAGCATCTTGAGATGTATTGTCAGGAATTTCCTTTTATAGAACATTTTTATGCTCATTACAGTGAAACTGAGTGAATATTTTTATTGGTATTTTTAGATGATGCAGGCATTTTTTTCTCACAAAATATCGAATCCTCAAGACGGTGCAAGCTGCACTGCAGGGCCGCTGTTTTACAAAAATAAAATCTGGTCGTACTTGTAATCAGAAGACTTAGTCTCTATCGTATGAAGAACGATCGATTTGTTTTCTTCATTTGTCAAGATGGTGGCACAATTTCGAAAACTTTAAAATTTTTCTTTTTTTCGTAAAACTTATTATTTCCCTACAAATCGTAATTTTCGAAATTAAAAGTTGTCCGCTGACGGTCGTGATCCAGGTCGTAAAGCAGCAGTCACACAGCGAAGCTTGCACAACCTTAAGGATTCAATATTGCGTGTAAAAAAAATCCTGTATCATGTAATACTATCAATGATATCAATAAAAATATTCACTTGTTGCAAATTTCATTGCAACAAACAAAAACATTTTCTTTAAAAAAATTACTGAAAATGCCCGAAAAAAGGCGACTGTACCGTGAATATTTTAAAAAAAATCGTGCGATACCATTGTTGAAGCCGTGATTCGAAATGCTTTTGTTTGTCTCGTGCAGAGCCACCGGGACCGGTGTACAGGCTGGTGTCAGTGCCGCACAGCAACGAAATAAGCTCGTTGTTCGAGCTGGATCCAACGACCCTGACGCGAGGCGACAGCCTCGTGCCGCAGTCCTCCTTCGTCAGGCTGCATCACATATGCACCAACACCTGGGTTCACTCGACGAGCGTGCCGATCGACAAGGACGACGAGAAACCTGTGATGTCGAAGGTTCGTCAATCGAACGATTTCAGGTCGTCACGGTCCTCCGATTGGAAGATTGGAAAGTAATCGAGGAAATTTGCAATTTCCAGGTTGGCTGCGCAATTAGCAAAGAGGACAAGGAAGCGTTCGCTCTCAGGTCCGTGTCACCGGTCGAGGTTCGCGATCTCGACTTTGCCAACGACGCGTGCAAAGTACTGGCCGGCATGAGCGGCAAACTCGAGAGAGGAACGATCTCGCACAACGAAAGACGAGCCGTGACGAGCCTGCTTCAGGACATCGTCTACTTCATAGCGGGCCTGGAGAACGAGCAGAACAAATCCGAGGCGCTCGAGCTTATCGTGTCGAACGCGAACAGGGACAGACAGAAATTACTGAGAGAACAGTACATACTCGGTCAATTGTTCAAGATACTTCAGGCACCGTTTTTGGAGTCGGCCGAGGGCGAGGGTCCTTTTTTGAGGATCGAGGAACTCAACGATCCCAGACACATGCCGTACAAATATATGTTCAGACTATGTTACCGCATACTCAGGCTCTCGCAGCAGGACTACAGAAAAAATCAGGTACGTCGTACGGAAATTGCAGAACAAAAAAAACCATCAATCGCAATCGTTCACGTTTCTTTCTGTAATTCAGGAGTACATCGCCAAACACTTTGCCTTCATGCAAAAACAAATCGGCTACGACATCCTCGCGGAGGACACGATAACGGCGCTTCTTCACAACAATCGAAAATTGCTCGAGAAGCATATAACGGCGGCTGAGATCGAGACTTTCGTCGGTCTCGTCAGAAAGAATATGCACAATTGGGAGTCGCGCTTTTTGGACTATCTGTCCGATCTTTGTATATCGAACAAGAAGGCCATAGCGGTTACTCAGGAATTGATCTGCAAGAGCGTTCTGAGCGAGAAGAACAAGGACATTCTTATTGACACGAGGTACGAAAGCCGATGAGCACTTTTTGTTCATTCCCAATGTAATCAATCGTCGGTAACGCGGTAATTTGTAATTCGTTTATTAACGGATTTCTTCTTGACCAGGATTCAAATAGAGACGTGACTTATAAATAACTAGATCCATCGATTCCGATAGAAAAACAGTTGAAAAAAAAATTTCATTTCGGCATGTAACATTTCATTAAACCCGAATCCGTTAAGATTAAATAAGTTCAAGTAATTTAATATATAATGGAACACATTATATATCAAATTATTCGAACTTATTTAAACTTAACTGTACTTCGCGCAGACTATTCGTACTTCAGAATTATCTTCCGTTGTACGATTCCGCAAGACACCGAACGATTCCCCGGTGTATCCTAGCCCGGGCACGCCCCAAGCGAACAAGTCGTGCAATCGTCGAGTTCGACTCATTGTTTGTAACATGTACGTCTTCATGGAAGAGCAGTGCTGGTGCATTTCTTAGGACTCTTTCGGGGACTCGAAGCCTAATCAGGCTTAGAAACGAAGGCGATACGACCATTCGATTTAAGATTTTGAAAAGGAAACACATGTCATTAAATATTCTCAGAGAAACTAGAGACGGAAGGTCGACCAACTCTGTTGGTTGTGCATATTCGTGGTTGTCGTAGCCACATAGGGTTTCCGAATTCTATGGGCTACGACATAATGATAATGAAATGATCGTTATTACATCGATTAAAATTTTTTAATTTTATTATTCCCCCGCAATAATTAAAAAATAATGACGGGATGTTGACCAACTTCTATGCTTGCGCATAGAATTCGCCCATAGAATTCGGAAACGCTATGAGCTACGACAATGAAATGAACGTTATTACACCGATTTTAAAATTTTTAAATAATTCCCTCAGAATAATGAAGACTCGAGTGGAAGTGGAGGAGGACATCGACGACAGGCCGGAGAACGAAGAGCCACACATAACGATTATAGAGGAGCTCGAGGTCTGGCTAGTCTGGAACGATGGAACGGTTCGTACAAGATTTAGTGGTAGTAATTATCAGTTTACTGCCAAATATATACATGGGAATAATTTACGACAAAATTCAATAAACACGACAAAAAAAATCCTCGATCTCGTCTCTAATCGGCATTCCAATGATTTTACAGAGATCGATGTCGCTGAGTGAATTATCGAGGGGAGCTAAATTGGGAAACGTCGAGGACGCCGCGATCCTGGATTACTACAGACATCAGCTGAATCTATTCAGCAACATGTGCCTCAATCGACAATACTTGGCGTTGAATAATCTATCGCCGCACTTGGATATCGAACTTATACTCAAGTGAGTGAGAACATGCAGTGTTTATCTTTTGTTCGTTTTTGTTTCGCTTTTTTCCGAACGATCACGGATTACCGACATCGGTCGTTGCAGATGTATGGAGGACGAGACTGTCCCTTACGACCTGCGGGCCTCGTTCTGCAGACTCATGCTTCATCTGCACGTGGATCGAGATCCACAGGAGCCGGTGACGCCCGTCAAGTACGCCCGATTGTGGTCGGAAATCCCCTCGAAGATGAGCATCAACGAGTAAGTTTTATGGCTTCGAATAACTCGAGCCGTTCGGCTTTTCTCACATCGTCACTCATCGATCCTCAGCTACGACACGAACAAGATGCCGGACGAGAGCAAGGAAGCGGTCCGGGCCAGGTTCAGCTCGACGATAATGTTCGTCGAGGATTATCTGTGCAACGTCGTTGCTAAAATGTGGTCCTTCGCCGATCAGGAGCAAAACAAACTTACAGTCGAGGTACGACCGAGTCCGAGACCGCGTGTACTTTATTAAGCTAGCTACTGAGCGGCACTTTAGTCGAATGGGTGCTACATTCTTACGGTTGTTTTAAACAATTTTGGATAAACAATTTATTTATCCAAAATTGTATGCATTTATAGCTGACAGTAAAGGAGGTTGATTTGTATTATTGCATCTGTCAACCGAGAGAAATATTAATCACGATGTCCTTGCCGCAACAACAACTGGTAAATACGAATTTCGATGATAGTAGGTTTTTGTTGGGTTCAAAGTGAAAACCGTATTTTTTTAACCGATTTTAATATACCGCGGCTGATTTCGTTTCTTAAACTTTGCTCCACGAATTCACCAAGTAGATTTTTTTGTAGGTTTGAACGTTTGACAAATGCCGCCTGTTGTTTAACCGGTGAATTTTTTCTTCCCATAAAGAAACTGCTAACATTTTTCAATTGCCAAAACTACAAAAAACGTACCTTAGGAATTCGTTGAGCAACGTTTAAGGAAGAAAATGAGCCATGATACATCAAATTTGGTTGAAAAATAAGGATTCTTCTTTGAAAAAATTTAACGAAAATGTATCATCGTGGAAATTTGAATGTATCAGTTTATGTATTTGCTAAAACGTCGTTATCGATAGTAACCTTGATTGAGGACCCATGGAGTAATACAAATCGGCTTCTGTTACTGTTAAATGAATGCACAACAATTTGGATAAACGGTCGTGAAAATTTAGCACTCGAACGAGTGCTACACTTAAGGCAGTAGCCTTAATTGTACCTCAATTGTACATTATTAATTATGGTGTATTTTCGTTTACAGGTAGTCAAGCTCGCCCGCGATCTCATATATTTCGGATTCTACAGCTTCAGCGATTTGTTGAGATTAACGAAAACCCTACTGAGTATATTGGACTGCGTGTCCGAGAACGATTTCACCGATGGAAAGATACCCACAGGTGAAATTGATTGTAAGTTCGACTAATAACCCTGTACGGTGCACCATCCTGTTAAACTATTGTTTCAGAATTCTTCTTATTGTATCTGCAATTTCGTAGTTATCCAGAGTCATTGCGAACCGTTATATTTCGATATCCTATTTGTCTCGATTTTGCGGAAAATATCTGAAGAGCACGGGGGAACGAACTGTCGAAAAATCTGTCGGCAATCGATAAACTATTAACGTAAAAACGGAATGCTGATACATAGTCGAACAATATATCGTTTACTAACCAGCTTACTTTTGTGAATGCTTCGTTCAGCCGAGATGGAATCGGAGGAGCAAGGTACGTTGCCTGGGGGCTGGGCGTTGCTTAGAATGAATCCTCGTTTCGCCGATGACTGTTAAATAATATTCACCTAATAAATGTATCACTTTCCGCTGTAACTAATATCTCGTTGCTAACGTAACACGCGTGGTTTCGTACCAACAAAAATATAAATCGTTCGACCGTCGAACAAACTTGAGAGCATGTGTTTCATATGGTCTTAAGGGGCTGCTGAGCCTTCCTGTTTTACCGACGGAACGAGGCGTTTTCGTAGAATCGACTTTACGCCATTAACATGCTACGCATGTACTTCAAATTTTGCAGGCCTGCAATACTAGCCATAAAAGCTTCGGCGTGCACTTGAATTTCCGTTTGACGATCCGGAAACGCCCAAGAAATGAAGAAAATTGAATAACACAGATTGTCGCGAAAACCAATATGCCCGCTCAAAATCTCACCAGCATCTTTTTTGTAGAATATAAAATATTCTGAAGTTTCATATATGTAAAACGAGAGTGCAGGCCAATTCTCTGAAATTACTCGAATATTCCAAAAATCGTCACAAAGTCTATTGCACAAAAGAAATACATGTAAAATGTATATTCTATGTTTACGTTTACTGTTTACTCACGACAAGTGATCAGAGCCGATGACAGGCGCATGAATGTAGTAGGACACGATGTGGAGCCACCGGTGGGTCAATCGTGACACTACGTTCATGCTTTTCCCAAACTGTAATAATCCATTTTCTCAATTTCTTGTACGTTGTCAATGAAAATTCGACTGCATGCCGAAGCGTTTATGTCAATATTATAGTCCTATACGATTTGAAGCATATGAGTACCATATTAATAATTCTAAATTGAAACTGAGGAATCGTCTAGTTCCTTCGGTAAAAAAGGTAAATAAGAAGTTAAAACATGGTGGCCGCGGTCAGAAAAAACCGGGAAAAGTCAGGAAAAAGTAAATTGTCGCCGAACCTTCTACATACAAATAAAAAGTATATAAAAGCGAGGCTTAAAAGAAAAAAATGTTGAACATTTTGAAAAATAAAAAAAATATATAGAATTAAACATTAATACAATAATCAGGCATTTTCAATTGCATCATCAATTTTTTTAAATAGAAGTCGTTAGAAGTTTGTTCAGGGAAAATTTTTTATTGGTCAGTTAAAAATCAAGGAATTTTTTTCGGGGAAAAACGGCCACCATGTAAAAACGGGTCCAGCATCCCCTTAACGAGGTAATAATTTATTGTATCGTGAACAGCGGAAGGCGGTGTTTTAAGATGCATCGGCGACATGGGCGCTGTGATGACGAGTCTGACCCTGGGCTCGGCAGGTCAGGTGATTGCCGGAAGCACGACATCGCCGAGGCCCTCGACGCCCTCCACCAAGAAGGAGTATCCCCTCGTAATGGACACGAAACTGAAGATAATAGAGATTCTCCAATTCATCCTCGACGTACGACTCGATTACAGAATCTCGTGCTTGCTCAGTATATTCAAGCAGGAATTCGACGAGAGCGAGAAGAGCTCCGGGGACGTGAATCTCGGACAGAAGGGAATCGACCTCGAATCCATAGGCACACAGGCGGAGGGAATATTCGGGAGCAGCGACGAGTGCGTCGCCCTCGATCTCGACGGTCAAGGTGGCAAAACCTTCCTGAGAGTACTTTTGCATCTTGCCATGCACGATTATCCTCCTCTAGTTTCGGGCGCTCTGCATCTCCTCTTTCGTCATTTCAGTCAACGGCAGGAAGTCCTGCAGGCTTTCAAACAGGTAGTACTTCATTTAACATCACTTTGGGTTATCTGGAAAAAAAATCGTATGACGTTTAATGTACCGGCGTGGAAGTTTTTATGCACAAACAGGATATTAAATTTCTTGTACAATTGTGATGAAAAAAAGAATTTTCAGTGTATTAAAAACATTGAAAAGACTTAATTTTTAAAAATTTGCTTTAATTTCAATGAAAAAGTATGATAATCGTACATTTAATTTAATGTATCAATTTTTACACATAAACTTCCAGTTCGGTATATGAAATCTACCATTTTTTTACAATTGCTGGAAGTTTTTGACTGAAAAAAAAATTATAATTTTAATGCACCGGAATGAAAGTTTTTATGCAAAGACTGGTAAATTAAATTTAGTGACCAATTGTGATTAAAAATTAATGGACTTTTGCAGTGAAATTAAAGTAAATTATTAAAAGTAAAATATTTCTGAAGTGTTTCATATACTGTATGTTAATTTTTCGTCACAATTGCACGTTAAGTTTAATACGCCAGTTTGCGCATAAAAACTATCATTACCAGTGCATTAAATATCATACGAATTGTTTTTACACTATACGCACAAGCTGGTATATCGAATTTGATGTACAATTGTGATGAAAAATTAATGTACAGTATACTAAAAACTTTAGAAACACTTTACTTTGAACAATTAACATTCATTTTTACTATAAAAGTACTTTAATACCAATAATTTACTTTAATTTTATTGCAAAAGTACATTATTTTTTAGTCCACGATTGTACAATAAATTTAATGAAAGACTTTTTGCATAAAAACTTTCCGTACGGTATAAATTTACAATTTTTTTTATCCGCGTTGCGAAGAGTCTATTTGTAATTGCAACCGTTCGTTCGTCCGCCAGGTTCAACTGCTCGTTTCGGACAGCGACGTCGAGTCTTACAAGCAAATAAAGTCCGATCTCGATGTGCTCAGGCAGTCGGTTGAAAAATCGGAGCTCTGGGTCTACAAATCCAAGCTGACGGAGGAGCATGGAGGGAAGAAGAAAAAAAGCAACAAGGAGGAGGAGGAGGACGGCGCGACACCTCGGAAAGCTACGCCGCAGTTGTCGGCTCTCGAGAAACAAGGGTCCGCGATAGATCTGGACGTCGGTCCGCCCCTTCATGCCGATCAGGCCGAGGAGTACAAGAAGATACAGCAGATACTGATAAGAATGAACAAACTGTGCGTCCAGACTCTGCCGGGTGGGCAGTCGAAGCCGCGAAAGCACGAGCAGAGACTCCTGAGAAACGTCGGCGTTCACACGATAGTTCTCGATTTGCTTCAAGTGCCGTTCGACGCCAAGGAGGACGTCAGGATGAACGAGCTCATGCGGCTCGCTCACGATTTTCTGCAAAACTTCTGTCTCGGCAATCAGCAGAATCAAGTTTTGCTCCATAAGCAATTGGATCTCTTCCTGAATCCCGGCATAAGAGAGGCCCAGACAGTCTGCTCCATCTTCCAGGACAACTCTACTCTCTGCAACGAAGTCAATGCCAAAGTCATTCAGCACTTCGTTCACTGCATAGAGACTCACGGGAAACACGTTCAGTATCTCAAGTTTCTACAGACCATAGTCAAAGCGGAGAATCAGTTTATCAGAAAGTGCCAAGAGATGGTTATGCAGGAGGTAAATAATTTATTTTCTGCCGTAAAAAAATTGAGATGTTAATGTCCGAGTACTTAAAATAGTCTAAAACGTCGAGAAATATGATTTTTAGATGGCGTCCGATGTATTTACGTATGTACTGTATGTACGAAAATTGATCTAATCGTTTAAATTTTATAAGATTTTGACATTTTACGGAAAATTTCTAATTTTCGTCTGACACGAATTTATGCATCAAATGCCGCTCCAGGAGTGCAATAATGTGGATATTCGTCATCGGTGATGAAAAATACATAAAACATAGTCTCAATACGGCGAATTATTTTCTACATTAAATTTCGACCGTTTCAACTTTAAGAAATGTAGACTATTTTTGTGTTACAAAAAAAGCTGGAAATTATTGACACATGGTTTTCTCATTTATTACCATTTTTTTTTCTTTTTTTGCGCATAGCTTCCTCCGCGAGGAAGCCAAAATCGATCAACGAACTTTCTCATGGAAAAAGCTGTGCGCAAAAATTGTAACGAACGAGGAAGTCATGTGCAAACTATAGTACACCTTTTTTTATTCCGGACGATGGAATGTGTACGAGAAGTAAATTTTGTCTTTCCGCAGTTGGTCCAGGCGGGCGAGGATGTTCTCGTGTTCTACAACGACAGGGCTTCGTTCAATCACTTCGTGGAGATGATGAGATCGGAGAGGCATCGAATGGACGAGAGCAGTCCGCTCAGGTAAATAAAAAATCGTCCTCTATAGATTCGCATCGTGATTTTTATTTCCGAAATGTACAATCTTTCAGGTACCACGTAGAATTGGTAAAGTTACTGGCTTGCTGCACGATGGGCAAGAATGTCAATACCGAGATAAAGTGTCACAGCTTGCTTCCCCTGGACGACATCACCGCGATGGTCTGCCATCCCGACTGCTTACCAGAGGTGCGTAAAATCCTCTTTGCCAGACAATTCCCACCCCCCAGATTTATTGATAATTTATTGATAGTTGATCGATGATGTATCGATCGTTGATCGATGATGTATTGATCGTTGATCGATGATGTATTGATCGTTGATCGATGATGTATTGATAGTTGATCGATGATTGATTGGTAGGTGATCGATGATTTATTAATAGTTGATTGATGACTTATTGATATTTGATCGATGGCTTATTGATATTTGATTGATGATTTGTTGATCCGTGTTTCAGGTGAAAGAGGCTTACATAAATTTCCTCAATCATTGTTACATCGATACCGAAGTTGAGATGAAGGAAATTTATACATCGAACCACATGTGGTCCCTCTTCGAGAAGTCGTTCATAGTCGACATGGGTCTCATAGCGACCTCGACTCACGATCGAAAGCACGCCGATACGTCGCTCGAGAGCTATGTTACGAATTGTCTCATGAACATCATAACGACCTTCTTCAGTAGTCCGTTCTCCGACCAGAGCACGACAGTACAGGTATTGTCGAATATTTCACTGCCCTTATAGCTATCGCACTAACCAATAGTTAATTCAACTATGCTTATAATTTCTTCTCTTCGTCTTGCTACATTAATGAGCAATTTATTAATGAAAAAAAAAAAAAAATGAGAGAGAATGTAAGGATATTTGGGTCGGGTTTAATTGTGTTTAATGCATTAATATCGAGAATCACAATCATACAATAATCGGCGTGTATGTTATTTCTGGGGGCGCCTGGTTCGAGCTGTGCATGGATTGGGAATGAATCGATTTCATATCGCAGTATAACAAGTATTCATCGAATGCTGTGTGACACTCTGGTTAAAATGATAAATTTCAATTGTCTTGCTTTTCGAAACGAAGTTCATCGAAATGGAGGTAAATTTATACAACAGCTCGATTAGTATAGAGCACTATAGTTTATCTCGCTCGTAATGGAAAGAAAAAAATATTAAAATTTATTTACGTATAAAATATTTTGATATAAATTGTACATATTGAACTAAACGTGAATGGATTAATAGATCGTTGTCAAAAAAATTAAACTGTAAACACGATAATACTGTAATAATAGAAAGACGAACATTTCGGTGTTTATTGAAAGCTATTATAAATATTATAAATCTAAATTGCCGTAAGGATTTTATGTAAAAAAAAGGAAAAACAATGTTCGCCGTTTTCATCGTCTCTGTCATACACTATACTCGCTTTGCATGAAAAAAGAAATGTTCAAGTTTTATTCGTTATATCAAGCACACGTTGTGTACGGGAGATGCGGTAGATTTATCGATCTTTAGGATCATAATCGGTGGTGAATTTTAATATCGCCTTCGATAACTTGCCAATCGCTTGAATTATTATTTTTGGCTGCTTTAGTTTGTTAATTGGTCGACGTGTGCTCGGTAATTGCTGATCGCATCAGCGGCATGTTCTGTGTTTTTGGCATGTGTCAACTGGTCCTTGATTGAACGTCACCGGTCCTCCTGGATCGCCCGTTACACTGGGGTTCTGTGTGGTGCTGGGGGTTGATTTACTAATAGAAACACCTGCACGAGGCTCGACTGTTTTGGAGTCTCAAGGATTGCAACAGGAATGACGACAATAATCTGTCTAGTTATGTAAGTGAAATAAACGATATCCACTGTGTGTGTGTGTGTGTGTGCGCGTGTGTGTGTACATGTCGCTATATTGTACATAAAGGTAAATTGTCAATTGTACAAAGAATCATTGTCGAAATGTCTTTATAGTCTGTGTGCTGTGTAAACCCTGGCTCTTCTTACTATGCCCGATTAATTTACAAATTGTGTGATTTTTTTTTAATTCGCTAGACGAGACAACCGATATTTGTTCAACTGCTGCACGCGGCGTTCAAGGTTTTCGAGTGCGTCTGGCTCAATGCCGGTCAGCGATTCAGCGTGGAAAATTGCATCAGGACACTCTCCGAAGTGGGTGAGTAAAAAAAATATTGGCATTGAGGACTTATGCCACAGTAAAATTTTTTTTCTTCCCGATAGTTTACAGTATCAAGAATATTTTGTTAAATTTTTATGTCGAAATTCAACGAATTACGAAAGTTTGAACGCGTTTTTCTCAAAACGTAATTTTCAAGATCGCTGTCCCTGATATCTCAAAAATGGCGTGATGGATTTTTATGAAAATTTGTACTGATATACTTCAACAGATTCTTTAGTCCTTGACGGTTTCATATTTTTAAAAAATTATAAAAGATCATTCAAAGTGTTAAAAAAATTGGGAAAAATCGAGAAAACAATTTAAAAAAATTGTTTCTGATAAAATGACAAGATGAAATCAGTGATATCGCAAAGGAGTTGCCAAAAAAAATAATTGTTTACACCGACCGATAAAAAAAGTGCATAATAACAATAAAATTCAATGAAAATATTCCTAAAGGGTCTTTAATAATCCGTCCACCTTGAAAAACTAAAATCGATAAAGCGTATACTTACCGAGAAAAAAATCTTGAAATATGCTTGTCTTTTTACCCATTTACTGTGGCGTGTAAGTCCTTAAACGAGTCTCGTGGAACCGTGAAATTGATTTATCGAATTTGTCTGTCCGCAGCTAAAGGCCGGGGTATCGCGATACCCACCGATCTCGAGAGTCAAGTGGCGACCATGTTCAACAAAGCGGCGATGCTCAGCAGGCAGACGAGCAAGTGGCTCCAGGCTGCCAAACAGCCCAAAGTCGAACGCAGTCAGAGTCAGGTGAATGAGAAATTCTTAATTCCGTCGATCAACGATCGATTCGTACAAGCGCAGCGATTACATTTAGAAAAAAAAAACTTTATATACATCATGTTCCCGTTACACACGGTCTGATAATTAATTTGTGTCGATGACGAAGGGCGATCTGGCTTGTACGTGGAGTCCCGCCGAAGAGGTAAAGCGAAGTAGATCGATGAGCGGTAGTTAGAGGATTTAGAGCCTCGAAATATAATATATTGTAAACATGTAAAATAGCTACATTAATCATAGGGCACTTTAGGCATCGATCGATTTAGGATGCGCCAAACGCCAATACGCACGACATAATTGCAATTCTTGTCCACCACCGTATTTCAACCGACGTCCGGCTTTCTATTACCGTCTTTGATAAACGTAAAATTTTTCATTTTTTTCCAACGTGAAATTCTCTATTCCATCGATCAACGATCAATTTGTACACGCGCATCGATTATGTGTAGAAAAAAACTTTATATACATTTTATTCTCGTTACCCATGCATTGACAATTCATTTGAGTCAATGACGAAGGGCGATGTGGTTTGTGCGCGGAGTTTCGCCGACGAGATAAAGCGATGTAGATCGGTGAGCGGTAGTTCTAGAGGATCTAGAGCATCGAAAAATAATATACTGGCGGTTATGTTATGATCGCATGTTCGTAGCATGTGGAAATCCATTCCGTACCGAATGGAATTTCGAAATTCATTCTAATATGCTATGAAAACCGAAATTCTGAAATTATAGCACATGGAATGGGATTTCAGAATTTCGAAATCCATTCCATATGCTATAAAAACCGAAATTCCGAAATTATAGCATACAGAATGCAATTTCGGGATTTAAAGTTCAATCTATATGCTATGAAATCCGGGGCGTGTCAACGTGTCCGAAAGGGGGGTGGGCAAACATTCAAACCAACAAAAAACTCAACAATTGTCCAAAATATACATAATAGTGTAAATATGCAAAAAAAAGCTACATTAAGTCTAGGACACTTTAGGCATCGATCGAAGTAGGCCGCGCCAACGCACGATACAATTACAGTTCTTGGCGAGCACCGTATCTCAACCGAAGTCCGCCTTTCCATGTCCGTCATTGATTGACATAAAATTTTGATTTTTTTTCCAACAGCTGATGCGACTGGACCGGAGTATCATAGAGGGATTGCAGGACATAGTATCGCTGTTGGAGGAGCAGCTGAAGCCGCTCGTGCAGTCGGAGCTCTCTCTGCTCGTCGACATACTCTATCGGCCGGAACTGTTGTTCCCGGCCGCGACGGAGTCCAGGAAGAGATGCGAGAACGGAGGCTTCATAAGACGGTCAGTCAATTGTCGTTCCTCTCGTCGATCCGTCACTCGAACTCCGTCCGTAACCCCCGATCATTTTTTTTAATTTTTTTTTCAGGCTGATAAAACACACCGAGAGACTCCTCGAGGAGAAGGAGGAGAAGCTGTGCGTCAAGGTGCTGAGGACTTTGCGCGAGATGATGGCGATTGACCCGGAGTACGGGGAGAAGGTTTGTTGACACGCTATTCATCAAGTGCATGGAGTTTGAAACGGACAAGTCATCAATCATATACAGATATACGAGAAATTCACAGCATTCTCGAGGGCAGAGGGTAGCCAGCTTGCGGCAGTCGATCCGTGGCTCGATGCTCTCCGCTCTCTAGCACCATTAGAATTCGTACGTCGTTAGAAAAATTTCTTTTAGCTTGCTCAGTTACGAAAATTGTTGCTCTCGAATCTTCTGTTCTCTCTCTATCGTTAAAAAACAAAGAACACCAAACGAAACGCAATAAAAAAAAAAAGAAAAAAAAAAAATCTCGTTGCTATATACGTGTTCCGAGTATCGCGGATGAACGGTTTGGTGAGTAAATCCTCGTAGAATAGAACTGTAGGTAAGAGTGTTTTCATGCTGCGAAGGAGGTTGAGGATATCTTGGAACAAGCAACAGAAGTCGAGAAGGAGAGTGACTCGAGTCTCGGCACAGAAACCACTGATCAATTTGACACACAACCTATGACGCAACAACAGAGGGTAAAATAGCAAAGTAGATAATAGAAAAGTCGTTGTAGAAAACAAAACAAACCGCGCGTGATTAACAAATTACTCGGTGATTTGATGCCAGTATTGAGACAAAAAAAAAAAGAATACAATAAAATAATATTAAAAAAAAATACTATAAGAAAACGATCTGGCTGAAATCATAATGACATTCTATCAACGCCATTTTCATTAATTATACGTTGTCTCGTGTACGTGATAAGTGTATTGCTAAATAACTCTGATCCTAGAATGTAAGTACAATGAAAGTTGCCCGTTAAAAATGACGAGGCTTCGCTCTCGTAATGGTTCTCGCGTGGCAATTTGCATAATTTGTTATCTTAGCCATTACGACTTTTTTCTTCAATTCGAAGACTCAACATTTTTGATCGGTCCGCATGAGGCCTGTTTAACGAGTGGAATGATATTTTTGTCACGGCTTCGCAATTTTACAATATCATTTTTCTCCTAACGCACACACAATATGAATGTTATTGAGTCGGCAACGATTTCGGCTATCCTGACGATACCGACGAATCATTTTGTTCAAAGTTTGTTGCCGGCAGTAGACAAGATGTACCAATACGCGATGCATCCGGACAAACCCACTTAATTAAATCTCTTTGTACATAGCAAAAATGTATTCACTCTTTTCTTTTTCTTTTTAATAAATTTTTTTTTTAAATTCATAACCTTTTTAAAACTTTTTTAATAGACTTTTTTTTTTTATAAATCATCCCTCGCCATTTGAAAACCAAGATATCACAGATAATTGTAAATATTATCATTCCCCTCAGCAATCTTTTAAAAAGTACACACTCCTACTTGGAAACTTAATTATTTCCTCACATCAGGCACATCCTTGCGATATCGTGCTCGACTGATTTGCTTTCTTGGTAGTTTTCCTCTCACAAGTTGCGTCAAGAGAAGATTTAAAAAAAAAACCTCTCCGCTCTACACTTCATGCCTTCTCGTGTCACTCTTGTAAAATAAAAAAAATTAACACACTGCCGATGTAATTAATACACTTTTTCAGTGTCATGATTTTTTTTCTCGTATGCATAATGTTATATCACATAGTGCAGTATTGGTACATCGTGAATATATTTTTTTGCCAATTGCTTTATCGTACATTTTTTTTAATGCAATTTAAAATCCATTTTTGCCAGGGCGATGCGCTGAGAAACAATCTGCTGATCAGATACTTCGGTAAATCGTTCATTCAGAAGCCGGAGAATGTGGAGATCGGGGCGCCGTGCACGACAGCGGTGACCCACGGACCGGGAGGTGAGATGTTGCGTTAATTAATTAATTAATTAATACAAACGGGACGTGCTCAATTATTAGCAGGTTTTTGCAAAAGCATATCCAAAATTCGTTACTTTTTATCGATTTTTCAAAAAAATATATAAAAACAAATTCCAGAACTAGAAAAAAAAATCCGCAAAAATTAATGTGTATTCGGCCGAATGAACGAATCCATTTTGGCAAAAAAGTTGGGTTGTCGGCTTTTTGTTGAACCTTTTTTTTACTAGTTTGTTAATAACTTCTCGGAATTATTAATACGTAAAATCCATATTATTAGCACGTTCCGAAAGGTCAATTTTTTCAGATTTTTATTCAAATCGAAAGTATTCAAAATACTCTCTGAATCTCTTTGAACGCGTTTTTCTCGGAATGTGATTTTTAAAATATCCCTGATATCTGACAAAAGGCTTCATGGATTTTTATGAAAATTAGTACCGATATACTTCAACAGATTCTTCAGTCCCTGACGGTCTCATATTTTTCAAGAATAATAATAAAAAACACGATTCAAAATGTTGAAAATCGACTTTTTTTTAATGACCGTCATTTAGAAATTTTTTCCCTCGTCAAGGACCACGTTATATATAATTTGTTAAGAAACAATTAAAATGTTGTGTTTGTGATAAAATGATAAGTTGAGATTAGGGACACGGCAACGGAACTTAAAAAAAAGTTTACGCCGACCGATAAACAAAATACATAATAGCAATAAAATTGATTTAAAAAAGGCCCAAACGTTCTTTAATATATCCTCCTTTCACCCTAAAAAAATTAAAACGATAATGCCTAAATTTACAAAAAAAAAAAAAAAATCACGAAATACGCATGCGTTTTTATCCATTTACTGTGACATAAGCCCTTAAATCACTGCGTAGTCAACGTTCTGAACGCATCTTCCCGATTGATCCACTCTCCACAAAACACATTCGATCGACTGTATATAAACGATTTTAATTTTTCTTTTCATACATTTTTCCAGCGAAAATCTTGAGTCGGGCCGGTCGTACTTTGCACGAGGTGCAGAGTCATCTGGACCGAGAGGGAGCTTCCGACCTGGTGGTCGAGCTGGTGATAAAGAGCGTTCATTCGCCGAGCATATTCGTCGAGGTGGTCGAGCTCGGTATCGCACTCTTGGAGGGAGGAAATCCGATAATCCAGAAGAGCGTTTTCACGAAGCTGATGGCCGGGGAGTTGAGTCAGTCCTTCTTCAAGGTATTCTACGAAAAGATGAAGGATTCCCAGCAGGAGATAAAAGCGACGGTGACGGTCAACACGTCCGACATTGCGGCTAAAGCGAACGAGGACAAGGAGCAGAGCAAGGAGCTGGAAAAGATATCGAAGAAACGAATGTCAGGTAAAATGGTCGTCGATCGTCGGTTGAGCTTGATTCGCTCGACGAACCATTGACTAACGATGTAATCGGCACGCAGGCAAGCCAAACGGAATCGTGATTACCGAGGAGCTGCGAGAAGAACTGAACCAGGCGGCGGCCTCGACCGTTCAGGCTTACGGAAACGTGAGAACTCTCGCATCCGGAGACGATGTTACGAACAATCCGGCGCTCGGTTACGCCCTCGAGGACATGCTGGCCGAAAAACTGGAGCGGCATCGCAGCGGCGGTTCCGGCGGCAGCGACCGAGACGAGGGACAACTGGGAACGAAAATCCTCGTCATGCAGCCGATCCTTCGGTTTCTGCAGTTGCTGTGCGAGAATCACAATCGAGATTTGCAGGCGAGTATAACGACTAGACCGGACTCCGAACTCGACCGGATGCGGCCGATTTAGACCGAATTAAAATTTCGAATGACGGAATGTAGGAACGGCTCATATTTCGAAATTTCGTCAAAGCAAATATTGAAACCATGAAAAATGAATGGTTTGACATTTTTATTTTCGACAGATTACGAAATCGAATGACTGTTTTCAGGAAATGTTTATTTCTTCGAACGCTCGTTTGTGTATAAAACTATTTTTAGAAAATCTTTGCTTTTAATGAAAAGAGTGTATATCATTAGAATGACGTCGAAATGTTCGTATATCTGAAACTGACTATGGCGAATAGCCAATCCACCTAAACGAAAGCTGTCGAGAACATTTAATGTCAATCCCAAATAAGTGATAAATAGATAGGCAAAATATCGAAGGATCGAAATGTGGAATGTTAACAAAAAAGTGCTAGCCGCCATGTACTAGCTCAAGGAGTGAGGAATATGATTTTAATGTTTCGTAAGAACTCGCTATTTTGAACGTTTGACTTGCCAGCCTTTCGCTATTTTGATTGTTCGATCTTTTGGCATGTTGTTATTTGACCGTTCATTCATTAAAGCGAATAATTCACTATAGTGAACGAGCAAAACGTAGGTCGTTCGCCTTCATGAACTCGAAATTGGAATCTTTTTCAATATCTGCAGTTGTAGAATCTGAACACTGTAGTTGTAAGGAGTTCGGATTTCCGGCAATTCGATCAGCCCTTGGAATTTCACACAATCTTACATTTGTTTTCGACACAAGTTCATTTTGATTTCTTTGTGCCCGATTTAAAAAAAATACATTTCACTCCCCCGCCCAGCAAGAATAATTTGATTTTTTTTTATCTTCGACAGAACTTCCTTCGGAATCAAAACAACAAAACGAACTTCAATTTGGTGTCAGAGACTCTGATGTTTCTGGACTGCATCTGCGGTTCGACGACCGGAGGTCTCGGACTGCTCGGTCTCTACATAAACGAGCAAAACGTCGCGCTCATAAATCAAACTCTCGAGACACTGACCGAATATTGTCAGGGTCCGTGTCACGACAATCAAAATTGCATAGCGACACACGAATCTAACGGTCTCGATATAATAACCGCCCTGATTCTCAACGACATAAATCCGCTGGGCAAGACGAGGATGGATCTGGTTCTCGAGCTTAAGAACAACGCCAGCAAACTTCTGCTCGCTATAATGGAGAGCAGAGGCGACAGCGAAAACGCCGAGAGAATAATCTACAACATGAATCCCAAGCAACTCGTGGACGTCGCCTGCAGGGCTTTTCACCAGGAGTCACTGGACGACGACGGGGACGCCGACGACTCGTCGACCGACGGCGACGAGGGCGTCTCGCCGAAGGAAGTCGGCCACAACATTTACATCCTCTGTCATCAGTTGGCCCAGCATCACAAGGAGTTGGCCGTAATGCTTAAGCCATCCGAATTGAACAACGCCGATCCGAAAACCAACAAGGCGTTGAAGTACTACGCGACTCACACCGCACAAATTGAAGTAAGCGACCGACGTCCCGATAACAAACAAGCGATCGAAATAAGCGACAATGCCGTAAAAAAAAAAAAAAAAAAAAATATTATTAGTAAACGAAATGTACAACATTAGTGCCAATGTTGTACATTTTTACAGCTATTATTGCTTCCTCATACAGTAAGGTATTTTTCGTAAAAAAAAAATCAAAAATTTAGTGTCGGAGTACTTAAAATATTCTAAAACATCGAGAGTCGAGTTTATGCATCAAATGTCGCTCTGGGAGTAAAATAATTCGGTGACGCGTCATCAGTGGTAAAAAATACACCAAATATAATCTCAAACCGATGAATTACGCAAATTTCAGTTAACGGTTTGTGGTAAATTTCCATCGCTTTAATTTCATGACATATTTTTATGTTACAAAAAAAGTGCAAAGTAACACATAGCTTCCTCATTTAGTACAATTTTGCGCATAGCTTCCTCCGCGAGGAAGCTAAAAATCGGTCAACGAACTTTGCCATAGAGATAGTTATGCGCGAAATTGTAATAAATGAAGAAAGCATGTAAAAATTACTTTGCACTTTTTTTATACGTATTTTATACATAAAAACAATTATATACATTGACAACGGGCCGTCGACCTGAGTCCTTTGGCTTTTTGTCTTTCGTTTATTCGTTAATTTTTTTAACGGTCTTTTATTGATTCCATTCAAGATCGTGAGACACGACCGGACTCTGGAGCAAATAGTTTTCCCGATACCGGAGATCTGCGAATTGATAACGGTCGACACGAAGATGCGAGTCCTGAACACCGCCGAGCGCGACGATCAGGGCTCGAAGGTATCGGATTTCTTCGAGCGGACCGAGGACATGTTCAACGAGATGAAGTGGCAGAAGAAACTGCGGGGTCAGCCGATGCTCTTCTGGATGAGCAGTTACATGTCACTGTGGAGCAACATTCTCTTCAACTGTGCGGTTCTCATAAATCTCATAGTAGCGTTCTTCTATCCGTTCGTCGATTCCGTGCCTAGTGAGTATCGGTTCGATCGTCGTTCGAGACTCCACTCTGAAGATATCTGCTCGACATCGAATCTCATCTTCGGCAAGTCTCTGTCAATGCACGGCTTCGGGAAAAAACAAATTGTTCACATGTATAATTGTTTTATTCTTGAAGTGAACTTCCCGAAACGATGCGCGATGCAAAATACAGCTGTTGCAACTTGATGAAATTTAGTCTCGTGCAGATTTCTTCAGTCATCATTTAATGACTCTGAAGATATCTGCAGGCGCTTCTAAAAAATTGTAAATTTACTGTAACGAGCTGGAAGTTTTTATTTTTTTAAACTGGTCCATTTAATTTAAAATGTACAATGGTGATGAAAAATTAATTCACTTTTACAGTAAAATTGAAGTAAATGATTAGAACTAAAGTATTTTTATGGTCAAATTAAAGCAAATTATTAAAAGTACAGTATTTCTAAAGTCTTTAATGTACCGTAAATTAAATTTTCATCGCAGTTGTACATGAAATTTAATGTACTAGTTTATGCATAAAAACTTCTATCACCAATACATTAACAATTGCATACAATTTTTTTTGTATATCGTGACATCGAATTTCATCTTCGGCTAGTCTTTGTCGAGGCACGGCTGAGGGCAGAAAACAAAATTCTTCGCTTGTAAAATTTTATTCTCCAAGTGCAAAACGCAGCCGTTTTAACTTGATGAAATTTAGTCTCGTGCAGATTTTTTCAGGGTCATGTAAACAATTTTCAGGTAAGCCGCCTGTATCTGTAACGTCTCTTCCGTTCTAGAACTCATTCCACACTTGTCGGGCCTCATTTGGACGGTGATGCTGTCTTCCGCCGTGATAGTCTTCACTCTCCCGCGAGAGTCCGGAATAAGGACTCTCGTAGCGTCGACGATCCTGAGATTGATATTTTCGATGGGTCCGGAGCCGACCCTCTGGTTACTCGGCTTCCTGACGGTGGTCCTGAAAATCGTACACATGATAAGCATCATAGGAAACGAAGGCACTCTGACAAAGAGCGCCGAGCAAATCGTTATGAGCGTGGAATTGTGGTATCACATGGCGTACCTGATTTTCTGCATTCTCGGCATTTGCATGCATCCATTCTTCTATTCTGTATTGGTGAGTGAACGAGTCCGTCGATGAGCTTGGAAATCTCTCGCTGGCCGATGGAAAACTTTGTCGTTTGTAATCATCATAAAATTTCATTCTCAGCTCTTCGATGTTGTTTATCGCGAGGAGACGTTGCTCAACGTAATAAGATCGGTCACGCGAAACGGAAGATCCATCATCCTGACCGCCGTTCTTGCTCTCATTCTCGTTTACATGTTCTCAATAATCGGCTACATGTTCTTCAAAGATGACTTCCTGGTCAGCGTCGACGAGGAAATAATTTGTGAGTAATTCGTCCCATAACAATTTTCATTTGAATTTCATTCAATTTTTATTTTACTCAATTTTTTTGTTCTCTGAAAAAAGTTAATTTTTGTATCTAGTCGATACTGATGTAATTGTTTGATACGTTGCAGCTGCGATTCCCGACGAAATAGCGCGTTCGTGCGATGCCAAAGACACAGCCAGTTGCGGAGCTACAGAAACAGTTTCGCGATATGCTCGCTCAGGTAAATCGTCGCTTTTTGTCCGCTAACTTGAACGGCTGATCAACAGGCGATTGACAATGATAATTTTGTAATTTTAGAAAATGAAAAAATCGCTGACGTCGATGAGCTTGTTAATGTCGGCGGTGAGCTCAAGGAACGCGCCTGCGATTCTCTGATAATGTGCATCGTGACGACGATGAATCAGGGTCTGAGAAACGGTGGCGGCATCGGCGACATACTCAGAGCACCCTCCAGTACAGTTAGTATCGTCGATTTAAAGATTCTACTTCTGGCACATTGTAGTGTAACTTGGTGGTTGGACCTAATTAATTAATTAACTAATTTAGCGCTCCGGCACTTTCCACATAACGTCCTCTAACTTTCATAATTCGTTGAATTTCGACATAAAAATTTAACAGAATTTTTTTAACAGTCATACTTGACAGTATTAACTATTAAAAAAAATCGAAATTGTACTGTGGCGTAAGCCCTTCACGTATGGGAGACTATAATATAAAAATATTATTTTCCACAAATATAATATCGTGTACATTAATATTCAAAGAGTATTTTTCCGAATTTCGATATCACCAATATTTTTTGAGATATAGCGATTTTTATACCGCGCAATGCACGTACTCGTTCGGCGACGATTCCGTACGTGATGGGTTAAGAAAAATAATTTTTTACGTGCATGGTGTCGAGACGCTACAGCGTCTCTTGATCCAATCCTGTTCTCGTTTCTTGCCCGCGCAAGCGAGGTAAAATTTTTAACGATAATTTTTCCATTGCAGGAACCGCTGTTCGTTGCCAGAGTAGTATACGACTTGCTCTTCTTCTTCGTTGTTATTATTATCGTATTGAATCTGATATTTGGTGTCATAATCGATACATTCGCCGATCTCAGATCTGAGAAACAGCAGAAGGAGCTCATTCTGAAAAATACTTGTTTCATATGCGGTACGTAAACGAAAATTCCACAAAGAATATGTTGGAAATTTGATTATTTGTCCTTATTTTCAAGAATTCGGGGGGTCCCCCTAGCGGGCCCCCTGAGTATTCTTAATCCCCCCCCCCAAGGGCTTCCTCCCACAATCCGCTAAGTATTCCCCTATAATACTGTTCTAGTACAATTCTGTGGGACTCGAGCGGAAGTGACGTCACTCGGGAAATACGTCAGTTCCGGTTTGAAAATCTCATTTCCGACCGGAAGTGCGTCATTTTCAGTTTAAAAACGTCATTTTCGATTGGAAATCGTCACTTCTGGTTTAAAAATCTCATTATCGGAATACGTAATTGTCGGTTTGAAAACCGCATTTTCGGCCGGAAATATGTCAGTTCCGGTTTGAAAACCTTATTCTTTACCGGAAATACGTCACTGCCAGTTTGAAAATCGCATTATCGACCGGAAATACGTCATTTGCGGTTGGAAAACCCCATTTTTTAATTGGAAAACGTCACTTCCGGTTTAAAAATCTAATTTACGACCGAAAATGTGTCTGTTCCAATTGCAAAATCTCATTTTCTACCGGAAATACATCATCTTCGGTTTGAAAATTCTTCAGCCCATAGTTCGAGCGTGCTGGTTATAGCACAAGAGAAAAATTATAGCACATGACAAATATATACAAGAGAAAAATTTGTGTAACGGTGAATTTTCGTTTTCTCATTCCCAGGCTTGAACAGATCGGCATTCGACAACAAAACTGTGTCGTTCGAGGAGCACGTTAAGCACGAGCACAACATGTGGCACTTCCTCTACTTCATTGTTCTCGTAAAGGTCAAAGACCCCACCGAGTTCACGGGACCCGAGTCGTACGTGTACGCCATGGTCAAGGTAATAAGTTCGTGGAGCTTTGAGGATCCGTGACGTCGTCGAATTAACTTCTAAGCTCTATGTACTTCAACAGGATCGAAATCTCGACTGGTTCCCGCGTCTGAGGGCGAAATCCCTCGCGGCGGACGAGGGCGAGGGCGAGCAGGTCGAACTCCGAAGCCTGCAGTCGCAATTGGAATCCACTCAACATCTAGTCAAATGTCTTTCCCAGCAACTCACGGAATTGCGCGATCAAATGACCGAGCAGAGAAAGCAGAAGCAGCGGCTCGGTCTTCTCAACTCGGCGTCGGCGTTTCTTCACAACGTGCCGCCGTAAAATGGTCGAAGCTTCGACCCGTGTATATCAGATGTCGCTCTACCGTCATCGTTGCGGATCTCATCGGTTTACTCTCGGCCAGCTGTCGAATGCGACTCGTCGAAAGTTCGTTCGCGATAACGACACGACGCGATCGGACAACGATCGTATTTAAGAGCGGGTGAAAAACCAGGGTCGGCAATAAAAACTGTAGGCAACTTTTTTTACGGACGTTCATGTCTGAGGTGAAAAGCAAGTACATGTCAGCTTTCGATGAGACTTTTCTTTGCAACGTAGATCATGGTATCCGTGCGAAAAGTTTGTTGCACTTTTTGATGCCGACTTGGCAGGGGAAGGGCGAGGGAGAAGGCGTTTCACATGCTCTTGAGGGGATGCTGGAACCGTTTTTATACTTACCTTTTTTACCGACGGAACTAGGCGGTTTATTAGTTTTTATTTAGAATTATTAATATGCCACGCATATGCATCGAATCGTGCAGGACTATAATATTGACATAAACGCTTCGGCATGCAGTCGAATTTTCATCAACAACGTACACAGAATTAAGAAAATCGAATGTTACAGTTTGCGAAAAGTACGAATGTAGTGTCACGGTTGACCAACCGGTGGCTCCACTACGCGCTTCCTATCGGCTCTGATCGCTTCTCGCAAGTTGACAGCAATCGTAAACGTAGAATACACTTCTCATGGATTTCCATTGTGTAATCGCCTTGCAGACGATTTTGGAATATTCGCGGATTTTCGGCGTGCGTCCTCGTTTTACGTACACGACTTTCAGAATATTTGTTGAAATTCTGTAACGTTCGATTTTCTTCAATTCTTGAACTTTTCAACCGAAATTCAAGTGCACGCCGAAGCATTTATAGCGATTATCACAGTCCTGCAAAATTTGAAGTATATGCGCAGCATAATGATGTAAAGTCGATTCTGCGAAATCTTCGCGTTCCGTCGGTAAAACAGGAAGGTCCAGCAGCACCTTGACGCTCTACTTCCGCGTTACTTACCACGGTCGGTAACGGAATTTGTTGATTTTACATTGAACGAGATCGTTGGGTTATGTATAATCGATGTTGAGAAAAACCTAGGGAACAATTTAGGGGAGAATGCGCGAAGCGGTGGTAACTTAGTCCGCCGAGCGGGTATTTCCTGTTTACGTATTTTAACAAAAAAATCTCTCTCAGCGTTCTGTTATCGTTGTACATCTTGTGTACAGTATCCATATCTTTGAATTAGTCGTCGCTGCGGGACGAAGATACAACGGTTATTAATATCTCGTAGACTCAAAAGATCTGTGTCGTCGGGATGTTCGACCGACTATGAATTAAACTGGTAGCGTCTTTTCCGACAAAATACGTGTCTCTCAAATCGTTGTACGAAAAAAAAAAAAAAAAAACAATTTGTCGTGTTGTGAGATGTTTTAACAAATGTAAATATATATCGTTAAGTTAATCTTTATCGCACTTCCCGGCAGTGTTCAAATATTATTGTGTACGATACTTCGATTACTATATTATTTTTTAACGAGAATATTTTTTTTTTTCTTCGCGGTACGGTAATTGTTGAAACGATTGGATCGGTCGCAATGGTCGTACGTGAAATTTCGTAGGACTCTCACGGGATTTTCAACGCTCAGTCTCTCGGTTCAATGCGTGTTAAATAATTGTACTACATCCTTATATATTACGTTTACAATAAATAAAACAAAAAATCTGGATTGTTTTATGAGCTTATTTTGTGCCTACGTGTTCTTGTCAATAAATAATTAAGATAAGATACGAAAGAACATATATATATATATAGATATGATCGACAATCGCGTCTCATTCTGTTGTTGTTTTGTTTTCATTTTATTTATCATTTATGCAAAACAATTGACTATCCATCGTTATTTTTAAATATAATATATAAACGTACATGTAACATATGTGTTATTTCCTTTCTGTAATGGGGGACCGTTGGTGACATTTTTCAGTCGAGAGTTTCCTACGTTACTTTAAGCAATATATGTAAAGGTGTTTCTATCAAATCGGTACATGTGTGAAGCTCGTACTGGACGCACGAGCCTTTTTTTATTTTATATTTTTCGTTTTTTTGCAGCAGTCCCGTTGGCGTATATAAAGTACGTAATAGACTTTCATTATTGTTGCGACGAGGTGAGGGAAGCAAAAACAAAATTTGAGATCCAACGGCACTTGGATACATTCGATGCGTCGTTTTTCTTCGTCCTGGAATTTTGTTCTCGTCGAACATCGGTTGTCGGAGATTAAAGAGGACAACTTTAAGACCCGGATCGAGCTCCGGCATAATTCACAACGATTCCAGATCCAACGAACGAAACGGCGAACAGAGACAGCGCGATTGATATGTCACATCGTTTCGGAATATTATTGAATCACGTACGTGATAGAATAAATTCTACCGTCGTGTCGTCATTGCGCATAGATCCGGAAGTCAATTGATCCGGAGCTTCGAGGTGATCGATCGAACATTTTCACGTTTCCCATTGAGTAAGCATCGGTGTAACGTATGGTAACAATGGAATTGGTATAAATTACGCCAAATTCATTTTTGCCAAAAGTCAGTTCTGCTAAAAATTAACAAGGCTTCTAAAACACCCTCTACATGCATCTTGTAAACGAAACATCCGGTAAAATTAATTTAAAGCCCGGAATGGCTTTCCACAGGTTTTTACCGGAAGTTTGAAAATGTTAATTCTCAGTCGGAAATGATGTCATACGGGAGCACGTAATTTCCAGTTTGAAGATCTCAATTTTAGACCGGAAGTGACGTATTTCTGTTATGGTGTCACTTCCGATCGAAAAATGAGGTCTTCAAACCGGAAGTGACGTATTTCCGGTATGACGTCACTTCCCGTTGAAAAAAAGAGATCTTCAAACAGGAAGTGACGATTTCCGGTATGATGTCAGTTCCGTCAGAAAAATGAGATCCTCAAACCGGAAATGACCATTTCCGATATCACCCCTGATAGACAAGCGGCACGAGAAGTAGCAATATTGGCGTGATATTTGCGACATGTGCCGCACATGTCGCAAATAAAATGAAAAGTATCAATATCGTGCGAATATTGCTACTTTTCATGTCGCTTGTCTATCTAGGACGTCACGTTCGGTAGAAAAATCAAATTTTCCAACCGATCGTGACATATTTCCGTTATGACGTCTAGTTATGTTTGGGCCGCTATGAGTTTTTGCTGAAACAATTTTGGCGCAAATGATACTCCACCGTATGAATATCATCGATTGAGCGCTAAACGAAATCGTCCTCCGTTCGAGTGATTCACTTGTAAGTCTCGTTGGTGCGAACCATATCGTCCGTTCTTTATTTAATCCATTATTAATATTCCCTAATAGTCCGCCGTACTTTGTTACTCGGTAATATCGTGAGTACATTTATTATTAACGACCTACCATATCTCTCTCTCTCGCTCTCTGTATTACATACAGTATCGTATTATCTATGTGTCGTTTAAATTCATCTGTCGTTTAACGTGAGTATTCGTTATGAGATCCGCGGACGCCCGAAGTTCGTTCTTCAAAATACATTTATAGTGTGTGTGTGTTTTAATTTATTCATTCGTTAGGCTCGTATATTTATTGTGTTTATACGATAATATAACTATACATATATAATTCATGTCATTATCATTTAATTTCAATATATTCTGTACAAATCCTACTAGTTTACTACACGGACCTGTTTTCTTGTTTATGTACACTTATTATCGATCAAATTCCTTACAGGCGATCTCCTTCCCCTCATTCGATAAATTCTTTCTCATCTTAACGGAGAAACCAAATTATCATCGTCATTATCACTATAATAATTATATCAATAATTATCTATATTTTTCCAGCAATATGTACAAATGTCTAAGTCCCCTCGACTTCCGCTTAATACCTTCGAGTTACTTGCTTGTAATCTCTCGGTAGATTCGCCAAAAAATCGGAGGCGGTGCACTTCTACTTTAATGAATCAACGATCGTAAAAATTTATAGATATTACAATTGTCTCTTCGGAAATTTGTCAATCGTTGATGTACGGGTGCACGGATAATCCATCACTAATACATTCTTGCGTGTCCATTAAAATTGCTAGATGCTTCTGTGTTTTTTTTTTTTTTTTTTTTTCTTCACCACGTTTACGTTAATTTGTTAATTTTTTTTTTTTCGCTAGTTATGTTACACTATAACGGAGTGACTTGGTCGTGCGGAGTCAAGTGATTGAACGACGTGAAGGCGACGAGCAGGATCACCGCGACGAGCGGCAGGGCCGGATGATGGGTCGAGCATCTTCTCTGCGAGGAACCGGAAACGTAGTTCGGCGCTGGCGATGGCCCGCTTTTGTGAGTGTTCGCTATAACGGTGTCGCTCCGCCATTTCATAACGTACTGGGGCGCGGTTCTGCCGAGGGCTTGCAATCTGTGCGGCGAACATAAAGCAAAAGGAAAAAGATTAAGAGGTAAGAAGAGAAGTTTTGCGCTCGGATGGTATTAAAGGGTGAATAATCCAACTTTCGGATACAATTTTTTTTTACGCCGCATCCTCGACCGGTGTGCACTCAGGATATTAAACATTTTTCCCGTCGACGTTAGAGACTCGGAAAAGGAACTGTATACACTGATCAATCATGCAGGCAATATGTGGTCGAGGGAAGTTACTTGCGCGACTACAGAAACGCGTGATGAAAATTATTATAATAAAGGGAAGAAATTTTGTGCTCGCAATAATAAAAAAAAAAGAAAAAAAACGTAGGGAAAGATCAAACTGTCGTTAGTCTCCGCCTCGTTTCGGCGCCAATGCAGTTGGAAAAAGTTTATCCGCGATATTTTGGTGGAGGACGAACGGCTAGATGATTAACGAGGAAGCCAACAAGAAACTCGCCTCACTACCGCTGTGTTCATCTTCCACGGCAGAGTGAAATTTTTGTGCCTGTCACGGGAGCAGAAGGTGTGGAGTCGCAGCCCAACCGGATCCCCGGATTTCTTGTATTCGTGGATAGTCAGATTCCACGCCGTGCAGGGTCCTGAAAGCAATTAACACAGTCAGGCATTGATTAAAACGTAAAGCTCTTTTTCTTCATTTTTTCCATTAATCGTTCGTTAAATGTTCGCAGCTACGGAAACACGGACGACACGGAAAATAATATTTGGGACATTGGAAGATGTTGATTAATCGACACAATGCAACTACGCAACGTAAGTATGTGATGTAAGTATGCGATGTAAGTATGCGATGTAAGTACGCGATGTAAGTACGCGATGTAAGTACGCGATGTAAGTACGCGATGTAAGTACGCGATGTAAGTACGCGATGTAAGTACGCGATGTAAGTACGCGATGTAAGTACGCGATGTAAGTACGCGATGTAAGTACGCGATGTAAGTACGCGATGTAAGTGCGCGATGTAAGTGCGCGATGTAAGTGCGCGATGTAAGTACGCGATGTAAGTACGCGATGTAAGTACGCGATGTAAGTACGCGATGTAAGTACGCGATGTAAGTGCGCGATGTAAGTGCGCGATGTAAGTACGCGATATAAGTACGCGATGTAAGTACGCGATGTAAGTACGCGATGTAAGTACGCGATGTAAGTATGCAATGTAAGTACGCAATGTAAGTACGCAATGTAAGTATGTAATGTAAGTGTGTAATGTAAGTATGTAATGTAAGTGTGTAATGTAAGTATGTAATGTAAGTGTGTAATGTAAGTGTGTGATGTCTCTGATTTCACGCTGTGCAGGCTTCCGGAAGCAATTAACACAGTCGGGCATTAATTAAAACGTACAGCTTCAAAATTTGTTTTTCTTTTTTCTTCCATTAATCGTTCGTTTAATAGTCGAAGCTATGGAAAACACCTCGCGCACGCAAAATATTATTTGGGGCATCGGAGGATATCGAATGTTGATTAATCGACGTTGATATACACGGGAGTTTTTCGGTATTTATTTTCTTCATTCTCCGTCCATCCACCGCACACGTTGGTGGGTGAAGGATTTTTCAATGAATTACTCGTTGACTCGGGCCATTTTACAAAGCCCGGTGATATTTATTCGCGGACCGCCGGAGCAGTTAGATAGTCGGGCACAGCTGGGGGGGGGGGGGGGGGGGGCAGAGCGGAGCCCGGAGGGACGCCCCGGCGTCGACGGTCGTGCGAGGCTCTGCATGCGGCGTAGGTGTTAAGTATGCGAGGCGATACCGGACCGAGCCGCGAATAATAAACGACGACCGAACGTTCTCCGGATATTCGAGGGGATAACGTTTCGATAAATTGTTTGGCCGGTGTGAAAGAGAGAGCCGGGTGTGCCGTGCGGGGGGCCCCGAGGATGGTCCGGTTCGACCGCGTATTATCGCATACGCGAAATCTCGAGCGGAGTATTTTACCGTTAACCGAGGAATCCCGCGATTTATCGCGGCCGATTCGACGAGGATGAGAATATTTTCGTACGCCAGACACGGATAGCCGCGGTCCATTATTTTCGAGACTGTGGGTGGGAAAAAAAAAAAAAAAATGGAAAACAATTTTTTTTTTTTATAGACCAAAAAAAAAAAAACGAAACCGCTATTAAACTATACTGACGGTCCTGCATGGAGGCGACTTCCACGGTCAGCTGCCGATCGATTCTCGAGTCCAGTATCCACGTGCACTTCTGCTGATAATAATCGTTCAGCTGGGACGTCCCGTTGACGAGATGAGCGACGTTTACGACTCCCTCGAGTTTCGTCGTGTTGTAATCGCCGCAGTAGGAATCCTCGGTGAACTTGAAGGTCGCACGGAAGTTCAAGCTGCTGCCCGACGATCGAGACGATCGAGACCACTCTATGTAGATCGGTGTCCAGCTTCGGATCCTCAGGGGCAGCCAATTCTGCGAAGCCAATGAACACATTGTTAGGGTGTGTTAGGGTGGTCCTTAAATTGAACGTTTTTTTTTTTATTTTCTGGGTGCCAATACGTATTATCGTGAGGTATAAAATAAAAATGCGACGTGCCGAATGTGCGATGTTTCGAAGGGTCTCCGAAATTAATGTATTTTTAGAGGTCGCTCTACCGGCTATTAAAAAAATTTCTAACTTCGGAATATTTAAATTTAAAGTCGAAATAAAATATTCGAGATTTCCTTGGAGCCAAACCGCACTTCCAAAATATGAGGAATAAAAAAAAAAATTCTGCGAAATCCCGATGAAATCGAAGCATTTTTAGAGGTCGCTATACCGCGGGTTAAAAAAAAACAAAGTTTTCGACACGTACAGCTAATAGTTGAAAAAATGTTGTAGAAGGTGAAAATCCGCCGCAGAAAAATAACCAAATATTTCATTTGAAAATGTAAGTAAACAAGAGTATTCTTTTTCCAGCTGTTGAAGAAAATTAGGTAAATAAAATGTTTCGTTCGTTCGTCGATAGATATATTTTATACTTTGTGACCATTGCAGAAATTTGTCGACTCGCTTTACCAGAAACGACAAATCTTCGGTTTTTTTTTTTATTTAACTTTTGTTATGTCGAACATATCCTTCAAAATGAGATATTCGGTTATTTTTCCGCGGCGGATTTCCAACTTTTACATTTTATGATTTTTTGATACTATTAGCTATAATCGTCGAAACCTTTGTTTTTTAATCCTCGGGTAGCGACCTCTAAAAATGCTTTGATTTCACAGGGATTTCGCACGGTTTTTTCTTATTCGTTATACTTTGGAAGTGCGAGGTGGCTCCAAGGAAATCTCGAATATTTCATTTTGACTGTAAATGTAAATTCCCCGAAGTTTTATTTTTTTTTTTAAATAGCCGGTAGCGACCGATAAAAATGCATTCATTTCGGAGAACCTTCGCACATCGCTTTTTTATTTCAAAACCCTCACGATAATACGGGGCCCCAGAAAATTCAAATATGTTCTATTTGAGGACCCTAGGGCTTAAATTAATAATAATAACTAATTATCTTTCTGCCGCTTTAAAAAATACTTTGTATTTCACGTGATTAATCATTTATTCAAATAATTAATATATTAAAACAAAATAATTGTACGTGATCAATTTGTATTTTAAAAGCATTACTTTTACGCGATTAACTTTTATAAAAAAAAAAAAAAAATTACGTAATGAATTTTTATTGAAAAAAGAAATGAATCTTACCTGATAGTTTCCGCACAGGCATGTAACGACGATACCAGCTTCGGAGACGAGTTCCAGATGATCCTCGGTGTCGAGGGATTTGTTGGTGTTGCAACGGCAGCCGCTGTCGCCGCACAGTGTTTCGCACGGGCCCGTCTTGGCGATCTGCGTAGTGCTGTTCTCCACCTGAGGAATAAAAAAAAAAAAAGTAACACATGAGTAACGCCTTGTCGTTTCTCCGTCGAGGAATAAAATTGTTAATCATCCTTCTCTCCATCCGCTTGACGAACGAGGTGCACCGTGGAGAGCTCGGTTACTCATTCAGTCGGATTATATTGAGCACCTTAATCCCACCGAAACGCGAACGCTCCGAGATTAAAGCCAGAGGGATTCCCCGTCGAGATTAGACTCACCGTGACGATCACCGATTGGTTAGCGGCGGGGATGAAATGCTGTTTACATTTGACAGGACCTTCCCGTGCAAACAGACGATGCGCCGGATGCATCACCCAGCCCTCGCTCGGCGAACTCAATCCGTAGTATTCGACGTCGCAAATAGTCGATGGTTGCTGAGTACCGTCGCGACGCTCTGTGCAAATTCAATTTATTTACAAAATTTTTATCATTCCCGTTCAATCGTTCTTAGACTACCCGAGTTTGAACAGCGACTCTCGGGTAGTCTCTTTGCATTGAAATTCCTCGCGGAGTTTCAAAAGCGCATAGCCAATGTGGACAAAATTAATGTTCAATCAGCTACGGAAATAATGAACGTTTCAGACTCGAACGCGTCGGCCAGCCATTTAATGCCGTTTACGAGTACAGCCAATTTTATCACGAACGTATCGAACTATAAAATATGTCGTTTCCAGAGTGCAGGCCGACAGGCCAATTGAATAATTCCTCTTTCGTGCTGTCGAAGGAATAATACATTGTTTTCAGTGGGCCGTGACAGTTAGTTATTCTCGGGAAACCGGATATCCTGGTAAATAATGTAATCACCGAGCTCGTTATGTACTTTCTCGAAAGATGGGCTCGGCAGCGATGTAAGATAGAGCATAACATTTATAATATAATGTGGCGTATGTAATGTAAGTATTCAATGCGACTAAGTAATGTGTGACTAAGTAATGTGTGACTAAGTAATGCGTGACTAAGTAATGTGTGCCTAAGTAATGTGTGACTAGGTAATGTGTGACTAAGTAATGTGTGATTAAGTAATATGTGCCTAAGTAATGCGTGTCTAAGTAATGTGTGACTAAGTAATGTGTGACTAAGTAATGTGTGATTAAGTAATGTGTGATTAAGTAATGTGTGATTAAGTAATGTGTGATTAAGTAATGTGTGCCTAAGTAATGTGTGACTAAGTAATGTGTGACTAAGTAATGTGTGCCTGAGTACTGCGTGACAAAGTAACGCGTGACAAAGTAACGCGTGACAAAGTAACGCGTGACAAAGTAACGCGTGACAAAGTAACGCGTGACAAAGTAACGCGTGACAAAGTAACGCGTGACAAAGTAACGCGTGACAAAGTAACGCGTGACAAAGTAACGCGTGACAAAGTAACGCGTGACTAAGTAACGCGTGACTAAGTAACGCGTGACTAAGTAACGCGTGACTAAGTAACGCGTGACTAAGTAACGCGTGACTAAGTAACGCGTGACTAAGTAACGCGTGACTAAGTAACGCGTGACTAAGTAACGCGTGACTAAGTAACGCGTGACGAAGTAACGCGTGACTAAGTAACGCGTGACTAAGTAACGCGTGACTAAGTAACGCGTGACTAAGCAACGCGATTAAGTAACGCAGCTGAGTGACGCGACTATGCAAGTATGTAATGTGGGTACGTGAAGCGAGTGTGTAATGTAAATGTGTGATGTGAAACTCACCGTCGTGGAAGTAGTAAGAGACATCCATGAATTCCTCGTCGGTGGGGCTGTTGGAGGCACGTCTCAGCAGAACGGTCATATCTCGTCCGGTGGATGAGTAACGCTCGTGCTCGATGTACCTGCGGAGAGCGTAAAGTGTTAAACGAGTACTTTACGACGGGGCTTGCCGCGACTACAAAAATGCCCTGCGGCACGTAGATATATCCTGCACGGTTAATATTATAGAGCCATCAAGTTCGCGGTACCCACGTAACTCGCGACGAGTTATCGGTCAGGGGAATGATAGACGCACCCCAGGGAAGGATAACACACGTTGCAGCTTATACTGCGACGCGGTAAATCGAATGACGATCCCGGATGCGCTCATTCGCTACGGAGCGTCGCTCCGTTGATCGAAGGTAAATACTCCGGTGGATATCGTACATGTGTGCTTTGCAGGAAAACGATGGAACGGCGGAGAGAACAGGGGGGAAGAATCATCGTTCAACGCTGATCCAGCGGAGGGAGAGAGTGAGGGCTTGCGGAGCGATTCGACTCTACTCTCTCAATCCTAATTCTATATTTTAATTAGCTTCGATAGCTTCAAATTAGTTCCACATTGCCGAATGTTTTCAATTAACGTTTTAGCGGTCGGTGGACATACTGGAAGGTTTAATTCCGAAACGTTTATTCGGTGAAATGTAAATAGCAGGGAGAACATAAATTTCGTTTCCGATCCGATAAATCGAGCCCGATCTATCGGTCCATGATAATTTTGCAATCCCATTATCGGTGTTACCATTGAAATGTAACTCTCGAATAAACCGACCAAACGGTAAATACCTCTCGTCTCGTCAGCGCCTCGTGGCGATGAAAAATAAAATTGTTCGACCAATGTTCCGGAAACCTGACTTTTTTTTTTTAATGAAAATGATTCCTTCATTTTTCTGAATACCGATGAATTTTTTCAGATTTTTATATTCACTTTAGATTTTTTTCTTTTTTATATGGGAAAATCCCATTATCGGTGTTACCATTGAAATGTAACTCTCGAATAAACCGACCAAACGGTAAATACCTCTCGTCTCGTCAGCGCCTCGTGGCGATGAAAAATAAAATTGTTCGACCAATGTCCCGGAAACCTGACTTTTTTTTTATGAAAATAATTCCTTCATTTTTCTGAATACCGATGAATTTTTTCAGATTTTTAAATTCACTTTTTATTTTTTTATTTTTATATGGGAAAATCCCATTATCGGTGATACCATTGAAATGTAACTCTCGAATAAACCGACCAAACGGTAAATACCTCTCGTCTCGTCAGCGCCTCGTGGCGATGAAAAATAAAATTGTTCGACCAATGTCCCGGAAACCTGACTTTTTTTTTAATGAAAATGATTCCTTCATGTTTTTGAATACTGATGAATTTTTTCAGATTTTTATATTCACTTTAAATTTTTTTCTTTTTATATGGGAAAATCCCATTATCGGTGATACCATTGAAATGTAACTCTCGAATAAACCGACCAAACGGTAAATACCTCTCGTCTCGTCAGCGCCTCGTGGCGATGAAAAATAAAATTGTTCGACCAATGTCCCGGAAACCTGACTTTTTTTTTTAATGAAAATGATTCCTTCATTTTTCTGAATAGTGATGAATTTTTTCAGATTTTTATATTCACTTTAAATTTTTTTCTTTTTATATGGGAAAATCCCATTATCGGTGATACCATTGAAATGTAACTCTCGAATAAACCGACCAAACGGTAAATACCTCTCGTCTCGTCAGCGCCTCGTGGCGATGAAAAATAAAATTGTTCGACCAATGTCCCGGAAACCTGACTTTTTTTTAATGAAAATGATTCCTTCATTTTTCTGAATACTGATGAATTTTTTCAGATTTTTATATTCACTTTAAATTTTTTTCTTTTTATATGGGAAAATCCCATTATCGGTGATACCATTGAAATGTAACTCTCGAATAAACCGACCGAACGCTAAATACCTCTCGTCTCGTCAGCGCCTCGTGGCGATGAAAAATAAAATTGTTCGACCAATGTCCCGGAAACCTGACTTTTTTTTTAATGAAAATGATTCCTTCATTTTTCTGAATACTGATGAATTTTTTCAGATTTTTATATTCACTTTAAATTTTTTTCTTTTTATATGGGAAAATCCCATTATCGGTGATACCATTGAAATGTAACTCTCGAATAAACCGACCAAACGGTAAATACCTCTCGTCTCGTCAGCGCCTCGTGGCGATGAAAAATAAAATTGTTCGACCAATGTCCCGGAAACCTGACTTTTTTTTTTAATGAAAATGATTCCTTCATTTTTCTGAATACCGATGAATTTTTTCAGATTTTTAAATTCACTTTAAATTTTTTTCTTTTTATATGGGAAAATCCCATTATCGGTGATACCATTGAAATGTAACTCTCGAATAAACCGACCGAACGCTAAATACCTCTCGTCTTGTCAGCGTCTCGTGGTGATTAGTCGCGGCAGCGGAACAGATTTAGGGGAGGAAGCGCGGGACAATTTAGTCGAGGATTTACCGCGGGCACGTCAAGGGGAGCCGAGTCGGTAAGGAGGAAAGCACAGTGCCAGAGTTCACGGAGAAACTGGTTGAGGGAAAACACGTATCACGGTAACATTGACCGTGATATTTTTTATTGATGAAAAAGTTTTAAAAATCGATACTTCTGTAGCGGTCAGTGTCGCTACAATTATAAGCTCCAGAATCGACGAGACTTTCTCGTGGAAATTCTAGCGAATTTAAGGTAGTCCTTGCGAATGGTGTTCACTTCGCATAAGTTTCGCATAAGTCACAAAGTTCAAAGTGAATTAAAAAATTTGGAAAAATTCATATGTATTCAGAAAAATGAACGAATAATTATCATGTTTTTTAAAGTTAGGTTTTCGGGAAATTTGTTGAACAATTCTATTTTTCGGCAATTTGTTAATAACATTTTAGAATTATTATTATGCAAAATTAAGCTTTTCAGCACCTTTAATATGCTTGATTTTTTTCAGCTTTTAATACCATCCAGAAGGGTTTGCAATTTCCTCTCATTTCTCCGAAACTTATGCGAAGTGAACACCATTCGCAATGATCACCTTAAGGCTTTAAGGGGTCAAATGAGTAATGGCAAACTGTAACGTTCGAGGTAAGCCGCGCGTACATTTAAGTCAATCGAGTACCAACATTTCTAAAATAGTTTGTTAACATTAATCAAAATAGTTTAAAAATAGTTGTACATATTTTAAAGGGATAATCAGCGTGAGGTAAGGTGGATCTAAATGGAAGAGTTCCTACTTTGCGAAAGAAAAACTCCATGAAAACCGAATGTACGACAATGAATTTACAGAAGAACAACACAGTATACGCCAATAAATCCACGGGCATATTTTTTACGCAGTTTTTGTGAAGTCAAATTTGTAATTTCCGCTCGACTTTTGTCGATAGATACTTTGCGAATTCATCGGAAAACCTTAATGGCAATATTCATCGTTTACGAATTAAAGTCATTTGTTTGTGAAAAAAGCAGAGCTACGACGCTAAATAAACGTTTCTTCCGATTGAGAATCTAAACGAAGCAAATTACTCGGTGAATTCGTAAAACATATTTTTAAAAATCAAAATAAGCTGTCACTCGTCGCGATCGGATCAAAATTACAATTTCGACTTCACAAAAATTGCGTAAAAATATGCCCGTCGATTTCAATGTTGTCATTTTTTTTTCTTAATAAAGCAGGAACACTTTGATCCACAAATCGACCTCAGTTCGCGAAAGTGTCTCCTTCGAAACGTGCACAAACAATTTTTGAGGTCCCGCATGGACCTCAAAAATTGCCGCCGAGAACTCTTATTACGTTAACGCCGAGAACGCTTATTCGGTGAAACGCAAATAGCAGGGGGAACGTAAATGTCGTTTTCGATCCGATAAATCGGGCGAGATCTATCGGTGCATGATAACGTTGCGATGGGATTATCCGCGTTGCCATTGAAACGTAACTCTCGGGTAAACCGACCCAAACGCTAAATGCCGCTCGTCTCTTCGGTGCCCCGTGTTGACTTCTCGCGGCAGCGGAAAGCATTTCGGGTGTGGAAACGTGGAATAATTTAGTCAAAGATTTACCGCAGGTACGTCAAGAGGGGTCGGCTGAGGGTGAAAGCTCGGTGCAAGAGTTCAGGGACGAAGACTCGGGCACGGAGAAGTTTATTGTTAGATCGATAAATTTTTATTGAGTTCAGGGATAAATTCTCTAAGGACCGGTGCGATATAAACCGAACTGAGTTATACTGAGAAAAAATTACACAGTAATAGCAACAATATTGACGTAGCATAAAAAATAGTTCCCAAGGGGAACATCTACGTTTGATAGTTAGGGCAACGACAAACAATCGTCGTTGCAACCATAATTATAGTTTAAACCAATTATACTATCAGAAACTATCTATAGGGGGAGAGCGGGGCAAAATGGACCAGTGGGGCAAAACGGGACAGCGAGAGCAAAACTCAATTTTCCAATGATTTTTGGATGCCCCATTTTGTCACAACGATACATGCGGATTTTAAACCCCGTTTTGCCCCACGGACCACCATCGGAACCATCCAAAAGTTATTGGAAAATTGCGCTTTGTCTCATTATCTCGTTTTGTTCCGCTATGCCATTTTGCCCCGCTCTCCCCCATTCACGTTTCCCCTGGTATAGATACATTTTTATTGAGTTCAGGGATAAATTCTCTAAGGACCGGTGCGATATAAGCCGGACTGAGTTATCCTGAGAAAATATTACATATAGCAACAATACTGACTTAGCATGAAAAATAGTTCCCAAGGGAAACATCTATGTTTGATAGTTGGGACAATGACAAACAATCGTGGTTGCAACCATAATTATAGTTTAAACCAATTATACTATCAGAAACTATCTATATACACGTTTTCCCTGGTTATGAAAAGGTTAGGGGAGACCGGGGCAAAATGGCACAGCGGGGCAAAACGGGACAGTTCAATTTTCAACTTTTATGCTGACGCGATATGAAAACTTCAATTATCAACTTTGTTTATCCTCAATGTCGTGTTAGAGTATCATGCAAAAATGGCTGGCCGATTCAGGTTCAGCGCGTAAAAAAACACAAACGTCACGCTTCACGCTTCACTTCCTCGGATCTGTACTGACCGTGAAAAAATACATGGAATTATGCGTTTCTGCATTTTTTTTTTGCACTTTCGGTTTTTACTCAAGAAATTCAATCGATACCTCTTTATGTATCTTTTTCAACCCCATCATATCTATCATGTTGTGTACTCCTCGCCGTACATCCAGAAAAAAAATTCATTTGACGGCGACCGTTTATTTGATTTAAATAAATATTTATTTAAATCAAATAAATTTTATTTAAATCAAATAAATATTTATTTAAATCAAATAAATATTTATTTAAATCAAATAAATATTTATTTAAATCAAATAAATATTTATTTAAATCAAATAAATATTTATTTAAATCAAATAAATATTTATTTAAATCAAATAAATTTTATTTAAATCAAATGAATTTTATTTAAATAAAATATATTTTATTTAAATAAAATATATTTTATTTTAATCAAATAAACATTTATTTAAATCAAATAAATTTTATTTAAATCAAATGAATTCTATTTAAATCAAATGAATTCTATTTAAATCAAATGAATTTTATTTAAATCAAATAAATATTTTACTCAAACCAAATAAACGGTGGCCGTAAAATAAAAAAAATGCCTGGGTGTAGAACACGATAGGCGCCTGGGTGAAAAACTCAGAAACCGCGGAGCCGCGGATAAATCGCGCGATCCATCGGCCCACTATCATATTGCAATCGGATTATCGGCATTGCAATTGAAACCTAATTCCAGTAAACCGACCCAAATGTGAACTACCGCTCGTCTCGTCCGTGTCCCACGTTGATTTGTCGCAGTACAGCGGGAAGCACTTCGGGTGAGGGATCGTGGAATAATTTAGTCAAGGATTTACCCCAAGTACGTCAAGGGGGCCGAGAGGGTGGGGGGGGGGGGGGGTTAAGTCGGCAAGGAAGAAAGCAGAGTGCCACAGTTCAGGGACGAAGGATCCGAGGTGAAGCTTTCTGTGGGAAAACACGTATCGCGGTTAACTTTCGGGAAAACTGTTTACTTATTCCGACTCGGTGAAAGTTGCCGTAGAGTCGGTAAGGAACGTCGATAGAATTGTTGCCAGTGAAACTTCTATCCGTCTGGTGTACGTATCTCGTAAAACCTAAGTACGAGACATACACACACACACACACGCGTTCACCTGTGAGAGAGTGATCGTGCAGCGTGGGCGTCGTGCTAAACAAGATTCGAAGCCACGGTGATTCATGAGTTTCATGTGGCGCACGTGAGGCGCCGGGGGAAATGGGAATATATCACGGCAGTTGACAAGAGTGGTTTCGATCGTTCGCCAGATCCCGTTGGCCCGCCCTCCGCTCACCGTTGCGCGCTGCGGTCAACTTGCGAAAACTATGCAACCGCTGTTGCGTGCACAGTGGCAAGACTGCAATTTTACTGAGGCAAAGGTAGCAATGCTGGGACGGTTGAGAGCATCCCGAGACTCCGGTGCTAAAACATCCTATCCAGTGCTGAAACATCTTATCCGGCTAATGGACATTGTAGTTTGGCCGGCCAAGCCATCTCAGGCGGCTAAGATGGTTTGACCGGCTAAAAATTAGCTGCGGCTTAGTCGGGTGAGATCGTTTGGACGGCTAAAAATTAGCTGCGGCTTAGTCGGGTGAGATCGTTTGGAAGGCTAAACATTAGTCGCAGTTTAGCCGGCTATTAATTTTTACTGTGGATTACAACGAAACTGATGGAATTAATGAGACATTTAACATTACCTGTTTCATTCATTACGCAGAGAGCAAGAAATTGTGGGATTAACCAAATTCGCGTAAAAATTAATAGCCGGATAAACTGCGACCAATTTTTAGCCGTCCAAACGATCTTACCCGGCTCAGCCGCTGCTAATTCTTAGCCGGTCAAATCGTCTTCCAATGCCATTCATTAGTTTTCAAAATAACCATTTTTTTACAGTGTACTTAAATTCGGACTAAATCGAAACTACGTACAGCGCTAGATTCCAGCAGTTATTGATTGGTCGGGAAGGCATCTTTTGTGGAAGTAACTGAAAGCAATGTCAAGCCGATAGTGTCTAAGGTGAAAGTACTCTGAGAGAAGGATCTAGTAAATTAATTTTTTTTAATGTGTTGGAAATTTCAGAAACAGTTTATGTAAAAAAGCTTCCAATACCCTTCATTAATTTTCAAACAATTTTTTTAAAATAGTACTTACATTCGGAATTAATCAATTTGAAATTTGCTTACATTACTTACTTTAATTTTTTTTTTCGTTCATTTATAGTCGCATCAACTACGGGATTGATTAAACTTACATTAATGTATTTTGTAAGACTAAAGTACCAGATATAAAAATCACACATTTTTGGCCTGGAATTTACAAAAATTATCGTTAAAAATAAAAATTTGACTGTAAAATTGACCATGGGTTTGAAATTTCACAAACCGTTTATGTAAAAAAAAAGCTTCCAATACCATTCGTTAATTAAAAAAAAAAAAAAACAATTTTTTACATCGTACTTAAATTCGGACTCAATCGAAACTACATACGACTGTCCGACGACTGGGACGTGTCCGAGCATTGGCACTGCACAGTAAAGAATAATTTCGTAAAATCGGAATACGAAGTTTCGTTAAAATAATTTTGTTAAAGAATTGACAAACTCGTTTGTTCAGGTTCGAATATTAGGGGAGAACGGGGCAAAATGGCACAGCGGGGCAAAACGGGACTGTGAGAGCAAAACTCGATTCTCCAATAATTTTTGGATGTCCAATTTTGTCCTAACGATACATTCGGATTTTTAAACCCTTTTTGCCGCACGTACCACCATCGCCACCATTTCAAAGTTATTGGAGAACTGCGTTTTGTCTCATTATCCCCTTTTGCCCCGGTGTGCCATTCTGCACCGCTCTCCCCTACAAATATGCCCTTTTATTTCTGGTGCAATTAACAATTTTATTTTGTACTTTTGTTCGTAAAACCAGAGAATTAACAAATACAAAATTGTGGACGTTCGTGGACAATAAGTTGTGAAAACTACAACATTTTTTCACTGTCGATTACCTCATCTTGTTTAACTTCGCGAATGCAATCGCGTCGGTGCATGTATTTTGTGCGAAGAAATTCCAATCTCTCGCACTTGGCATATACAAACGCGCCGGGTAGAAACCTCCCCGAGGAACTCCGGCGGTCGCCCGATTTCCGTGACATTGGCAATCCATGCCGGTGTTCGGGCGACGAGGGTGCTCGCGGATGGGCGGTGAGGGTCGAAGGGGTTGAGGCGATCTTCCGGGTCAGCCCGGTCACCCCGCACGATGTCGTATACATATATACATATACGTGTTACCCGGAAGGAAGTGGCGGCCGGCAACGGTCAACAACTTGTGGACAGCTTCATCGTGGGCAGCTTTCGGTGTTTTTGTACAACCGCATTCTAGTCGGACGGACGGTAGATCTCTCGATATCGATGCGGCGTCTGGTGGACTGAGGTTTGATTTTTTCACTGGGAATTCCGCATTGAGTGGTATTCACATTTCCGCGGATAATTCAAGTGGGAGGGAGAAGCACCGTGTATACGAATCTTACTGTGCGTGCACTGATAAAAAAATACCGTTGAATCAACCAAGATTCGGGTAGGGACGTTCAAATAAATTTTTTGTTCGTCGAACAAAATATTTTAATGACTCAAAAATATTTTGGTGAAATCACCCAACGAACTGTTGAACTAACAAATTTTTTTTTAGCTGCATTAACAAAATATTTTGTCGAATGTCCCTGCCCGAATCTTAGTTGATTCAACCGTATTTTTTTTATCAGCGTGGGTCTGTTAGGCTGCTTGGAACAGAATTTAACTTTTGTCCAATAGTTTAAGGAAGCCTGCGAATTAACATAAGCCGAATATATATATGTATATATATATTTTTGGGGAATGGATATGTAATTATGCACACTAGAGCTTGCGTGTGATAATCGAAACATCGCGAGTTCGCGCCCGACCTTATGTCATTTTTTTTTCTTCATAATAAAAAAAAAAAAAAATGGAACTCACCATCGCTTCCAAGTCGTGTTCCCTATGTTCTTAAATTCAGCATCTTCTGTGATATCTGAAAACGTCACTACCGGTTTGCAAATCTCATTTTTCGACCGGAAGTGACGTCATATAGGGGAAACGTAACTTCGGGTAGAAAAATGAGATTTTCAAAAAGGAAAGGTCACTTCCGGTCGAAAAGTGTGATTGTGAAAGTGGAATTGACGTTTCCCCTGAATGACGTCACGTCCGGTAAAAAATTGAGATTTCCATACCAAAGCTCTATTTCGAATGCTCGATGTCAATGCTCTTCGAGGAGCAACTTGAGTTGCCCGAGAACGAAAAACAGCATCTGAGCCGTATGTATTCTACAATCGATACGTTACTCACAGATTCTCCACTTCTTATCGTTAGTACCTTATTCTTCCACAACTACGGTAAATTCACAATCGTGAGCCCTCAATTTGTAAGGTATGATAATTCACAGCAAGCCATGAAGGATGAAAAGATCCTAACTAGATGAGTGTTTTATGAATAGAAGCTACGAGGCATCCGACAGTCCCGAGATCCGGAGGAGAACGATGATGTCTGTGTATGACATATATTAGTTTAACGCTGTTCTCTGCGTGCTATGAAATTTTCAATCGATTTTCTATAAGATTGGAAAACCTACAAAAAAATAGCAAAATTTTCAATCGATTTTCTACAAGATTGGAGAACCTACGAAAAAGAGCAAAATTTTCAATCGATTTTCTATAAAATTGGAGAACCTGCGAAAAATAGCCGAACTTTCAATCGATTTTCTATAAGATTGGAGAACCTACAAAAAAATACCCGAATTTTCAATCGATTATCTATAAGATTGGGGAACCTACGAAAAAGAGCCAAATTTTCAATCGATTTTCTTTAAAATTGGAGAACCTACAAAAAAAAATAGCCGAATTTTCAATCGATTTTCTATAAGATTGCAGAACCTACGAAAAAGAGCCAAATTTTCAATTGATTTTATATAAAATTGGAGAACCTACAAAAAATAGCCGAATTTTCAATCGACTTTCTATAGGATTGGAGAACTTACAAAAAAAATAGCCGAATTTTCTATCGTTTTTCTATAAGATTGGAGAATCTACAAAAAGAAACATCGTTCGAGCCGGTCGGTCGGAGGAATCGTTCGTACCTCAAATTCCCACACAGCTACACTAAATTCACTATCGCGAGTCCTCAATTTGTAACCTACGATAATCCACCGGAACCCCCGAAGGAAGACGAGTGTTTTATGAATAGAAGTTATGAGGATCCGCCGGTCCGGAGATCCGGAGGGGAGCGATGGATGCCTGTATGACATATATTAGCATACCATTGTTCTCTGCGCGCTGTCAAATTTTCAATCGATTTTCTATAAAATTCGAGAACCTAAAAAGAAAATAGCCAAATTTTCAATCGGTTTTCTATAAAATTCGAGAACCCAAAAAGAAAATAGCAAAATTTTCAATCGGTTTTCTATAAAATTCGAGAACCCAAAAAGAAAATAGCCAAATTTTCAATCGATTTTTCTATAAAATTAGAGAACCTATGAAAAAAATAGCCAAATTTTCAATCGATTTTCTACAAGACTGGAGACCCTACAAAAAAAAAAAGTCGAGATGCTTTTGGGAGCATAGTTCGAGCCGGTCGGTCGGAGCAAACGTTCGTACCTTGAATTCCCCCACAGCTACACTAAATTCACTATCGCTAGTCCTCAATTTGTAACCTACGATAATCCACCGGAACCCCCGAAGGAAGGAAAGATCCTAACGAGACGAGTGTTTTATGAATAGAAGTTACGAGGATCCGCCGGTCCCGAGATCCGGAGTCGAGCGATGATGCCTGTGTATGGCATATATTAGTCTCTCGAGAGCGCGGAGTGGTTGAAATAGCCTGCGGCGAAAGGGGGCCAAAGAGACCAAGTGGAAAGACGGGATCGTGTTTTGAGAAAATGCACTATCCACGTTCGGCGGCGACGCCAGTGGGAAGGATCAAGCATCTCGACGACCTACTTGGCCTTCCGCCAATCCCCGTCCAAACGTTCGCCCCCCCCCCCCCCCCCTGTGCTTCCGATTTTTCGTACTATATAACCCTTATCCATGCACGCGACTACGTACGGGACGTATGCATGGAACCTCTGCTCTCCGCTCTCGGTCGTGGTTCTCCGCGATCTGCTGAAGAAGATGCAGCGTACGTGCCCGTCGGGCTACCGGACGGGGGAGAACTCGCTCACTTCTTTCGCCTCCTTTTGCTCCGCTCCCTTGACTGTGCACACCTAGCCTGGTAGAAAAATTCTCGAAATTCGGGCGAACCGCGGAGAACCCGACGCTCCATCGTTCCGGGATCTCGGCCGGGAATGTATGCGGTAAGGTACGCCGCGGAGCGCCCGGGGAGAGGAATATTCGTCCGGGCTTCGGAGGATTGATCTCCACCGTTTGTACGCCCGGAAAGTCCTACGGAGGTTCTTGACACCGTTTTTTTTTTTTTTTTTTTTGCTCTTGGCACTCTTTTGCGGAATAAATTTATTCTTATTCCGGAATAATTTATGTATTTTGTTGTACGGTTATTTATTTTTTTGCTTGTGGAAAATTAAGACCCGTCATACTGTTTTAGGTTGGGTATGAATTTTCGTTGACTCGTCGTTTTTGGTCCGATGTGTAAGCTTCTGACTGACTTGAAAACACGCCGCAAAGGACTTTCCGTTGTCGCGAGAATTTATTTAATATCATGCTCGGTAGAAAATCCTACGGGGGTCCTTGACAGAATTTTGTTTTTAAAAATATATATATTTTTTTCAATTCTTTGGAATACATTTATTTTTATTCCTGAATAATTGATTTATTTTTTCCGTAATTTTTTTTTCTTGGGAAAAATTCACATCGACAATACAATTTTAGCTTGCAGTACGAATTTTCATTGACTCGTTGACACAGTTTTTCTTTTTAAAATTATTCTTTAATTTCTTTTCATTTTATTCTTCGGAATAAATTTATTCCTCAATAATTTGTGTATTTTGATCACCAATTTGATTCCTTGCGAGAAATTAACAGCGACGGTACAATATTAGCTTGCGGTACGAATTTTCATCGACTCATTGACACAATTTTTCTTTTTAAAATTATTTTTTAATTTCCTTTTATTTTATTCTTCGGAATAAATTTATTCCTCAATAATTTGTGTATTTTATTCGCCAATTTGATTCCTTGCGAGAAGTTAATCTCGACAATACTGTTTTAGCTTGCAGTACGAATTTTCATCGACTCATTGACACAATTTTTCTTTCTAAAATTATTTTTTTATATCCTTTTATTTTATTCTTCGGAATAAATTTATTCCTCAATAATTTGTGTATTTTATTCGCCAATTTTATTGCTTACGAGAAACTAACAGCGACGGTACAAAATTAGCTTGCAGTACGAATTTTCATCGACTCATTGACACAATTTTTCTTTTTAAAATTATTTTTTAATTTCCGTTTTTTTTTTATTCTTCGGAATAAATTTATTCCTCAATAATTTGTGTATTTTATTCGCCAATTTTATTGCTTGCGAGAAACTAACAGCGACGGTACAAAATTAGCTTGCGGTACGAATTTTCATCGGCCAGTCATGAAGCTTCGTCTGCGGGATACGATCCCGAGGGAGACACGGACATGGGTCGTCAAGGGACGCCGGAGTTGCCAACACTCTCCGGAGTTGGGAGTATTTATTGAGTACCCGCCCCTCTTCGAGCAGCCCGGTGTCAAGCACACTGTCTCTTCGTCCATGCCAAGGGCTTGCCGAGGCTCTGCGGCCAAGGGGAGACATTCCACCCGGCTCCTTGCCGAGGGTTGATCGCCTAGAGAACCAGGCAGAGCAATGTCCGACAGAGGCGGCAGGTGGACTTTATCGCCAGAAAGGACTCCGCGCACATTCATGCTCTCGGTTCCTCATACCGGGCTCACGCGGCGCGTTAGTCGAGCGAGCAATCATCATTTTGTAATAAAAAAATCCAGTTTATGATGAAATTTTTTTTTTTTTTTCCCCCTCACAATTAAACTTTCAAGTAGGGACTTGCGGAGAGGAAACGACCATGCCTTCTTTCAACCCGAGAACTCATGTATCATTTTTTCTACTCTGACTCATGACTGGGGTACATATGTACCCCATAATATATGTAGCGTATATATATAATATATGTAGCGTATATATATAATATATGTAGCGTATATGTATAATATATGCACTGTAAAAAAATGTTGTTTGAAAATTAATGAATGGTATTGGAAGCTTTTTTACATGAACCGTTCCTGAAATTTCAAACACATGTGGGTTGCAATTTTACAGTAAAATTTGTATTTTTCATGAACATTTTTGTAAGTTTCAAGCAAAAGATTTGTAATTTTAATATCTGGTATTTTTTTTTATTTTACAAGCAAAGTACATTAATGTTTAATTAATATGAGTAATGTTAGCAAGTTTCAAGTTCCAGTACATTAAATTTAAAATTTATTTTTACAGTGTGTGGCGTGTATGTATTATATATGTAGCGTATATGTATAATATATGTATACTGTTCGATGTGAGGGAACTGTGGACCACGCGTTCGCTGAGGCAAATGCCACGTTCGTGACAGCTTTGATCAACGCTTTTTTTTTTTTTATTTCCACATAAGCTCGATAAAAGAAGAGCTACGAGATATACGGTTTCCGTTAATCGACTCAATTGGCATATGTCCGAGAGGGGATTGTCAGGCCGGCTCATGAAATTTTATTTTTCCGTTCGTCACTCCGGCACACACGCGCGGATTCGGCTCCGTTGGGCGTCCCGGTTGTATATCAGTCATGGCTTTATTTAGCGAGAGTTCAACCCAGACGAGCCTTCGGCGACTCGCCGGTCGGACAGTTGCTAATTGAACGACTCCGTCTGCTCTCCGATCGATCTCTATCGTACTTTTATGTCTCTTGGCATCAGACCGGGTCGTATACTCAAACGGGATCCGTCAATGATTAATCAAAGTCCCTAATATACCATATATATATCCATGGCCACATAGCTGGATCAATCGGGACGATCCTTTCATTACCGGCTATTTTGCCAGTATCAAGTTTATCGCTATTCCAAATTGTACTCGTATATTCGTGCTCGAGCGAGCGGTTCATTGCCGTCACAGAGTCAGAACATTCGAAGGACAGTACCGGTGCCGGGTTTTACAGGAAATGTCACTTTTGGTCGAAAAATGAGATTTTCAAAACGGTAGTGACATTTCCCCTAGATGACGTCACTTCTGGGCGAAAAATGAGATTTTCATACAGGAAGTGACGTTTCCCCTAGATGATGTCACTTCTGGTAAAAAAAATGCGATTTTCAAACCGGATGTGACGTTTCCCGGAGATGACGTGACTTCCGGTCGTAAAATCAGATTTCCAAACCGGAAGTGACATTTCCCCTAGATGACGTCACTTCTGGTCGAAAAATGAGATTTTCAAACCGGAAGTGAAGTTTCTCCTAGATCGCCGGTTGGACAGTCGCTAATTGAACGGCTCCGTCTACTCTCGAATCGATCTCTATCGTACATTTATCTCTCTTGGCATCAGACCGGGTCGTATACTCAAACGGGATCCATCAATGATTAATCGAAGTCCCTAATATACCATATATATTTATCCACGGGTACATTGGTGGATCAATCGGGACGATCCTTTCATTACCGGTGAGCGCCACTTTGAAATTTCTCGCTTTTCCAAATTATACTCGCATATTCGTGTTTGAACGAGCGGTTCATTGCTGTCACAGAGCCAGAGCATCGAAGTACCGTACCGTTGCCGGGCTACGCTTTAGTTTATCAGCTCCAGCGTTAATTCGACCTTCCGGCAAAGGGCGCATTCCACGATTATGATGAAAGCGTGTATAGTAATTTCTTTTCATCACTCGGTGCGGAAATGGCCACTTTTCCGTCCGCTTCGCGTGCGTAAAACCGCCATTTTCGCAACTTCTGATGAAAAATTTCGTACATCCCTCGTGCGAAACACTTTTTCTAACTCGCCTTCGGCTCGTGCTGCAAACTCACATTCGTTAGAAAAACGTTTTTCGCCCTCGTGGAGTAATGTACTATTTTTCATTCATCAATTCATTATCGCCCAATTGGCCCGGCCGAGCCGCAGCCGGTGCTGACCTCGATCGGTCCGGACGACCCAACATTTGTTTTTAGCGCTCATAAAAATCGTGGATAAAAATGGTACATCGATCGAGACGATTCTTTTATTACCGCCCACTTTGCCACATCGCAACTTCTCGCTATTTCAATGTACACTCGCATATTCCCGGTCCAACGAGCTGATCATTCGCGGCACATGAACACAATAGTGGAGGTTAGCCGGGTTGAAAAAAAAATTCGCTTTCCGGCAAGCAAGGAATTTTATTTAATTTCAATTCTACTTTCAATTCTTGCAATTCCATATGATATTGAAAAAACGGCGGCAAGACTCTCAAGGTGACATCTTATCGTTTCAATCCCCTACGCAATTGCAATAATTGAAAGTAGAATTGAAATAACCATTTCTTTTCCTTGCCTAGATAGCCAACCGTAACACGGGCAAAGAAGGGCAATTGCTTGCCAGCAAGCTTTGCTGTTCGCTTGCCAGCAAGCTTTGCTGTTCGCTTGCCAGCAAGCTTTGCTGTTCGCTTGCCAGCAAGCTTTGCTGTTCGCTTGCCAGCAAGCTTTGCTGTTCTCTTTCCAGCAAGCTTTGCTGTTTGCTTGCCAGCAAGCTTTGCTGTTCGCTTGCCAGCAAGCTTTGCTGTTCGCTTGCCAGCAAGCTTTGCTGTTCGCTTGCCAGCAAGCTTTGCTGTTCGCCTGCCAGCAAGCTTTGCTGTTCGCTTGCCAGCAAGCTTTGCTGTTCGCTTGCCAGCAAGCTTTGCTGTTCGCTTGCCAGCAAGCTTTGCTGTTCGCTTGCCAGCAAGCTTTGCTGTTCGCTTGCCAGCAAGCTTTGCTGTTCGCTTGCCAGCAAGCTTTGCTGTTCGCTTGCCAGCAAGCTTTGCTGTTCGCTTGCCAGCAAGCTTTGCTGTTCGCTTGCCAACAAGCTTTGCTGTTCGCCTGCCAGCAAGCTTTGCTGTTCGCTTGCCAGCAAGCTTTGCTGTTTGCCTGCCAGCAAGCTTTGCTGTTCGCCTGCCAGCAAGCTTTGCTGTTCGCTTGCCAGCAAGCTTTGCTGTTCGCTTGCCAGCAAGCTTTGCTGTTTGCTTGCCAGCAATATTGCAACAATAGTTTCTAGCACGAGATTGCAGCATATTGGTAGCAAAAATCCAAGAACGGTTGCTATAAGCTCACTGAAAAAAAAATATTGATTCAAGAACAGTGACACTTGCGGGCTGCCATTGACACATGTAGTCAGTGTAATTATTATTTTCATTCTAACAGTTGTACATCAAAATGAACCAATGTCTATGAAATTTATGAGAAGATATGTAATAGCTTCATTATCATGCGTCGTTACGTCAAGCAAAATAGGCTTGAAATAACAGCGTATGTCCATGGCAGCCCGCAAGTGTCACTGTTCTTGAATCAATGACATTTTTTTTTCATTGCTGATTTCTTATTCTTAACAGCCGCGAAAGGGATCAAAATTCTGGCTGGTCCATTTGTGTATCATATAAAGTATGATACACAAATGGACTAGTACTAACGATCCTCGGAATTGTAACGGCCGCAGCCTAACAATTTTATTCTTTCGACTTCGAATATTTATTCGAGCGTATCGATACGGAGTTTCCGTTCGATACGCTCTTCAAAGAAGCCCTTAAGGCTATCGCGCATCCGGACCGCCGCGAGCGGCCACTTATCAGTTACTCTGCGATTCATTATTCCTTTGTAACAGCGAGCGCGAAGCCCTCAGCTTCACGCCCGCTTCATCAGTCCAGCTCGAGCTCCCGACCGGTACACTCTCCGTTACTCTCCCGAATCTCATTGCTACGACTAATAAACTGGTAATTACAATCTCACTCGAATCATTTGTACCCGCAACGCCGTACTGTTACAGAATTGAACTTTAGTGAGAATCGATAGAGGCACTTGAATTTTATAGGAAAGCGAATTTTTAAAAACGTCACCCAAAATAACCGTGACTCAAGCAAATTAATCTTCCTAGTGAGAAGCAAAGCACCAGCAAGCTTTGCTGACAGCTTGCCGACAATATGCTCCCAAGAATTTTCGGCATTCAATCGAATGCTGGCAAAAACATAGGCAAATGCACTGAGGAAAATAAATTGTTAAATCAAGCAAATGCGCGGTGACATACGTTCAAAGGTGTATTTTGTTGGTACAACAAAAGTGTTTATTTCAATTGACAAATTTTGCATAAATTGACGCAAATAATCGTTTAACAAAACAATGCTTTATTTGTACCAAACGAATAACAGCTTTGAACGTATGTCACCACAACATTTTGTTGATCCAACTAATTTTTTTTTCTCAGTGTGCGGACACACATGCCGCGATTTTGCCGCCATCCCGTCCGGCCATGCGCTGCCTAATTGCTGGCGGCTGTTGGCAAAATGCTAACGAATTTTACCTGAGTCATTGATATATTTTTTTTAATGATACATTTTAGTTCCCTTAGCCTTTGCCGCACATTTTAGCTCGATCCGCTCCGGCGTTAATACGAGCTTCCGGCAAAGGGCGCATTCGCCCATCGTGATGAAAGCCTCTATAGTATTTTTTATTTTTTTTATTTTTTTTTCATTCATCAATTCATTATTGCCCGATTGGCCCGGCCGAACCGCAGCCGGTGCAGAGTTCGCGCCCGGAATCGCCGTTTTTCCCCTCGATCGGCCCGGACAACCCAACACTTGTTTTTATCGCTCATAAAAAGTCCCTTTCATCGACGTCCGTACAACCCCCTCGGCAAACACTGAATATTGCATTTCGATATTTTTTTTACCGAATCCCGCTCGCGTTAACATCTCCCGATGGCGAGCGGACAGCGCGCGGGTGTGTGCCCCGCGAATTAAACGGACAAAAGAGTCGTATAATTCCGGCGTGACGGGAATATTTCAGCGCGGTGGATCATGCGATTTTGCGCGACACCTGGCATGACCTCGCGCGAGGCCTCCGAGTGACCGGAGGGGGTTTGCGGTGGGACGCTGTTTACCCGTTCGTTGCCGCTCCGCAATGAAACACCGTCCGTATTTTGCATGAATTTTTACGAGATTAGTGCAACATAAAACACGGACGCGCGCCCGGGCTCCGGGGTTTGCCGAGGGGCGGAACGAGGGCGGCGGAGAAGCTTGCCCGCGCTCCGGCAACGGCCTCGGTAATTCTGCCGGGCACGTACGGCTCTCGGCGCGTCCTCTCGTTGTTCTCCACCGCTATAACACGACGCTTTTGCTCCGCGCTTTCCCACCGGGAGGACATAAATCGCTCTTCGTGCGTTACCACCCCGGAGAGCCGCGCCCGCCACGTTAGGAATTAAAATAGATTAAAATCCTTCCGTCGCGGAGCGCGCGCAACGCCACTGCGGGCGCACTCCGGCGGCGCTGCGGTACCGGTGGCTGTTTTTCGGGCACGGCTCTTGCGGCGCGTTCGAGGGATCCGAAACGCTCGCTGCGCTTAATGCAGTACTAGCGGACGGCCTGAGCCCACGTGAGTTCAAAGAGAATTGAAAGAGGACCTGCGAACACTTCTCCATAAAAATCAGAAAAAAATCAACCATATGGAAGGTACTGAAAGGATTATTTTTGCATAATAACAATTCCACAATGTTATCGAAAAATTAACGCAAAAAAAATTTCCCAACAAATCACCCGACAACCTAACTTTTTTTTTTATGAAAGCAATTTGTTAATTTTTCTGAATGCGTATGAATTTTTTCAGAATTTTGTGTGATTTTTGAAAATCGCGTCTTTAGTTAATAAAAAAACGGAATTTAAAAAAATTACACAAAATTCTGAAAAAATTCATACGTGTTCAAAAAGATTAACAAATTGTTTTTATATGAACAAAAAGTTAAGTTGCCGGGGAATTTGTTGAACTATTTTTTTTTTTTTTCATTCATTTGTTAATAACATTTTTGAATTATTATTATGCATAATCAATCTTTTCAGCACCTTCCATATGCTAAATTTTTTTCAGATTTTTATCCCGTCGAGAAGTGTTCGCGATTCTCGCTCAATTCCCTCTGAACTCATGTGGGCTCAGGCTGTCCGCTAGTACTACATTGTTTCCCGTCCATTTGTTTCCCGTGTCATTGACAATTTTAGTTTGTACTTTTGTTTGTAAAACTAGCGCCGGATCGAAAAATTAACAAATAAAAAATTCTGGACGATTGTAGACAATAAATTGTTGTAAAAAGTACAAACTTTTTTTTACCGTGTATAACTAGGGCGCCACATATATGGTAGGAAGTACCGGATTTATATGAATTTTTCGTCGATATTGTAAAAATTGTTGGAAAATCTTAGACTCCGCCACAGGTGGCGCTCTAGTGAACAGTAAAAAAAAGTTTGTACTTTTTACAACAAAAACTTATAGTCCACGAACGATCACAATTTTTTATTTGTTTATTTTTAAGTTTTACAGACAAAAGTACAAACTGAAATCGCTAATTGCGCGATAAATAAAAGTGCAGGTTTGAAATATTCAAACCTTAACAAACGATTTTGTCACTTATTTAAAAAAATTATTATTACGAAATTTCGTATTCCGATTTTACGAAATTATTTTTTAACGTGCGCAAATACTGTAATTTTTCTTAGACGATTGGCAGTTTTTACTAGATCCTCCTCTCAGTGTAAACAAATCGGTACGAAAAATCATTTTCATCCAACTTCTCTTTACTTTCTCCCGGATTCGACGAACCTCAAAAAAAAAAAAAGTTAGAAAAAAATCCTGAATCATGATTCACGAGTTACACGAACGAGCGATGGATAGCCCGCACGCGGCAGAGACTGTGCGGTAGCGGTTATGATCTTGGACGTGAGTTTCCTCGCTCGTTCATTTCCAGCGGTAGTTTGCCAGTGGTTCGCGCGACCGCGTGCGCGACTCGCACCGAGCCCATTTTCCTCGGCTCTTGTGACGCGCCTCGCTTCCGCTGCGTCTTGAACGAGACGGACTATTCTTATTTTGTTTCTCCCATCTTCATTTTCTTTTCGCTCATGTCTCTCCATCCTCTCTCCATTTATTCGCGACGCGGAGCCCTCTCTCCCTATTCACCTTTCATTTTCCGCAACGCCTTTTTCACCCCCTCAGCGTCGCTCCTTTCACGGCGAAGCGATTCTCTTTTATTCTTCCATTCTTCAACGTTAAACGAGTCGTCACGGCCGTCGCGGCAATTAGTCTCGTTCAATTAATTGTACTCACTTATCGGCCCGTCCGGATGGCTGGTCGCGCGCATGCGCGGCCTCCGCGGGGCTGCAGATTCTCTTCAGCAGCTTTGCACTTCCGACCGCCGGCGCTCCGCTCTCCACGACTCCCTCCCAGATTTCAATTTTCGATTTGCACTCCGATGCACTGCGAAAAGAATAAAAATACGAATTAATTCGATGTACACGCCGTCGGCCCTTCGCGTTGTCTCACGGGTCCGGAATCGGAAACTCTCCCCTGGGAAATATGAGACACGGGGAATTGTACGTGCGAGCGAATCCCCCTCGCACCCTCCTTCGGCGCCACTCTCGCAACACGCGCCCGAGAGCCGCTTCGCCGCCTCCGCCGATCCTCGGATTTACAACATTTCCATTCAAAATTTATGCCAATCCCCGAACCCCCTCCCATTGAGTCCGCATTTTTATCCCTCACTTCGCCTTCTTCTTCTTCTTGTGTAAGATTTTTTAAAAATGGGGAAAAAAAAGGAGAATAAGCTTCGGGGCGAATTTCTCCCTGCGCCGGTTCCTTCTTTTCGATCCCCTTTCAATCCGATTCGGTGATTTTTATCCCTCACTTCACCTTCTCCTTCTTCTTCTTCTCGTATAAGAAAAAAAAAAAATCATGTAAAAAGAGGAATAAGCTTCGCGACGAATTCCTCCGATTTCGCTCCGTTTCAGGGATTTTTATCCCTCACTTCACCTTCTTCTTCTTCTTCTCCTATAAGAAAAAAAAAAATGTTTGAAAGAAGAACAAGCTTCGGAACGAATTCCTCCCTACGCCGATTCGTTCTTTTTGGTTCCCTTTCACTCCGTTTCAGTGCTTTTCATCCCTAACTTCACCCCTTCTTCTTCTTCTTCTTCGTCTTCTTGTATAAGAAAAAAAGAAGAACAAGCTTCGGGACGAATTTCTACCTGCGCCGCTTCTTTCTTTTCGGTCCTCTTTCACTCCGTATCAGTGATTTTTACACTGTAAAAATAAATTGGAAATTTAATGCACTGGAAATTGAAATCAGCTTTCATTACACACATGAATTGAGCACTAATGTATTTTTTGTGGTAAAATAAAAATACCAAATATAAAAATTACAAATCTTTTCCCTGAAATTTACAAAAAAATTTCATTAATGATACAAATTTTACTATAAAATTACAACGCACATGTGCTTGAATTTTCAGAAACAGTGTAAAAAAGCTTCCAATACCGTTCATTAATTCTCAAACAATTTTTTTTACAGTATATCCCTCACTTCTTCATCTTTTTGTATAAGAAAAAAAAAGAGAAAAAAAAAGAAAGAGTAAGCTGCGGACGAATTCCTCCCTGCGCGGTTTCTGTCTTTTCGGTCCTCTTTCACTCCGTTCAAGTGATTTTTACACCGTAAAAATAAATTGGAAATTTAATCTTTTCCCTGAAATTTACAACAAAACTTCATGAATGATACAAATTTTACTATAAAATTACAACGCACATGTGCTTGAATTTTCAGAAACAGTGTAAAAAAGCTTCCAATACCGTTCATTGATTTTCAAACAAAATTTTTTTACAGTGTATCCCTCACTTCTTCATCTTCTCGTATAAGAAAAAATAAAAATAAAGAGTAAGCTGCGGACGAATTCCTCCCTGCGCGGTTTCTTTCTTTTCGGTTCCCTTTCACTCCGTTCAAGTGATTTTTACACTGTAAAAATAAATTGAAAATTTAATCTTTTCCCTGAAATTTACAACAAAATTTCATTAATGATACAAATTTTACTATAAAATTACAACGCACATGTGCTTGAATTTTCAGAAACAGTGTAAAAAAGCTTTCAATACCGTTCATTGATTTTCAAACAAAATTTTTTTACAGTGTATCCCTCACTTCTTCATCTTCTCGTATAAGAAAAAATAAAAATAAAAATAAAGAGTAAGCTGCGGACGAATTCCTCTCTGCGCGGTTTCTTTCTTTTCGGTTCCCTTTCACTCCGTTTCGGTGAGGCGCGTATCCTTCGCGATTGAAGATTGAAAAGAAAAAGGAATGTATCTCTTCCCACGTGAGCTTCTCGCATCTTCGAGACAAGGCTATTGTGCGGGGTAATTGAAAAAGCCGAGACTCCCGTGCAGAGCGCGGTGAGAGGAGAGCGCGCGTGGTCGCTCTCCTCTCCGCCGAGTTCGAATCCGCCGTTATGATCGGGGGGCCGGAATGCTCGTCAGCTTTTTTTCTTCACCTCCGAGGGGCGAGTCTCTCGCGAAGTTCGTGATTGAAACCCTCGTGCCGGGACCGACGGACGGCGAGGCGGCGCGTCGTGAGCCGGCTGAAACTCCTCGCTCTTTCTTTCCTTTGCCGAAGGAAACTTCAGAGCCGCGTGCATCGTCGCGTGATCTCGTAAGATCACGGCGCCGATTCGTGTCCGACACACGACCGACTCGTTACGCTGCTCCCGTTGTTCTCTCATCCCTTCGTTTATGCTACTTCGAGAAAACCCTCGTCATTATTTCTCCCTGTGTGTCGGGAACTAAAAAAAAAAATACTCAAAGAAATTAATGACAAAAGAAAGGGCATTAAAAGACTATGTAAATTTTTTTTTTTTTAGAATAGAAGAGAAGCGGAAGAAATGGGCCGAGTAGAGCAAGGTGAACGGCCCAATTACTGACCACCTAAGTTCCGCATGGTATTGAAAGAAAATTGTTAGTAATAGTGGAGGTATTGAAATAACTGGTATTACAGAAAAGTTTATTTTTAATTAACTAAAGCATTAATCAAAGCTTAAAGAGCTTAACTATTAATTAAAGCATTGACTAAAGCATTAATTAATTAAAGCAAGTATTATTTTATTATTTTCGACCATTTTTTAATCATAAACTCGAAATGTAAGCACCGTTGTAAATGAGCCGTTTAGTGTCCTACAATTTTATCACTTAGCCCATATAGTGAACTACTTAAGGGCTAATCACTGACCTACAATTTTGTCACATAGCCCATATAGTGACCTATCTGAGGCCTAATCATTGACCTACAATTTTGTCATATAGCCCATATAGTGACCTATCTAAGACCTAATCACTGACCTACAATTTTGTCACATAGCCCATATAGTGACCTATCTAAGGCCTAATGACTGACCTACAATTTTTTCATATAGCCCATATAGTGACCTATCTAAGACCTACTCACTGACCTACAATTTTGTCATATAGCCCATATAGTGACCTATCTAAGGCCTAATCACTGACCTACAATTTTGTCACATAGCCCATATAGTGACCTATCTAAGGCCTAAGCACTGACCTACAATTTTGTCATATAGCCCATATAGTGACCTATTTAAGGCCTAATCACTGACCTACAATTTTGTCACATAGCCCATATAGTGACCTATTTAAGGGCTAATAACTGACCTACAATTTTGTCACATAGCCCATATAGTGACCTATCTAAGGCCTAAGCACTGACCTACAATTTTGTCATATAGCCCATATAGTGACCTATCTAAGGCCTAATCACTGACCTACAATTTTGTCATATAGCCCATATAGTGACCTATCTAAGGCCTGATCACTGACCTACAATTTTGTCTCATAGCCCATATAGTGACCTATTTAGGCCTAATCACTGACCTACAATTTTTTCACATAGCCCATATAGTGACCTATTTAGGCCTAATCACTGACCTGCAATTTTTTCATAAAGCCCATATAGTGACCTATCTAAGGCCTAATCACTGACCTACAATTTTGTCATATAGCCCATATAGTGACCTATCTAAGGCCTGATCAATGACCTATGCCGTCTTGCATCGTTTGCCGATTACTGACCGAACGTAGCTCCCAGCGGGCTCATCGCGTTGACTGAAATATGCGGACAGTAATGGGAGCATACGGCGTCTTTATAGACTTAATTCTGTCCCACGTATTTTCCGTTGACATTGTAATTTCTCATTCTTTTCTCAAGCACTGCTAAAAACTGGAATTGAATGGCTACGAGGAGCCACAGGAGAAGCCATTGCGGAATTTCTTTCATGAACATATTGCGAATGCCTTGAAGAGATTGATGTATGGAATGCCTCAAAACCTAGACCGGATCTTTATATGGATCGTTATTTGCTTAAGAAATTATATGCATGGAGTGTCACTCCATCAACCCTGCGATATTTGTAACTTGAAGTTTTAAATATATAAAAAAAAAAGCACGAGTGATATCCGCGACCAAAATTAATGTATGCAAAATAGTTTGTACTTAATCAATCAACAATGAATTAAATGAAATTAGTAACCAAAAAAAAATTACCTACATCAGAAATTGATTAAAATGAAAAGATATTAACAACAAAAAAATGTACCTCAAATCCCGATGAAACGAGGATCGCGACGATAATTACACGGTGTAATTGCGATGCTATTGCGTATACGGTAATGCAAATCCGAGTAACGGGCTCGACTTCGTGCGGAATGGGCGAGAGCGCGTCTACGAGCTCCAATTCGGATCCGGCGATGTGATCGCGGGTCGGTACGCTCCTCGGTTTTTTTTTTTCTCTTCAGCTCCGAGGGGCGAGTCTCTCGCGAGTTCGTGATTGAAACTCTCGTGCCGGCGTTGCCGGGACCGAGCGACGGCGGCGCAACGAGAGCCAGCTAAAACTCTTCGCTCCTCCACAATGCCGAAGGAAACTTTGGACTCGCTTGCATCGTCGCGTGATCTCGTAAGATCACGGCGAGGATTCGTGTCCGACACACCCCGGACCATTATGCTGCTTCCGTTGCTCCCTCATCGCACGATTCGCGTTGCTTCGAGAAAACACGCGTCATTATTTCACTCTGTTTCCGGAACTAAAAAAAAAAAAAAAAATATTAACAACACACAAAATTAATAGCAAAATAATTGACAACAAAAAAAAGGTTGGGCCATTCATTTTCCGATATTTTAATATTCGCAATGATGAAATTTCGAAATACTGGCCGTCCTGCATTTCGGTCGTTCACAATGTTGGCCCCCACTAAAAAAAAAAATGAATAACAAACAAAATTGATAACAAAAGAACATTAATAATAAAAGATGATAATGAAGGAAATTAATAAGGAAAAAAATTAGTATAAATAAAATTAGTGAGAAAAAAAAAAAATTAATAATCAAAAAAATATATCTCTGATCTCGATGAAACGAGCGTCCCGACGATAATTACACGATGCAACTGCAACGCTGTTGCGTATAGGGTTATGCAAATTCGAGTAACGGGAGACGCCGACGCGGGGGAAATGGGATGGCAGGAAATTTGATTCGACCTGAAAGCCAGCCGAGAGACTGCGCAGGGCGCTCGGCTGTTGTCCTCAGGTGAATTTGATAAGGTTGACGGGATAAATAGAGTACGGGCGTTACGGGCGTAGCAAGTGCTCTCTCGCCTCCTCGACCGAATTTACACGAACAATGTTGCGGTAAATAGTATAGTGATAGTCGATGGCTGTGTAACGCGCTGGAGATCCACGGCGAAGCTTTGAAGAACAATTTCCAGCCATACCGCGGCCCGCTCGCCCCTCCAATCTCGGACTTCAGAAACACGTATAATGTATTCAGACTACTAAGTAGTAACAATAAAGTTCCCAACGAATATTCGAAACTTTATTCTCCGGTCGCGGTCCGACGCCGGATTGAAGTTGTTCGGACGGTGGATCCAAGTTATTTTCGAATGTATATATAAATATTTTTACCCTGGTAGGGTTGACTTAAATGAAATAAACAAAAACAAGTAAATAAATAAAAGAAAAAAAAATGAAGGAGAAAAATATATTGGGACTCCTAAAAAGTACACCGAGAAAAAAAATGGGTTGGATTAACAACCTGTTATTTGTTTGGTACAAATAAAGCATCGTTTTGTTAAACGATTATTTGCTTCAATTTGTTCAAAATTTGTCGATTGAAATAAACATTTTTGTTATACCAACCGAATACACATTTGAACGTATGTCACCGCGCATTTGCTTAATTCAACAATTTATTTTCCTCGGTGTAACAATAAGTTTTCCAACGAATATTCGAATCTTTGTTCTCCGGTCGCAGTCCTACACCGGATTAAAGTTAGGGAACCAGCCAATTAATGGAGAGAACCAGTGAATGGACACTTTCCAAGAGCACGTGCAGAAAGAAACGTCTATTCGCTGGCTGGTCTATCCCATTCAGACTGTGGATTCAAGTAATTTGCGAATGTATATAAATATCGTTACCCTGGCGTACGTCTCGAGCAGACCGAGAACCCGCGTACGGACGTAAGGTGGACTTAAATTTAAAAAATCAAATTAATACATAAAAATAAAACAAGAAAAGAAAGAAAACAAAATGTTCGGACTACCAATTAGTAGCAACAAAGTTTCCAAAGTTTCCAAAGTTTCCAAAGTTTCCAAAGTTTCCAAAGTTTCCAAAGTTTTCAAAGTTTTCAAAGTTTTCAAAGTTTCCAAAGATTCCAAAGTTTCCAAAGTTTCCAAAAATAAAATTAATACATAAAAAACAAAGCTTCGTCTATGAGAAAGCAAAAAACAAGAAAAGAAAGAAAAAAAAATGCAGACTACGAAGTAGTAGCAACAAAGTTCCCAACAGATATTCGAGACACTATTCTCCGGTCACAATCCGACACCGGATTGAAGTTAATCGGACGATGGATCCAAGTAATTTCCGAATGCATATAAATATCGTTACCCTGACGTGCGTCCGGAGCAGACCGAGAACCCACGTACGGACGCGAAGTTGACTTAAATAAAACAAATTAAATTAATAAATAAAAAATAAAACAAGAAATGAAAGAAAAAAAATTCCGACTACTGAGTACCAAGGAATCTTCTAATGTATATAAATATCGTTACCCTGGCGCACTTCCGGAGCAGACCGAGAACCCATAAATAAAATATAAATAAAATATAATAAAAATATAGAGAACCAATAAAAAATAAAACAAGAAATGAAAGAAAAAAAATTCCGACTACTGAGTACCAAGGAATCTTCTAATGTATATAAATATCGTTACCCTGGCGCACTTCCGGAGCAGACCGAGAACCCACGTGCGGGCGCAGCGTTGACTTAAATAAAACAAATTAATTTAATAAACAAAAATAAATAATAAAAAACAAAATAAGAAGAGAAAGAAAAAAAAAATTTAGACTACTAAGTAGTAACATCAGAGTTTCCAACAGATATTCGAGACACTATAAATAAGTAAATAAATAAAAGAAAAAAGGAATAAAAATATATTGAGACTCCTAAAAAGTAGCAATAAGTTTTCCAACGAATATTCGATACTTTATTCTCCGGTCACAATCCGACACCGGTTTAGAGTTATCCGGACGATGGATCAAAGTAATTTCCGAATGCATATAAATATCGTTACCCTGGCGTGCGTCCGGAGCAGACCGAGGACGCAGAGTTGACTTAAATAAAAAAAACTAAAAAATAAAGAAAATAAAAATAAACAAATAAATGAAGGAAAAGAAAGGAAAAAAGGGGAAGTTTTTTGGTTATCTAATGCGGATTCCGTGCACGGTCCTCACTTTCTACGTGACTTCCATCCAGTCAAAGCTCTCGGGCTCTCGGTTCCCCCGAACGGCGTGTGCGCATTTGTGTATTCGCGCGGTCATACGGCAGAGACGACGGGGAGGAACTGAGGAAGGAGAGGCAAGAGAGAATCACGTTAGGGGAGATAAGACGCCGTCGGATGCGGCAGCCGCACGGCGAACGGGCGAGGGTGAGAGACCAAGCGAAGGAGTATTTACCACCCCGGCGAGCAAGCGAACTGTGGCAACGGTAAATGGCCCGCGCGAAAGGGAGCATGATAGGTGAGGATGAACCGGGAGGTAAGAAAACAGCGACGGCTCACGCGCGACAGCCCCGGAACAGAGGAAAAGATTCCACCCCGAGATATACGCTCGCTGCGGAAGTCTCGAGCTGTATAAATACACTCGTTTCGAGATACCCCGCTTTTTTCGTCAATTCTAAAAATTAAATCGTCATACACAAAAAAAATAAAAATAAATACAATCAGTTTACAATCGTATAGTTTTCAGACTCGAAAGTCGTGTAATTTATTCATTGAATAAATTCATTGAATTTTTTTACTTTTTTAAAATTTCAATTAAGTTTTTTTTTTAATGTCTGATTCTAATTTTATTCAATTTTTTTTATCTTAATTTTAGCTACATTTCTCAATTTTTTAATTTTATTTACATTTTTAATTTTTTAATTTTGATTTTATTTATCTCTCTAAAACTTTATTCCTGTACATTAGAACTGTGGCAACGGTAAATGGCCCGCACGAAAGGGAGCATGATAGGTGAAGATGAACCAGGAGGTAAGAAAACAGCGACGGCTCACGCGCGACAGCCCCGGAACAGAGGAAAAGATTCCACCCCGAGATATACGCTCGCTGCGGAAGTCTCGAGCTGTATAAATACACTCGTTTCGAGATACCCCGCTTTTTTCGTCAATTCTAAAAATTAAATCGTCATACACAAAAAAAATAAAAATAAATACAATCAGTTTACAATCGTATAGTTTTCAGACTCGAAAGTCGTGTAATTTATTCATTGAATAAATTCATTGAATTTTTTTACTTTTTTAAAATTTCAATTAAGTTTTTTTTTTAATGTTTGATTCTAATTTTATTCAATTTTTCAATCTTAATTTTAGCTACATTTCTCAATTTTTTAATTTCATTTACATTTTTAATTTTTTAATTTTGATTTTATTTATCTCTCTAAAACTTTATTCCTGTATATTAGAACTGTGGCAACGGTAAATGGCCCGCACGAAAGGGAGCATGATAGGTAAAGATGAACCGGGAGGTAAGAAAACAGCGACGGCTCACGCGCGACAGCCCCGGAACTGAGAAAAAAAAATTCCACACTGAGATATAACGCTCGCTGCGGAATTCTCGAGCTGTATAAATACACTCGTGTCGAGATACTCCGTTTTTTTTAGTCAATTCTTATATCTAAAAATTAAATCGTCATACACAAAAAAAATCGCAAATAATTTTTACCCTATACGTACTTACTTCTCGTTAATAAATAAAAGAAATAACAGTCGAACAGCTGCTAAACTCCAAACAGGTATAATTTATTTATAGAGGGAATAAATTTTATTTAATTAAATTTTTTTCAATTAATATGTTAACGTTAATATTTCAATTTTTGTTATTTTAATTTTATTTAATTAACTTACAAACTACGGCGATATATATATTCACCGCGGAGGACTCGCACTGTATAAATACACTCGTGTGAAGATCCTCCTTTTTGTTTTCTCCAATTTTCTTTAAAAATTAAATCATCATAGCCCAACAAAAAAAAAAAATCGCAAATAACTTGCCCCATCCGTAATTTCCATACTCGAAACTCGTGCAAAATTTATTCATAAAAATAACAAAATTTAATCCCTTTAAAAAAAAAAAAAATCTTTTTTATTATGATTGTATTTATCTCCCTGAAAGTTTGTTCCAAGGCATCCCGGTTAAAAAAGAAGCCACCAAGACATCCGCTCGGATTCCCGAGGGCCGAGAGGGGGGAGGTCGAAGGAAGGAAAGGTGTTCTTTTGGAAAAATATTTTTCTCTACTTTATCAACAAGGTGAGAAGCGTCGGGGAGTCACGTAACGTAACGAGCCGGCGTTGGCTTGTTGTCATTAGTTATACCGAGAATACTGTACGTATTCTCGGCGCGAGATCGGGGAAGGAAGAAAGTGGCGGAAAGTTGGGACGGTACGGCGAATGAGGAAAAAGGAAAAAATACCTGAGATTGTAACTAGCTAAGGCTACGTGGACGGTGTCGTAAGCGAGTCCCCGGAGGACGAATCGACACGTCGTCGACTTGAGTTTTCCTCTCGTGTCGTGATGGCCCGATCTGAGTTGCTCGCCGCTCGCCTCGAGGTCGCAGCTCGGAATCGACGAGGAGCCCTCGTCCTTTCTCGGATCGTTCAGATCCCGGTTGTTGTATCGGGCATTGTTGTTCGTCGCGCTGCCCGTCGACTTGTTACCTTCGACTTGGAAAAATACATCGGTCAGACAATTTTAGCGGAAAAAAAAAAAAAAAAAAAAAAAAATTGAATCAAAGAAATGAAAGTCGTCTCACCGGTGCTGGCGGGCGCGAGGGTCGTCGGCGCTTCCGTAGTTATTTCCGTGAAGGAGACCCTCGCGAGAAAACCATTGTAATCGTAAGGGGGCACTTCGGGGCCCGACTTGAATTCGACGAGGAGAGTCGAGCCCGCGTGCACGATTCTGCTCTTGTCGTTTCCGCACATCATCTTCAACAGCGCGCTCTTCGACGTCGGTCCGGTGTAAACGGCGATGTAATCGTTCGTACATTGGCTGCAACGGAATATTCAATGCTGTGTTTAGTATACATATAGTAATGGTTATAATAATAATATTAATAATATTGGTAATGTTTCTTTTTTTTTATTATTTAAAGGAGTCGTCTAGTCTGAACGAGGATTTTTTTTTTTTTTTGAGGTTTAAAAAAAAATTCATAAGCACTGTTACATATTTCAACATTGATATTTTTTCCACTTATTTATCGATACTTGCGGGGGCTCTGCAAATTTAGAGTACAATAAAAAAAAAATTAAGGGTGGTACGCTGTTCTATTTTCGAGCACTTGAAAAAACTCATGTGAATGTGACTTTGATCAGTACAAGTGTGGCTATTGCATGAATTTGTAAAAATATGATGGAAAAACAAATGCACAAAGTGGCGAGTTTTTGGAGATTAAAAAAAAAAAAAAGAAAAATCGGTACACATTGTTCGGAAGGTCGCTATTTTCTGATTTCATTTTCCTTCGGATTTTTGGATTTCAGGAATAAAAAACCGTTACACGTCATAATACATGTTATGACATGTAACAGTTTTTGATTCCTAGCAAACTTTAATCTTATCAATGTTATTGTTAATAGTAGTGAATTTATTGACAACACATATATTGTCAATAAATCCATTACAACTACTATTAACAATAACAATCCTAATCGATCGACGACCCGAAGAATTCCCTCGCTAGCAAACGATCTAACCGAGGTGCAGATCTTTGGCAGACCAATTGGGCGGTTCAAATCAGCGCGAAAATATCCTTCGTTACGAGTGATAAATTAAATCGATTTACTAAACAACTGTCAGAGAGAAAAATCAGCACCTGTTGTTTAAATAAGAACTTCTATATTTAATAATATTTATACTAATGTTGAACGTGTATATTATTTCTATCAAGCTTAAATAAATGTCCCCTCTACATAAATTACTAAACTAATTAATAATAATAATAATAATAATAATAATAATAATAATAATAACAATAATAATAATATAATTTTACCACACCATTCCTACATGTATTATTTTTGTACAGCTTCAAATTGCTTATCTGACAAAACTTATGCGCAAATGTACAAATATTCACACTATAATATTGTAAAAAGGGCTTTGGCCCCCACATAAACAAATAAACAAATAATAATAACAGTAATCAATACGATTCGCACTCCTCCCGGTATTGCAGTTGCAGAGCTTGAGTTGCACGACCGAAAGTGCAACGCTCGAGAGCGCGACTAATGTTCCGCTATCGGACAGATCCGTCCCTACAACGGTACACTAATCTCTCTCTCCGTACGTCGAGGCCTGCGTAGGCTGCGGAGCGCGAGACGTATACAAACATATCGGCGACGATAAACGGAGGCGAGTGTGTATCAGATACACCGAACGGACTCCCATTCGTGATGTTCACGTCGTCGATCCGGAAGACGGCGCTTTCCGGTTACGACTCGAAGCAAATATGCCGCAGTTAATTTGTTCGTACGTTCGGGCTAATTGATCGGGCGTCGAGTTATTACCGAGGCGATAGTGAGAGAGTGCGGAGGACAGGGGGGGGGGGGGGGGGGGGCGGCGGCTGAATCAGGGCCCAAGTTTAACAGCTTCCGGAGGCGTTTGGGAAAAGCCGGTGCGACACTGTTATCGGCGGGCCGTAACCGGTCGGTGCTTTCATGCGAAACGCCGCTTACAAGTTTGCGGGGGAGAAGAGGAGCCCGCATAGCCTCGCCACCGGTGGAGGAAGAAAAGTCTCATTTGATTTGTGTAACGACGAAAGTTCGGAACGAGGGCCCACTCGTTCTGGTCGCCGGGCCTACGAAAATAGGACGGTGGGAAGTTCGGGAATGAGGCGGATGTAGGTGGGCTGAAATATCACCTGAGTTATAGGAACATCGGCCGGCTCGTCGGCTCGACCGTTCGCCGGATAAACCTCGACATACGGCTCGATGAAGTTGACCCCTTCACTGTCAGAGAAACGTATTTCTCTACACGTTTTGGCACCCACAGGGGCCACTGACTGTGAAGGGGTTAAAAACGTTTCTGAAACCGCGATTTTTTTAAAATTATTTTGGGACGTTCCATTTTGCCCCATCGACCGGCTCGTCCGTTCGCCGGATAAATCGGCGATAATTCGCCGGTTAAGAACGTTTTCAAAATCGCAATTTTGGAATAATTTTGGGACGTTCCATTTTGCCCCATCGACCGGCTCGTCGGCTCGTCCGTTCGCCAGATAAATCCTAACAGACGAGTCGAGGAAGTTGAAAACGTTTCTACAACCGCAATTTTCCAGTCATTTTGGGATGTTCCATTTCGCCCCATCGACCAGCTCGTCGGCTCGTCCGTTCGCCGGATAAACCCTAACAGACGGGTCGAGGAAGTTAAAAACGTTTCTAAAACAAACATTTTCCAATAATTTTGGAATTTCTCATTTTGCCCCTTCAGTGCATCCGGATTGTCTGTCCCGTTTTGCCCCACTGTCCCATTTTGCCCCGCTCTCCCCTGCAACAGTCGTAACTAAGCGAGTAGCTTTTTAACATTAATTCCAATAATTTTCGGACGTCGCATTTTGCCCCATCGATGCATCCGGATTGTTCGTCCCGTTTTGCCCCACTGTCCCATTTTGCCCCGCTCTCCCCTGCAACAGTCGTAACTAAGCGAGTAGCTTTTTAACATTAATTCCAATAATTTTCGGACGTCGCATTTTGCCCCATCGATGCATCCGGATTGTTCGTCCCGTTTTGCCCCACTGACCCATTTTGCCCCGCTCTCCCCTGCAACAGTCGTAACTAAGCGAGTAGCTTTTTAATATTAATTCCCCTGAAATACGATCTTCTCATATCGAGCGTTAAAACGAACCTGTCCTGAAAGCAAGCTGTGCTGTCCGTAAAAAAAAAAAAAAATGCCAAGAAAAGTCTCATTTGATTTGTGTAACGACGAAAGTTCGGAACGAGGGCCCACTCGTTCTAGTCGCCGGGCCTACGAAAATAGGACGGTGGGAAGTTCGGGAATAGGGGTGGACAGAGGGTGGGTTGAAATATCACCGGAATGGCCACATCGACCGGCTCGTCGGCTCGTCCGTTCGCCGGATAAACCTTAACAGACGTCCCGACGAAGTTACCCGATGGCGAGTTAATTTCGTTTCTGTGCGTCTGTGTCGCGAAGAAAATTGCGGAATTAGGGTATAACTCGGGTTTCCACCGAATTCTCACTGTGTATCAGCGAGGAAAATAGGGTGAAGCGGCTGCGAAGGCAAAGAGACAGAGCCGAAGTGAGCGAGGACGGATCGGAAAAGAGGAAAAAAAAAATGTAGCGGTAAAAAAGTTGGCTCTCGTCGGTCGAGAGCGGCGAACACGGTGAGGAATAAAAAAAAAAAAAATGGGGAATCGGGGGAAGCGGCACCAGGGGCATTCTGTAGGACTCGTTCTCTCTCCGCTTCTCCATCTACACCGACGGATTCACCCTCGTGCTAGTGCGGTAGCCAATTTAATGTCGGCTTTGCCAGAAATTTCACTTTCCTGGGGCTTCGTAGAGCTTTTTTTTTTTCAACGGACTCTGCAGACCTAGACGATTATATGATTATCGACGCACAGCTTGCTTTCGGGATAGGTTCGCTTTAACGCTGGATATGAAAACATCGAATTTCAGGAGGATTAATATTAAAAAGCTACTTGCTTAGTTAGGACAGGAAAACCGATACGGTACATTGAAAAAAAAAATATATATATATATCAATGATTCAAGTAAAATTTGCTTGCGGGCTGACAAAGAAAACAAAATGTTGATTCAATTCAAATTTCAATTCGTACAATTTCGTACCGGATTGAAACGTTAACATGTTACCTTGACAGTCTTGCCGTCGTTGTTTCAATATCATGTAGATTTGTAAGAACTGAAAGTAGAATTGAAACAAACATTTTTTTCTTCGGCAGCCCGCAAGCAAATTTTTTTTTCAGTTCATGCTTGTGACTCTACCCAGATAGCATTTTGCCAACAAATAGGCAGCATATGTCCGCACGTGATGCCGGCGAAATTGCGGCATGCGCGTCCGCATTTGCCTACGTTTTTTGTCAGCATTCGATGCCGTAAATTCTTAGGAGCATATTGTCAGCAAGCACTACGAAGAACGAATATTGCAACAATAGTGTCTCGCACGAGATTGCAGCATATTGGTAGCAAAAATCCAACAACGGTTGCTATACGCTGATTTCTTGTTATTAGCAGCCGTGCAAGGGATCAAAATTCTGGATTGTCTATTTGTGTATTACATAAAATATGATACACAAATGGACTCCCACTAACGATCCTTGGATCCGCCAGCAAATGGACCATGAAAGGAATCAAAATTCTAGCTGGTCGATTTGTGTATTACATAAAATATGATACACAAATGGACTACCACTAACGATCCTTGGACCCGCCAGCAAATGGACCATGAAAGGGATCAAAATTCTGGATGGTCTATTTGTGTACTGTACAAAATATGATACACAAATGGACTACCACTAGTGATCCTTGGACCCGCCAGCAAATTGGCCATGAAAGGTACCAAAATTCTAGCTGGTCGATTTGTGTATTATACAAAATATGATACACAAATGGACTCCCACTAACGATCCTCGGACCCGCCAGCAAATGGACCATGAAAGGGATCAAAATTCTGGATGGTCTATTTGTGTACTGTACAAAATATGATACACAAATGGACTACCACTAGTGATCCTTGGACCCGCCAGCAAATGGGCCATGAAAGGAATCAAAATTCTAGCTGGTCGATTTGTGTATTATACACAATATGATACACAAATGGACTCCCACTAACGATCCTTGGACCCGTCAGCAAATGGACCATGAAAGGGATCAAAATTCTGGATGGTCTATTTGTGTACTGTACAAAATATGATACACAAATGGACTACCACTAGTGATCCTTGGACCCGCCAGCAAATGGGCCATGAAAGGAATCAAAATTCTAGCTGGTCGATTTGTGTATTATACACAATATGATACACAAATGGACTCCCACTAACGATCCTTGGACCCGTCAGCAAATGGACCATGAAAGGTATCAAAATTCTGGATGGTCTATTTGTGTACTGTATAAAATATGATACACAAATGGACTACCACTAATGATCCTTGGACCCGCCAGCAAATGGGCCATGAAAGGAATCAAAATTCTAGCTGGTCGATTTGTGTATTATACACAATATGATACACAAATGGACTCCCACTAACGATCCTTGGACCCACCAGAAAATGGGCTGTTACTAACACAAATGGACTCCCACTAACGATCCTTGGACCCGTCAGCAAATGGGCAGCATATGTCCGCACGTGATGGCGTCAAAATTGCAGCATGTGCTTTCGCATTTGCCTATGTTTTTGCCAGCGTCCAATGCCGAAAATTCTTAGGAGCACATTGTCAGCAAGTTGTCAGCAAGGCTTGCTGGTGTCGCAAATATCGCGCCAATATTGCTACTTTTCATGGCGCTTGTCTATCTGGGTTAATTTCCTTGAGTCACGGTTACTTTGCGTGAAATCTTAGAAACTCTTAGACAAACAAATCTTAAATAACTCATTATCATGTAGCGTTATTCATTACCAACCCATTATCGAACTCATTCATCGCATGAAACAATAAGCTTTCATTAGCTTCAGCAATAACACGGATTGAGGAAATGTGTGATCAGAAGTTGGCTTCCGATGAGGAGGAATTTGGATCTCTTTCACTGCTGCTGAGAATAACAAATGAGCGTACAGCAACCGTTGTTGGATTTTTGCTTTCAATATGCTGCAATCTCGTGCTAGAAACTATTGTTGCAATATCGCCGACAAGCAAACAGCAAAGCTTAATGACAAACAATTGCCCTTCTTTGCCTGCGATACGGTTGGCTATCTGGGTCGTTTTAACGCCGGATATGAATACATCGAACTTCAGGCGTATTAATATTGTCGGAATATTACGAGACTTAATATTGTCGGAATTTTAGCGTAATTAATAATGTCCGAATTTCGTGGAAATTAGTAATGTCCGAATTTCGTGGAAATTAATATTGTCGAAATTTCGTGGAAATTAATATTGTCGAAATTTCATGAAAATTAATATTGTCGGAATTTTATGGGAACTGATATAGTCGGAACTAAGATACTTGCTTAATTCCGACCGGAAAACTGATAAGTCTGTACCTCTAACTGCGACAGTTATTCCACCGCGGTTAAACGTCCGGAGTATCAAAAAAGAAAAAAAAAAAAAGTTTGAGAATAAGGCGTCTCCTTGGCGATTTTCCTTTGGAGGTGCAAAAGTGCCTCTCGCTTTCCTCATGAAAGTTAAACCGGTGCTGAAGTAGCCGAGGGGCCAAGGGTAGTTAGTTTCGTTCGTGAAAAGTAACGACCGCTAGTGATATAGAGTACCCGCCGGTGTATACGGCGGGGCCGAAGCACTCGAGCCGGCCGGGGCGAGCCGGCAAAAGAGCGAAGGATACCGGAGAGATTGACCGTGGAAATAGTTTTCGCCATTTTTAGCTCGAACGGTCCGGAGAGAACAGCAACGAAGCGCACAGGACAGTGCAGACCGGCGAGGGTGTGAGCAGTCCTCGGCCCACGTCCGCCCACTCGTTTCGCCGTCGACCGCACAGCAGGAAATCGGATTCCTACCAGCTCCATTTCTCGCGGCCAACGTTGCCCTCGTGAAAATAAGGACGTCCGAAACAACTCGGCCAATTTGCCGACCCGCCTATGACACGGCCGATAACCGAGGCAGCTACTCTGAAGACGCCCCCAGAAATTTAAATTAAGGACTTGGGCCACAGTAAATGGGCGAAAAGGCATGCATATTTCGATATTTTTTGTTGTTGTCAAATATACCAATCGATTCAATCGATTTAACCGATCGATTTAACTGGTCGATTTAACCGATCGATTTAACCGATCGATTTAACCGATCGATTTAACCGATCGATTTAACCGATCGATTTAACCGATCGATTTAACCGATCGATTTAACCGATCGATTTAACCGATCGATTTAACCGATCGATTTAACCGATCGATTTCACCGATCGATTTAACCGATCGATTTAACCGATCGATTTAACCGATCGATTTAACCGATCGATTTAACCGATCGATTTAACCGATCGATTTAACCGATCGATTTAACCGATCGATTTAACCGGTCGATTTAACCGGTCGATTTAACCGCCGATCGATTTAACCGATCGATTTAATTTATTTAGATAAGAAACATAAAGATACGTTTATGTTTCATTTTTTTAGGCAAAAGGCCTCAAATGAACGTTTCGTCGATTTACTTTTTTTGGGTGAAAGGAGGATATATTAAAGAACATTTAGGATTTTTTTTCATTCCATTTGGTTGTTATTATGTGGGGTTTTTATCGGTTGGCGTAAACAATTTTTTTTAAGTTCCTTTGCGGTGTCCCTCATTTCAACGTGTCATTTTATCAGAAAGAATTTTTTTTTTTTATGATTCTTAACAAATGATGTATAACGCGGTCCTTGGGGAGGGGATAAAAAAATTGGCAAAATGGCGGCCATTTGAAAAACAAAAACGATTTCTACCCATTTTTCAACAACTTGAATAATTAATGTTTTCTTAATATGAGACCTTCATGGACTAAAGAATCTATTGAAATATGTCTGTATAAATTTTCAGAGAAAAACGCGTTCGAGCGCTCCGCAACTTTCCACATAACGGTTTCTAACTTTTGTAATTCGTTGAATTTCCACATAACAATTTAACAGAATATTCTTGACACTATAAACTATTAGACAAAAAATCGAAATTTTACTGTAGCGTACGCCCTCAAAACAAACAACAAAATTGTAAAAAAAAATTAAGTAAAAATAAATTAGGGAAATCTGTTTTAGCACGAGTTTAATGTAATTCGTGCGATTGGAACGAGTGGACTGTTTCGACAGTTTTTGATTGGATGCAAACACCGATGCTCCGAAGTTTCTCCTCCGAATGTAATTTGATTCGTTCGATTGGAACGAATTGTCTGTCTCTACAGTTTTTGATTAGACACAAGCACATTCGAGTTTTTCCCAATTTGCGATGGAAATTATACGTGTAATTTCAAGTGCGTGTAATTTTAACGACCCGACATTAGCCGGGTGCGCGAGTTTAATTTAAATCGCTCGATCTGAAGGAATGAACGGTTTCGACAGCTTTTGATTATTACAATTACCGATTAACAAAGTCACCCTCAACACATCTGCATGAGACTAAGTTTCATCGAGTTATAACGACTGTGTTTTGCATCGATCAAACTTTGTTCGAGGAAGTTCACTTGGAGAATAAAATTCTACGAGGGAACAATTTTCTTCTTCTTAAAAAAAATGCATTGACAGAGGCTTGTTAAAGATGAAATTTGACGTCATGCAGAAATCTTCGTGGCCATTGCACAAACGATGGTCGCATGATCCGTAATTTCTTCTCGGAAGCGAATAAATCGCTCTCCTTCGAGCATTTTCCAGTGTGCGATGCAGAACGAGTGTACATTTACGAGTACGTGTAAATTTACCGACGCGGCATCAGTCGAGTGCACGAATTTAATTTCATCCGTTCGATTGGAACGAGTGTGCTGTTACGACAGTTTTTGATTGGATAGAAGCACCGACGAACGAACGATGCGCTCCGTAGTTTCCCCTCGGAAGCGCGCCAACCGCTCCTCCGTGCCTTTCCGAGTGTGCGATACAGAACCGTTGTGCATTCATAAGTATGTACGTGTACATTTATAAGTACGTGTAAATTTAACGACAGGGCAACAGCCGGTTGCACGAATGTAATTAATTTCGTTCGATTGGAACGAGTGGACAGTTTCGACAGTTTTTGATTAGATAGAAGCACCGATTAACGATCGATGGTGGCAGGCTCCGCAGTTTCTCCTCGAAAGCGCGTCAACCGCTCTCCTTCGAGGCTTTCCCAATGTGCGATGCAAAACCGGTGCACATATATGAGTACACTGCCATTCATTTAAGCCTGGTGGTTCTGGGTATCAGCATCGAAGATTTCAAGCAAGCTGCCCAAAAAGACATCCAGTTTTAATGGGGATTTCTTAATGGGGGTGTCCTAATGGGAATGTCCTAATGGGAATGTCCTAATGGGTATGTCCTAATGGGGATGTCCTAATTGGGATGTCCTAATTGGGATGTCCTAACGGGGATGTCCTAATTGGGATGTCCTAATTGGAATGTCCTAATTGGGATGTCCTAATTGGGATGTCCTTATTGGGATGTCCTAATTGGGATGTCCTAATTGGGATGTCCTAGTTGGGATGTCCTAATTGGGATGTCCTAATTGGGATGTCCTAATTGGGATGTCCTAATTGAGATGTCCTAATTGGGATGTCCTAATTGGGATGTCCTAATTGGGATGTCCTAATTGGGATGTCCTAATTGGGATGTCCTAATTGGGATGTCCTAATTGGGATGGCCTAATTGTGATGTCCTAATGGGGATGTCCTGATTGGGATGTCCTAATTGGGATGTCCTAATTGGGATGTCCTAATGGGGATGTCCTGATTGGGATGTCCTAATTGGGATGTCCTAATTGGAATTTCATAATTGGGATGTCCTAATTGGGATGTCCTAATTGGGATGTCCTAATTGGGATGTCCTAATTGGGATGTCCTAATTGGGATGTCCTAATTGGGATGTCCTAATTGGGATGTCCTAATTGGGATGTCCTAATTGGGATGTTCTAATTGGGATGTTCTAATTGGGATGTCCTAATTGGGATGTCCTAACGGGGAAGCCCTAATGGGAATATCTTAATGGGTATGTCTTGCTGGATGTCTTGCTTGATATCTTTGATCCCGTTAAGACATAGAGCAAAATATCCAGCAAGATAGTAAATCCAGAAAAACCAGGCGTCAACGAACGGCATGTGAATTTAACGTCACGGCGTCAGCCAGGTGCACGAACTAAATTTAATTCGTTTAACTGGCACGAGTGGACAGTTTCGACAGTTTTTTTTTAATAAACACAAGCACCAATGACCGTTCGGTCATTGGTCGCGGGCTCCGTAGTGTCCCCGCGGAAGCGCGTCAACCGCTCTCTTCTGAACTTTTCCCAGTGTGCAATGCAGAACCCCTGTACATTTACAACTACGTGTAAATTTAACGACACGGCATCAGCCGCTTGCACCGAGCAGGCTCGAGTCGCAAGTTATAAACAGTTGGATAGACTTGCCTCGCCTCACCTCCACCTCTCGGTACTTCCACTTCCGGTTCTCCCTTCGCGCCTTCTTCACTGTTCCGTCGTCAACCTTTGCTCTCTCGAGTCAAGTGGACTCTCTTTGTTATTCCCTGCAGAACCTCGGAAACTACTCTCTGTGGTGCTCGCTTTCTCTCTCGCTTTCTCTCTCTCTGTCCACCTCTGACCCCGCTCCTTCGTTTCGAAATCACAATCGCCTTCTCTTCTTTGTTTGCCGGTGAGAATTTCACGATCTATTCATCCAAAGCTTTTCTCCCCTCCCCCTCGTCGTCCAAACTTTCCCTTTCTTTCGTCTTGTACTCCTGTCGTCATTGAGCCTGCCGGGGCTTCTAGCCTTTTACCCCGAGAGTTTCGATGCAACTCTCCGAGCTTTCATCTTGATGAATGCGTTTCACCGGACTCGCAGATGTTTCTCCGCTGGAGCGACATCGCTTTGCCAAAACTTCGACCGAATCGTCGCTTGGCCCAAAAATATAGCTCCGAACGCACTTCTTCCGTATCGTCGAATTTCCCAAACGTTGTTCTTCCGAATCGTCAAACTGATGAATCTTTATTCTTCCGAATCGTCAAACTGATGAATCTTTATTCTTCCGAATCGTCAAACTGATGAATCTTTATTCTTCCGAATCGTCAGATTTCCGGAACTTTATTATTCCGAATCGTCGAACTGCTGAATCTTAATTTTTCCGATTCGCCAAATTTTCAGAACTTTACGGTGAAATTATTATTCGGAAAAGTGACTTTAGGTAAAATTGATAATAGTAGTCAATGAGTTTTATTGCCAAAGTTAATATTTACAGTTGTCTTCCTATACTGAATTTTATAGGTACCTAATGCTAATTTTTCACCTTGGCAAAGGGCCGTCGACCTGGGTCCTTCAGCCCGAGATATTCTTTGGTATTTGAAAGGTTTTTGTTTCCTTTTCTTAGTTTACGGTTAAAAAATTTGTAAATTTTATTCCGTTGTTCGGTGAAATTATCATTAGGAAAAATGACGTTAGGTTAAATAGCGATTCGAATGAAAGTTTCGGCATTTTGACAATCCGGAAAAATAAAGTCTCGACATTTTGACGATTCGGAAAAATAAATTTTTGCCATTTTGACGATTCGGAAAAATAAAGTTTTGCCATTTTGACGATTCGGAAAAATAAAGTTTCGGCATTTTGAAGATTCGGAAAAATAAAGTTTTGTCATTTTGACGATTCGGAAAAATAAAGTTTCGGCATTTTGAAGATTCGGAAAAATAAAGTTTTGCCATTTTGACGATTCGGAAAAATAAAGTTTTGCCATTTTGACGATTCGGAAAAATAAAGTTTCGGCATTTTGAAGATTCGGAAAAATAAAGTTTTGTCATTTTGACGATTCGGAAAAATAAAGTTTCGGCATTTTGAAGATTCGGAAAAATAAAGTTTTGCCATTTTGAAGATTCGGAAAAATAAAGTTTCGGCATTTTGACGATTCGTAAAAAAAAAAGTTTCGGCATTTTGCCGATTCCGAAGAAGTGCGTTCGGACACACGATTTTTGGCCATACGTCGATTCGGCCAACTGAAGTTTCGGCAAAATAATGTGCCTCCTCTACGCTTCGTTTTTATTTTTGGCGCTGTCTGCCCGCGGATATATCGTTAGACTCTTCATCTGCGAACAAAGACTTTGTGAGTAAAATAAACCTCGCGGTCGACTGAAAAAAATGTTATTCGATCAACCGTGTGAGCTCTGTGACCGGTGCACAATTTTTTTATTCACTTCTTCCTTCCCCGGCTAACTCGTGTTCTCCTCCTTTCGCATCAAAACTTTTCGGTATCCAGTTTCCACGAGACAGCTATAAAAAAATCACCCGTGCACGAACCAGTCGTTCTCGACTCTCGTCAGCGTAGTTTCTGATGCCGTATAATTTTCCGACCCACGTTTCTCGAGTTCCTCGCGCCATGAAGACCTCCGCCTCGGGGTCTTCCTGTAACATCGTTGTTTGCACGGCGTTTCGCCCCCTCTCTAATTTTCTCCTTCCGGCAAATACCCGACGTCACGAACGAGCTTCGTGTAGTTGCCGCATGCAAATGTCCTTTTCTTCCTTCCTGAGGACACAACGATCGAATACAGTGGGATTTTCGTTTGAGCGCCCGAAGAGCAGTGTTTACCTCATCTCCACCACTAGAGATAATATAATGTTTTAATCAACTCTGCATTTTGGTCTGCATTGGATAAATGTCGACTACGAGATTCAAGCTCACATCCGCAGTGTGTGAAGCAGCTTGCTTCACACATTTCTATAAAATTGACGGTCACACCAGATGATCGTTAAAATCAACGTTTGCCACTGAACCCTCTGCCAGAATAATTTCCCGGTTCTTTTCTTCAAATGTCTCTTTCCTCAAATGTCCTTTTCCTCAAATGTCCTTTTCCTCAAATGTCCTTTTCCTCAAATGTCCTTTTTCTCAAATGTCCTTTTCCTCAAATGTCCTTTTCCTCAAATGTCCTTTTCCTCAAATGTCCTTTTCCTCAAATGTCCTTTTCCTCAAATGTCCTTTTCCTCAAATGTCCTTTTCCTCAAATGTCCTTTTCCTCAAATGTCCTTTTCCTCAAATGTCCTTTTCCTCAAATGTCCTTTTCCTCAAATGTCCTTTTCCTCAAATGTCCTTTTCCTCAAATGTCCTTTTCCTCAAATGTCCCTTTCCTCAAATGTCCTTTTCCTCAAATGTCCTTTTCCTCAAATGTCCTTTTCCTCAAATATCCTTTTCCTCAAATGTCCCTTTCCCCAAATGTCCTTTTCCTCAAATGTCCCTTTCCTCAAATGTCCTTCTCCTCAAATGTCCTTTTCCTCAAATGTCCCTTTCCTCAAATGTCCCTTTCCTCAAATGTCCCTTTCCTCAAATGTCCTTTTCCTGAAATGTCCCTTTCCTCAAATGTCCTTTTCCTCAAATGCCCTTCTCTTCCCTCCAAAGGACACAACGATCGAATACGGTTGGATTTTCGTTTGGGCCCTCGAAGAGTTTACCTCATCGCCACCAGGGACAATATACTGTTTACGTCAGCTCTGCATCAATTATTATTGTAGTCGGTCCGATAAATTTTGACTTCGAAATTCGAGCTCACATCCGCAGGGCGTGAGAATTTCGGCTCGGCCTTTAAAAAAAAAAAAAAAATTACCGGTCATACCCGACGACCGAATCGTTAAAGTCAACGTTTGCCACCGAGCACTTCGCCGGAATAATTTCCCGCTGCGTCGATAATTGACCGACGGGGGAATGCCATCCTGTTCAATACCAGCATATTACGATATATTTAGCGAAGCATATTCAGGAGTGTTTGCAGATCTGGGGGGTGGGGGGGATTTAATACCTCATGTAACAGCAGGCATGAGCGCACATACGGGAGGTCCAGGGGAGGAAGCTCATCGCCGTATCCATGCCGTAACAGAACACAGCGTTCGTACGACCACACAGTGCAGGACCTGTGGCTGTGCTGTGTACACCCCTTGTACATTGAACTAATGCAGCCCCTTAATCCAGTTTACATCGATTAACGTATCGGAGACGCAGGCGGGACGAGCCGCCGAGCGAGAAGTACCGCTCGGTCGATTATAGTTTGGCTTCCAATTCCGCGAGCAACCCGACGGAAACTCTCGAATATCCTTATTTCGTCCCTCTTATCCGAGGGTCTCGCGGAGCGCTTGAGGCAGTTCTTTCGCTTGATGTTCACTTCGCATGAGTTCGACAAAAATGAGATAAAATTGCAAACACTTCTCGATGGTATAAAAATCTGAAAAATGCATGCATGTTAAAGGTACTGAAAAGATTGATTTCACATAATAATAAGACCAAAATGTTATTAGAGAATTAATAAAAAAAGAGGGAATTGCAAACACTTCTGGATGGTATAAAAATCTGAAAAAAATCAAGCGTATTAAAGGTGCCGAAAAGATTAATTCTGCATAATAATAATTCCAAAATGTTATCTACAAATTGATGAATAATACAATTGTTGAACAAATCCCCCAGAAACACAATTTTACAAAAATGAAAATCTCTCGCTCATTTTCCTGAATATGTATGAATTTTTTCAAATTTCTCAATTCACTTTGAATTGCGTGACGGTCTACACGTTTTTCCGATATAAAAAAAATCAAAGTGAATTTAAAAATCTGAAAAAATGCATACATATTCAAAAAAGTGAACGAAGCACTTACATAAAAAAATGGTTAAGTTTCCGGGAGATTTGTCGAACAATTTTATTTTTCATCAATTTGTTAATACTGTATGTCTGGTTTGTAAGCACTGTATATCTCGATTGTAAAGGCGAAATCCGTGAAATAAAATTAAATAAAAAAAGAAAAATAACGTTTTTGGAATTATTATTATGCAAAATTAATCTTTTCAGCACCTTTGATACGCTTGATTTTTTTTTTCATTTTTGTACCATCGATAAGTGTTTGCAATTCCCTCTAATTTCTCTGAAACTTATGCGAAGTGAACAGCATTCGCAAGGACAACCTTAAGCCTCGAGGTGGAACAACCGTGAGCCACATTAATTATTCTCGATCAGTTCCAGCCAGTCCGCTGCTCGGAGGCCAACGATAAATGAACGGTGCGAGAGATCCGAAAGAGCCGGAAAGCCGGTAAAGGGGATGGCTCGTGGACCATCTATCTCGTCGCAAGTGATTAGCCGAGAGTCGGCGTCATCCTTATCCTCGCGGGCATCTGCGCCCGTCCATCAAAGTCAGCCCGATCGCAAAGAGAATACGCTATATAACGTCGAAACGTGACAAGTTGGACCGCGTCGCTGCTGATGGAACTCTCCTGACCGTACTCTTCCGTCTCTCTATCCGATACTCGCTGCTGTCCGCGATATTGTTGCTTGTTCTTGAGTGCCGGGGCGCGGAAAGACGGGCGCTCCTCCGTCCAACTTTCGGCCGGGCAATCGTCGAGTTATTGCCGCGTTCGATTAACTCCCTCGGGTATGATCTCGTCCGGTTATCCGCTGAGTGTCTGCATTTTTATTCACCGCGGAGAAACCCAACCCATCGATGGTATCTTCGACTGCAGATTTTTTCAAAGAGTTTTCATTTCTTTTCAAGTAAGAAAATAAGAAGCGTTTTGAACCTTTTGAAAAAAACTTATGGAAAACAATTTGAAAAGTAGAAGGTAAGGCCATGGCTCAAATCTGCACATTTTCTAAATATATAACGCAAGATTTTGCAGAATTTTTTGAGATTTTTTTGTACTTTCATTTTTTTTTTATAATAAATAATTGCAAAGAATTTCTTTAAACCTAATAAAAAAATCTGAGTGCTTTTGAGAGCTAGTTCAGTTCATATAGAAAATCCAAGATGTGAAGGGTGAGATCCGGGTCGAAATGGTAGGGAATGCCCCGTGTACATACATAAAACAATTTTATCGCCAAAATTCTGAATTTTTTATCGACGGAATGCCCGGAATTTTTATCCAAAAATTACCATAGGGGTTGGGTAAAAATTTATAGGGCTCCTGTGAAAATCTCACATATCGCTCGGGGCGGTGTATCATGGTGCAAAAAAAATTATGTAAAAAAAGATCGTTTGAAAATTAGTGAACGGTATTGGAAGCTTTTTTACACAAACTGTTTTTGGAATTACGAACAAATTTGCGTTGCAATGTCACGCTAACATTTTTCATTTAATGATATTTTTTGTAAATTTCAGTCAAAAGATCGGTAATTTGAATATCTTATTTTCATTTTTAAAAGAAAAGTACATTAATGGTCAATAAATGTAAGTACTGTAAGGGTCGAATTTTAAGACATTAGTTTGTACTTAAGCTCTTCAGATCAAAGTTAGGATCGAAGTTTGGCCCGAACTTCATTGCGCGCTTAAGTTCGGACTTAAGGTTGGCCTTAAGTTCGACCTTGAAATCAAACTTAAGTCCGAACTTAACCACGCAATGAAGTTCCGGCCAAACTTCGATCCTAACTTTGGTCTCAAGAGCGATCTTAAGTTCAAACTAATGGCTTAAAATTCGACCCTAAGCATATTTCAAGTTCAAGTACATTAAATTGACAATGGATTTTTACAGTGTGCTTTTTCGAGCCCCTCCTCTTAGTGTATCCTAATAATCGTCCTCTTACCCAATGATTGTGTACCACAAATTTGGTATGATTTTTACTGTAGAATAATTTTTTTTATTGCAAAATCCCAACCGTTGTTCGTCGGGTGTCGCGTTGCTGAGGATTTGGTGTTATTTTCGACGGCTCGTCGATAACGTCGGCCTAACATCGACGCGCGTGTCCTAATAATCGCGCCCGTATCTCGTGGCACTTGGACACCTTCCAATTCGCTAGCGAGGTCGAAACACCGGACCGTCCGTTATGCAATTCCCTGTTCCAGCGACAATCCTTTTCGCTGTTTCCGGGATCGCCGGCGCTGCGAAACTTTTTCGCTTCCGACTAAACAATCCGCGCGGCATCGGAGTGTCGATACGGGCGTGCGGTTCTTTCCGCACCGGCGTGGAGAGCGGGACGGGACCAGACGCGGCTCTCCCTCTTTCCCTGCGCTCATCGTAATTTCGACGCGGCGCTTCCCAACGAGCCCGTGGTAACCGGACTAACTGCATTAGCCGGCGCGAAATTATCGAATTAAGCATCGGGGATCGAACCGGTGTATGTCTATAGATGTTTGGACGGGTGGACCGTCGGGCGAGCATGAACTGCCGTTCCCGAATTCCACTTTTCTCTTGCACTCACTCGTGTCGGCAACGACCACTGTGCACACCGAAATCATACAGGCAAAAATTGAAAAATTAAAATGTATCAAATTAAATCAAATTAAATCGAATCGAATCAAATAAAATCAAATAAAATCAAATAAAATCAAATAAAATCAAATAAAATCAAATAAAATCAAATAAAATCAAATAAAATCAAATAAAATCAAATAAAATCAAATAAAATCAAATAAAATCAAATAAAATCAAATAAAATCAAATAAAATCAAATAAAATCAAATAAAATCAAATAAAATCAAATAAAATCAAATAAAATCAAATAAAATCAAATAAAATCAAATCGAATCGAATCGAAACGAATCGAATCGAATGCCGGAATGTAAAACCTGTACCGGAAGTACGTTTTACAGCTGGCTACGAACCGTAGAGGAATGTTATTTTTCATATTCGCGCGTTTAAAAAAACATTCCGGAGCGGGCGAAGCGCACTGGTGCAGTTGGTATATACACACTATAAATATGCCTTTGCATCGGTGTGACTTGCACGTCTATATATATTTGAAGAATGTCTATAGACGAGTGGACACGTAGGCGCGTATGGACTCCGCACTGTCGTTTCGGAATTCCACTTTTCTCTTGCACTCGCTCGTGCCGACGACGACCACTGTGTACACTAAAACCGTATTGAATAAAATAAAATAAAATAAAATAAAATAAAATAAAATAAAATAAAATAAAATAAAATAAAATAATATAAAATAAAATAAAACAATATAAAAATACATGAAAATTAAAGCTCGGCGAAGCGCGAAACCTAAAGGAATGTTATTTTTGATGCTCGCCGTTTAAAAAAAATATTCTGCAGCGGGCGTAGCGCATTGGTGCTGCTCGTATGCGTATGATAGAAATATTCCTTTGCATCGTCGTGCGAATATATCTATAGGCGTTTGGACGAGCGGACAGGTCGAGCGAGTATGGACTCCACTTCGGATTTCCACTTTTCTCGTGCACTCACGCGTGCCGGCAACGATCACTGTGTACACTGAAATCATGCGGGCAAAAATTGTATAAAGTTGTATGAAATAAAATGAAATAAAATGAAATAAAATTAAATAAAATTAAATAAAATTAAATAAAATTAAATAAAATTAAATAAAATTAAATAAAATTAAATAAAATTAAATAAAATTAAATAAAATTAAATAAAATTAAATAAAATTAAATAAAATTAAATAAAATTAAATAAAATTAAATAAAATTAAATCTAATTAAATAAAACAGAAAGAAATAAAAAAAAAATTAAAGCTCGTCATTTAAAGCCTATAGGGTAAACCAGCAAATGAATGGACACTTTCCATAAGAGCACGTGCATCAGAAAAGTCTATTCACTGGTTTTTTCGTCTGCTTAACTGTCCACTCATTGGCCGGTTTACCCTGAGGTACTTTTTACGGCTGATCACGAAACGCGAAGTGAAAGTACTGCTGTCTCTGATGAAGGAAATGCTGTCTCTGACGTTCGCCGTTTAAAAAAACATTCTAGATCGGGCGAAGCGCATCGGTGCTGCTGGTATACAAACATACGTATATAAACCTCAACATTTCTCAGCATCGTCGTGTCTTTCCTTTAATCATTGTTTTCCTCTCCGCGGAGGCTTCCACAAGAAAGTGTCTTGAAACGAAAATCTCCTGGAGAGTCGGTCTTTCTGCTAGACGTTCTCGTAATCCGATCTTATCCCGTAACCTTGGCGACACGGCTTATTCCTTGAGGCCCCCTTTTGCCTCCCAGCCGTTCAATCGCCGCAGAGATACCTTCTTATCTACGGGTCGGCCCCCTCTCATCGATTCGCTCGATAATCTCGAGAGGCTGCCAGCCGTAGAAATTGGTTATTCCGTAATAATTCTTAGTCGGCGTCGAGGAAGACGAAGAGACAGTGTATAGGGAAGGAAGAGAGGAAGCCGGGGGGGGGGGGGGGGGATTCGGGAAATGAAACGGGCGGGGAGGTTGACGAGGCGAGAGAGTCCTCGTCGCCGAGACGCGGGGACGTCGGCAACCTTCAAACGCATGGAAAAACGAGAAGTATCGAAAAAAGGAAGGAAACTGAGAGCTCCGCGGTTGCTATTACGGATTAGCATTTCTTCCTTTTCTCGCCATTCTTTCGATCTCTCCTGCCTTTATTTTATTCAGATTTTATTTTCTTCAGATTTTCTTTTCTTCAAATGTCCTTTTCTGCAAATGTCCTTTTCTTCAAATGTCCTTTTCCTCAAATGTCCCTTTCCTCAAATGTCCCTTTCCTTAAATGTCCGTTTCCTCAAATGTCCCTTTCCTCAAATGTCCTTTTCCTCAAATGTCCCTTTCCTCAAATGTCCCTTTCCTCAAATGTCCCTTTCCTCAAATGTCCCTTTCCTCAAATGTCCCTTTCCTCAAATGTCCCTTTCCTCAAATGTCCCTTTCCTCAAATGTCCCTTTCCTCAAATGTCCCTTTCCTCAAATGTCCCTTTCCTCAAATGTCCCTTTCCTCAAATGTCCCTTTCCTCAAATGTCCCTTTCCTCAAATGTCCCTTTCCTCAAATGTCCCTTTCCTCAAATGTCCCTTTCCTCAAATGTCCCTTTCCTCAAATGTCCCTTTCCTCAAATGTCCCTTTCCTCAAATGTCCCTTTCCTCAAATATCTTTTTCCTCAAATGTCTCTTTCATCAAATGACGTGGGCAACCTTCAAACGCATGGAAAAACGAGGAGGACCGAAAAAAGGAAGGGAACTGAGAGCTCCACGGTTGCTATTACGGATTAGCATTTCTTCCTTTTCTCGCCATTCTTTCGATCTCTCCCGCCTTTATTTTATTCAGATTTCACTCCGGTTTCTGCAGTGCAGGCTGCGGTCTTCCTCTGTCCCCGAGGGAAGGGGGGGGGGGGGGGGGGGTCCCGAGGGAAGAAGACTTTCTCGTTTCCCTCTTAGCGCTCTCGCCGCCGATAATAATCCGAGCAGCCAGTCGGTTGGAATCGATCGCGGCGTAAATTTTTGATATTTAGAAACGGAGCAAAAGGCCGGAAGCCCCCCGTGTAGCCCGGAGGGAAGCGACACGGCTGCGAGCGCCCCAGAGATAGCTGCAATTTTCCAATGAACTTTTTATCAATGCTGTTTTTTTTTTTGTGGAAAAATGTTCATTGGTGAAAGAGAAATTTTGTTACAGGTTTCGATACCGAGCGCGGTATTTGGCTTCCTCCTTCCTCGTCCGTTCGGGATCGGAAACTGCAATGAACTTTTCATCGGGATTCCGAACGATTCGGGACAAAAATAAATTCGTCCTGAGACTATCGTCGGCATTAGAAAAGTTCATATAAAAATTACAGAATCGTTTCGCTTCGAATTCAGGGAGATCGTACCGAAGGAGAGAAAATCGACGGAAACCTGCGTTGATCAGCATTCAGACTGAGTTATTCGATGACGATTCGTCGTCACGGATACCCAAACCGAACCTAGTTAACCCTTTATAAGTCACACCTCTATCCCCACTCTCTGGCTCTGCCGTAGCAACGCGTCACTCTCACTTCGCGTCCGTAACGGAAAAAAAATTTATTTGACGGTCACCGATTATTTGGTTTAAGTAAAATGTTTATTTGATTTAAATAAATATTTATTTAAAATAAGTAAATAGTTACATAAATGAAATAAATATTTATTTAAATTGCGTAAATAGTTACTTAAATTAAATAAATATCTATTTAAATTAAGTAAATATTTTACTTAAACCGAATAAACGGTGGCCGTCAAATAAATTATTTTTTTGGTTGTAGTCCTCTTTTGGTGCGGTTTCGGGCGGTGTTACTAATAAAGGGTTAAAAACCTTCTGACCCGTCCAACCTGGGCCCATTCGGTATCAAAAACTGTAATGACCTTTTCACCAGGTGTCCGCCTGGTTTAGGTCGAAAATAAATTCATTGCGGCCAACCTGGACCCGGTAGGTATCAAAACCTGTGCCGAACTCTTTACCAGGATTCCGCCGGATTCAGGACGACAATATAATCGTCCCATCCAACCTGGGTCCGGTGGGTATAAAAAAAACGAATGAATTTTTCTCCAGGATACCGACCGACTCAGGAGGAAAATTAATTCGTCCCGTCCAACCTGGGCCAGGTCGGTATCAAAACCTGTACCGAACTTTTTACCAGGATTCCGTCGGATTCAGGACGAAAATATATTCGTCCCATCCAACCTGGGCCCGGTCGGTATAAAAAAGCGAATGAACTTTTCTCCAGGATTCCGATCGCTTCAGCACAAAAAAAAAAAATTCGTCCCATCCAACCTGGGCCCGATAGGCATAAAAGACTATAACAAGCTTATCACCGGAATTCCGACCGATTCAGGACAAAAATAAATTTATCCTGCCCAGAGCAATTCTGCATCCGGTACGATTCTTCTTTCCTCCTAAAACTATCGTCACTAATGAATAAAAAAAAAAAAAAACAAGTTTCCATAAAAATTGCAAATACACATCGCTCCGTCTTCAGGGAGATTCTCCCGAGGGGGAGAAGTCGGCCGGAGACCCGCGTGCATCCGGATTCCGGCTGCATTATTCGATGACGATTCGTCGTCATGGATACTCATCGGATACGGGAACGGCGGAGTTTCCAGGACTACCGCATCGAGTTTGGAAACTTCCGGAAGTGCGATATTATTTGGAGCTCAGTGAGATGGCGCACGATGAACCGAACTCCCCTCACGGCCTCCCCGTCGGTTTCTGTGTGTCTCCCCGTCGCCAACTGTTTCCCCTTGTCGAAGCTCCCTCTCGGTCTCCATTCACCGGGTCTGGCCTCTGTTGCATTGTTATTCGAAACCGCTTTCGCCTAATGAGGTATTATTTCGTGGGTGGGTACCGTGTCACCGACGGCGCTCACGGCGCTTGATCCGCCCCCGCTGGCAGTCGCGCGGTGGGCGAAATCCTCTCCCGTTTCGGTGGCTCCTCCGGTCTCCGTCGTCAACGGGATCGCTAGGGTGCTGATGTTTGTAGTAGTTACGCAGTCAATCCTAGCGTATTCGAGACAGAGAGTTTTCATTAACGAGGGAAAACTCGCCAACGAGACCTCCGTCGCAAGCCTCCGACAGGTTCTCTCGTTTCGTCTTTGCGCACTGGGGGTTACTCTATTCCGGAGCGCGACGGCGGAGGTGCACGGAGAAAAGAAATACCGATATTGAGTCAACAAAAAATGTGCGCATACGGTTGGCGAAAGAATTGTGTGGCTGATCGAGGGGCCTCGTTGATCAAAGCAACAGGCCGTCACATCGAATGTTTTTGTTTATTTCACTCGGTTGGAAAACGCCATTTTCGCACCTTGTGAACCAAAGTTTTGTACGAAAAACGTTTTCTTGCCTCGTGTGAAACTACTTTCGCAGTAGTAGCGTAATTTTGTTTATGCAACTCGTGCATGAAATGTGCTAATTTTTGGGCCTGCCGAGAGTGGCGTAAGTGGCGCTTTACAGCCAAGTGTACTATAAATACCCAGCGCATGCGCACATCGGGTCGATTTTACTTTACGCACGCATGTCGTACTTTACGCACGCATGTCGTACTTTACGCACGCTTCTCGTATTTTACGTACGCATCTCGTACTTTACGCACGCTACTCGTATTTTACGCACGCATCTCGTGCTTTACGCACGCATCTCGTACTTTCCGCACGCTTCTCGTCAGGCTCGCTTACCTTTTGCCTCTCGTCAGGCTCGCTTACCTTTTGCCTCTCGTCAGGCTCGATCGGTAACTCGTCCGTTCATTTTTTGCAAATCCGTTACTGACATTCTGTACCGGTGTAAGTTTATGCTATTTCGAACTTTGGCGACTAGTCGTCCCACAGATAATTCATTTAATTAATTAACTTAGTTGCTTTTTTTATCCCCTATTTTTATTTATTCACCTTCTAATTCAGCAAAGGTGCCATTGTCTCGATGCACGGTTTTTTTTTTCAACTCTCGCCACGCTGATAAAAAAAAGTACAGTTGAATCAATTGAGATTCGGGCAGGGACGTTGAAATAAATATTTTGTTGGTCGAACAAAATATTTTAATGACTCAAAAATATGTTTGTAAAATCACCCAACAATATGTTGAAACTAACCGATTTCTTAGCTGTACCAACGAAATATTTTGTCGAACGTCCCTGCCCGAATCTTAGTTGATTGAACCGTATTTTTTTTTATCAGTGCACTCTCGGTCGGTAGCTCGTCCCTTAATTTCGTGCAGGCTCGTCATCGACTCGCTCTACCGGTGCAAATTTATCTTATTTCCAACTTCTGCGACCGCTCGTACCACAGATAACTCATTTAATTCGTTAATTTATCCATTTGCTTTTTGTATCCTCCATCTTTATTCTTTAATCCCCTTCTCGTTCCCTCCCGCTTCGCAGCTTCCCCGCTCACCGGCCGAAGCTTCGTTAGGAGCTTCGGGTCTGATACGCCCGCCGGCACGTGAGAAAAACAATTCTTGCCCCCGTCCCTCGTGCCTTTTCTCCGTCGGCCTCCGTCGCAATCTTCGGGATGCTCCGCAGGTTGCCCCGCTGTTTGCTTCGTTGATTATATACACCGCGACTATTGTTTTTCTATTGATTAACCTCCCCCCCCCCCCCCCCCACGTTCCTCCCTCACCCGCGACGGAAATCCCAAGCGGCTACTTTAACAAGCGTCTTCTGGGTCGGTTTCCGCCTCTCCGAACTCCCCTGCGCGCCGCCTCATCTACCCCCGCGCAGACAATCAAGGCCAACGCTTCCTTTTTTTTTCATACTTTTTTTCCCCCTCGACCTTTAACCTCACCTCCGGCTTCCTCCTCGCGGCCCCGATTCAATTACAATCAAGCCCAAGGAAAACTTGTTTCTACCGATCGCACGCTCGACTCGGTTTCATTTTTTTTTGTTTTCGTTTGTTTGTAATTATTGCTCGCTAGTTTCACCCCCGTGGACCGTGCGGGGTGTTTCAGAGCGTTGGTGGAGGCTCTTCTCGCCGGTCCCGACGCGGGTCGAGTGCGGGCGGCCGTGCTTTATCTCGCGAACGCCGCCCCCGTCTTTTGTTTCCTCGACCAATCGTGGCGTTAGGTTTCCTATTTTTTTTTTTTTTCTTCATCGTAGTCGGCGAGCTGCGTCGAGATAAGGTGACGATGCTCGGACACGTCCCGGTCGTCGCACGCTACTGTGTAGATTCGATTTATTAGGAATTTAAGTATCGAATTCGGGACTTGTAATCGTATCTGGAAACATTATTTTATGTTTCCAGAAACATTATTTTATGTTTCCAGAAACATTATTTTATGTTTCCAGAAACATTATTTTATGTTTCCAGAAACATTATTTTATGTTTCCAGAAACATTATTTTATGTTTCCAGAAACATTATTTTATGTTTCCAGAAACATTATTTTATGTTTCCAGAAACATTATTTTATGTTTCCAGAAACATTATTTTATGTTTCCAGAAACATTATTTTATGTTTCCAGAAACATTATTTTATGTTTCCAGAAACATTATTTTATGTTTCCAGAAACATTATTTTATGTTTCCAGAAACATTATTAGAAAAGTTATGCAAGGTGGAATTTTCCGACTTTCGTTCGAACTCAAGATCGCTCTTGAGATCGAAGATACGATCGAAATTCGGCCCGAACTTCAACGCGCGCTTACGGTCTATCTTAAGTTCGAACTTAATGTCGTACTTAAGTATATACGAGGGCGCAGCGATACTGCGGAAAACCTGCGCCGATACAGCCGGTCATTCCAACTGAGTCTTGATGTTTGTATTCGATGCTTCGAGTGCGAACACCAATCCTCAGAATTCGACCGCCCGCTCAACGGTTCCAATGCGCCAGTTAGCGCACGACTAGGCACCATAGTACATTTTTTTTTTTTCTTACTCCCCTATATTCTTTTTTAAGGCCTTAGCTTCTGTGTGCCATCTAGCCAGTATTCTCATAACATCTTTTTTGTCGACTTTCAATCAGTTGTAAAGTTCACGGCCGCAGCCGCTGTTACCCCCCATACTGTATCGCATTTGCACGAGGGCGCAGGGAAACTGCGGAAAACCTGCGCCGATACAGACGGTCATTCCAACTGAGTCTTGATCAATCCTCAGAATTCGACCTCCCGCTCAACGGTTCCAATGCGCCAGTTAGTGCACGGCTAGGCGGTCACCCATCCAAGTACTGACCGCGAACGATTCAGCTTGACTCTGGGGACCACCGAAGCCGCACACCAACCGCGCATCCACCGCTGTCGGTACCATAGTACATAGTATGAATGGCACTAGAGCACCACCTATTGCGGAAAGTCTCATATTTTCCAAGAATTTAAAGCATACTGTCACGTCCTGCCTCTCGACGCGATTTAAATAGACCGCTGAGACGTAACACATGCCAATGATGCAATGTCGATTCTACGAGATCGCCTCATGCCATCGGTAAAACAGAAAGATCCAGCAGCCCCTTGAGGACATGTGAAACGACTCGGTCGGTAACCAAAATCTGTAACGAATGCGACTCAGAGACCGTAGACTTCTCGGGGGGAAAAAAAAACAAAGCATTAGCGGATGTACAATTTAATACCGCGTCCGACGATGCTTCCTTTTTACCCGAAACGTCAACCGATTTTAAGCGTCATTGATTCGAAAAAATGCATCCATCTCTCTCACATGTCACGTGGTACATCTTTCACATGGCCTTAAGCGACACGAAGATCGATCTCTGTACGTAACACATACCAATGATGCAATGTCGATTCTACGAGATCGCCTCATTCCATCGGTAAAACAGAAAGATCCAGCAGCCCCTTGAGGACATGTGAAACGACTCGGTCGGTAACCAAAATCTGTAACGAATGCGACTCAGAGACCGTAGACTTCTCGGGGAAAAAGAAAACAAAGCATTAGCGGATGTACAATTTAATACCGCGTCCGATGATGCTTCCTTTTTATCCGAAACGTCAACCGATTTTAAGTGGCATTGATTCGAAAAAATGCATCCATCTCTCTCACATGTCACGTGGTACATCTTTCACATGGCCTTAAGCGACACGAAGATCGAACTCTGTACGTAACACATACCAATGATGCAATGTCGATTCTACGAGATCGCCTCATGCCATCGGTAAAACAGAAAGATCCAGCAGCCCCTTGAGGACATGTGAAACGACTCGGTCGGTAACCAAAATCTGTAACGAATGCGACTCAGAGACCGTAGACTTCTCGGGGGAAAAAAAACAAAGCATTAGCGGATGTACAATTTAATACCGCGTCCGACGATGCTTCCTTTTTATCCGAAACGTCAACCGATTTTAAGTGGCATTGATTCGAAAAAATGCATCCATCTCTCTCACATGTCACGTGGTACATCTTTCACATGGCCTTAAGCGACAACACGAAGATCGAACTCTGTACGTAACACATACCAATGATGCAATGTCGATTCTACGAGATCGCCTCATTCCATCGGTAAAACAGAAAGATCCAGCAGCCCCTTAAGGACATGTGAAACGACTCGGTCGGTAACCAAAATCTGTAACGAATGCGACTCAGAGACCGTAGACTTCTCGGGGGGAAAAAAAAACAAAGCATTAGCGGATGTACAATTTAATACCGCGTCCGACGATGCTTCCTTTTTATCCGAAACGTCAACCGATTTTAAGTGTCATTGATTCGAAAAAATGCATCCATCTCTCTCACATGTCACGTGGTACATCTTTCACATGGCCTTAAGCGACACGAAGATCGAACTCTGTACGTAACACATACCAATGATGCAATGTCGATTCTACGAGATCGCCTCATTCCATCGGTAAAACAGAAAGATCCAGCAGCCCCTTAAGGACATGTGAAACGACTCGGTCGGTAACCAAAATCTGCAACGAATGCGACTCAGAGACCGTAAACTTCTCGGGGGGGGGGGGGGGGGACAAAGCATTAGCGGATGTACAATTTAATACCGCGTCCGACGATGCTTCCTTTTTATCCGAAACGTCAACCGATTTTAAGTGTCATTGATTCGAAAAAAATGCATCCATCTCTCTCACATGTCACGTGGTGCATCTTTCACATGGCCTTAAGCGACAGCACGAAGATCGAACTCTCCTTCGTAGTGCAATACTCCGCCGGTGGTCTCCCGTTCGGGGACTTTGGTAATTAAATTCACCCCGGCGTGCGCTCGCGAGCCCGGCGACACTGAGCTATTGCTCGGGGCGGACACTTTTTCGGCCGGCGAGTTTGTATTGTTGGCGCGGTTTGCGCGGTTGGCGCTTCGAGCCCGGGGGTCCCTCGTTCCTCGTCGCGTCCTCCTCGAGGGTTTGCTCGTGGTTTCTTATGCCCGCTGCCGCAAAGTTTTCGTTGCACGTTACGCGCTCGCGGGCCGCCATTATGCGCTTGTCACAACAGTTCATTAGAAAGTTTCGCCAGTAGCGAGCGCGAGAAGAGGGAGGATGCGGGAGGCGAACCGGGAGGGACGCCGGGGAGGGAGTATCCCGATAAGATTTTACCTCCCACGAATGTGGGGTGGATGCGCGCGGATGGCCGGGCTACCAGCTAAGTACGATTGCGGGGCCAGATGCATCCCGGTGGTCCGCTCGGTGGTTTGTTGCATGTACGGGCTCTCCGCCGCCCACCGAACTGCTCTATCCCGAGAACCCTAAGAGGAGGCCACGGAAGCGGAAGAAGACTGCGCCGGGGCTCGGAGAGACGCGGGTGTCATCTAGATCTCCCGAGAGATTTCGGGCGCGGCCGGGCCCGAACTTTGAGCACGGTTTAAGCTTCGAGAGAGAGAGAGAGAGAGAGAGAGAGAGAGAGAGAGAGTTCCGGACGGCTTCGCGTAAAACTACGAAAAGTACTCCGAGATAGAGGGACACCGAGGAAGCGTATTCTCCGAGTCTGTTACGAGGGGGTGAACAAAAAAAATGAAGATAATACTCTCGGAGATAGGGGCGCTTCGGCGCTTTCCGCCAACTTGCTCGCTTAAAGTACCAAAAGTTGAACGCGTGATTGCACCTTTCTCGTGCTCGAATATCACGGGGGCGAAATAAACTCGCACCCAATTAAATTTGCGTATTCCATTGACTCTCCCGAGAGCGGTGGCGAAATGGGAGTGTCGTGTTATCCGGGGTTAAATCAATTCTGCGCGGGCGGCTTTGGCGGGGGGGGGGGGGGGGGGGGGGGGTTTAGAGGCGCTGTGATCGGGAGGATTCACGGTGGAGGGCGAAGAAAAATTGACGCGGAAGTCTCGTGCCGAGGTGATGGAGACGTGAGAGAGCGGGGAGCCTCATTTGGATTATACGCTTTGGCCTCCGAGACCGGCCGCGTCTCTAATCTCGTTGTCGCATTGCTCAACGGAGTCGGGATAAAAGTTTTCCGTGAAGCTCGTCTCGCCGGGAATATCGATCGGACATCCATTTATCATGGCGGCCGATATTTTACGCGAGGCGTCATTCAATACTCTCCCGAGAACGTGCTTCGACCGTTTCGCTTCTCACTGTGTCGCTGTAACGCTGACTGCTCGGCTGTCGAACGGTCCATCGCCTGCCGGTGGAAATCGGCACTGACTGAAGTAACGCTTTCCCGCGTGACGTCACTTCCGGTCGCTAAACCGAGATCTTGAAACCGGAAGTAATGTTTTTCCGTATGACGTCACTTCCGGTCGGTAAACGGAGATCTTGAAACCGGAAGTAATGTTTTCCCGTATGACGTCACTTCCGGTCGGTAAGCCGAGATCTTGAAACCGTTTGTAATGTTTTTTGGTATAAGGTCACTTCCGGTCGATAAACCGAGGTTTCCGGAAGTGGAGTTTTCCCGTGTGATTTCACTTTCTGTCAATAGCGGAGATTCTGAAATCGGAAGTGATGTTTTCCTGTATAACGTCACTTCCGGTCAGTAACCCGAGATCTTGAAACCGGAAATAACGTTTTACCGTATGACGTCATTTCCGATCAATAACAGAGATTTTAAAACCGGCACTGATGGTTTTCCGTACGACGTCACTTCCGGTCAGTAACAGAGATTTTGAAATCGGAAGTGATGTTTTCCTGTATAACGTCACTTCCGGTCAGTAACCCGAGATCTTGAAACCGGAAATAACGTTTTACCGTATGACGTCATTTCCGATCAATAACAGAGATTTTAAAACCGGCACTGATGGTTTTCCGTACGACGTCACTTCCGGTCAGTAACAGAGATTTTGAAATCGGAAGTGATGTTTTCCTGTATAACGTCACTTCCGGTCAGTAACCCGAGATCTTGAAACCGGAAATAACGTTTTACCGTATGACGTCATTTCCGATCAATAACAGAGATTTTAAAACCGGCACTGATGGTTTTCCGTACGACGTCACTTCCGGTCAGTAACAGAGATTTTGAAACCGGAAGTAACGTGTTCTCATACAACATTACTTCCGATCAATAACACATATTTTGAAACTGAAAGTAACGTTTTCCTGTATGACGCATAACTTCCTTTCGAAAATCGAGATTTTCGAACCGGAAATACACGTCCCAACGAAAAAAATGTTCAGCTTTTTCTGCATATCGTTACTTTCATATCCAAGGTTATTGTGTTTCTCCGGCGTCCCCGATAAATCAGGAAACGCAAGGATTGCACGGGAATGAGGCCAGTGCATCCTCGGGCTACAAGGCGCGTGAGACCTACGGGGAAATGTACCCGCGATGTATGCACTCACGCGCGCATAGACGGAGGTGGAAAACGAGAAGCCGAGCGAGGGCCAAGAATTTATCGACGTAGCCGGTACGGGCTTGTTGGGAGAGGTACGAAGCGGTAAGTCTGGTTTTAACGAGTAGGTCCCATCTCCGCTTAAATGGAGATATATATCTTCCGGTTGGTGCACTTATCCCTTCTTGGCTGACACCTCCACGAACGAATTAATGGCTTTGCCCTCCCCCCCCCCCCCCCCCCCCCCCCCCCCCCCCACCCACCTTCGCCGAACCTCCTCGCTCTCTCGCCGACTATATGGTCCGGCAGTGATGGCTGTAAACTACTCAAGCGCGAGCCTCCATCCTCGTTCATCCCCCTATGCGGCTGCGTTCCATCCTTCATCCAGCCGTGACTTGGTTCCTCGGATCAATCGCGATTCTCCGACGAAGAACCGGAAGAAGGGGCTCCGAAGAGGTATCCCAGCTCGTTTCGCATTATTTTCGAAGTCTCCCGTCCGTCGTCACGACCCCTGACTTTCCGGAAGTAGCCGCGTAGCAACGGTCGCCCCCTCGCAAGCTTCCCCCGTTCTGTGTCCCCATCAGCAGCCTGACCTGGCCCGTGAAAGCTTAATTAATTTTGCGACAGATGATACGCGAAAGCCTCGTCACGAAAAAGAAAACTTAGTTAAGGTTGAGCTGTGTTTGAGTTTGACTCTGAGCTTGACTCTGAGTTTGACTCTGAGTTTGACCCTGAGTTTGACCCTGAGTTTGACCCTGAGTTTGACTCTGAGTTTGACTCTGAGTTTGACTCTGAGTTTGACTCTGAGTTTGACTCTGAGTTTGACCCTGAGTTTGACCCTGAGTTTGACCCTGAGTTTGACCCTGAGTTTGACCCTGAGTTTGACCCTGAGTTTGACCCTTAGTTTGACCCTGAGTTTGACCCTGAGTTTGACCCTGAGTTTGACCCTGAGCTTGACTCTGAGTTCGACTCTGAGTTCGACTCTGAGTTCGACTCTGAGTTCGACTCTGAGTTCGACTCTGAGTTTGACTCTGAGTTTGACTCTGAGATTGACGCTGCGTTTGACTCTGAGTTTGACTCTGAGTTTGACTCCGAGTTTGACTCCGAGTTTGACTCTGAGTTTGACTCTGAGTTTGACTCTGAGTTCGACTCTGAGTTCGACTCTGAGTTCGACTCTGAGTTCGACTCTGAGTTTGACTCTGAGTTCGACTCTGAGTTCGACTCTGAGTTTGACTCTGAGTTTGACTCTGAGTTTGACTCTGAGTTCGACTCTGAGTTCGACTCTGAGTTCGACTCTGAGTTTGACTCTGAGTTTGACTCTGAGTTTGACTCTGAGTTTGACTCTGAGTTTGACGCTGAGTTCGACTCTGAGTTTGACTCTAAGTTTGACTCTCAGTTCGACTTACAGTTTGAGCTACTCTCGATAAGAAAATAATCCATATAATCAAAGGGCCGCTGGGAACATAACGTAATGATTACACAGATTACGAGATAATTTTTTTGCAACAAACCGATCTAACAGCGGGGGGGGGGGGGGGGGAAGGGCCGGAGAGGTTTTTAGCGTAGTTTGCCACGAATCGCATGACGTTAAAATATGACACCGTGGGCGGGTCGACCGGGTGGGATAGGAGCGAGCGAAACTCGAGGTTTGCGTGGGTGCTGGTCGTCAGCACGTATATCCGTTCGCGGGGAGCGGGAGAGCGAGTCCTCCTGAGAGGGGTTTACAGTTGCGCTTTCGTTAACGTATTATACGTGAGCGTCGTACAAAATGGGCTTCAGCGCAATATTGCATGGTTGAGGACTCACAAGAACCACTATAACGGCACTGTGCCCGTGGTATCAAGAGCTCGCTCACAGATCGTCTCGGAATATTACAGGGGCTTGCGACGAGCTCGCCCTCGCCCCCCCCCCCCCCCCCTTTACTCTCCTGCTCCTGCTCCTTTTGTATCTTTGTGCCCGTCGTATATAATACCACTGCACGTAATATCCTTTGGATATGACATGCACGCACGACGTGGCGGGGTAACGTTGCGTTGCGGGCGAGCGACGGGAAGAGACGACAGGTTTCCTCTACGCCAGGCACGAAACTGAAGGCGTTTCGTACCTTGTTTATTGCTCTTCCGTTTGATCATTCAATCGCTCGACAACGCGCAAAAATTATATGCCTTCTTCAGCGTTTTTTTTTTTTCTGTACTGTCGGTTTTTTTTTTTTAATTTGCATTAAAATGCCGGGACGAAGTCCATCGAATGAAATCAATGATTTACACAGTCCTGAATTTGGATCCAAAAAAATATCTACTTTTTTTTTCTGGCATTATGAAGGCAAACAATATTTATTCATCTAAAATTTACACATTTAGGCGAGACAACGTTGCGTTGCGTTGCGAGCAACGGAAGAGAGGCGAGTTTCCTTTACGCCAAGCGAGCGGCCCACGGCGCTTCCTACCCCGTTTATTGCTGGTATGTTTAATTATTTAATGATCTAATATAACGCGGAAAAAGTACTCTGTACTTTTTGAAATGCTCTGTACTTTTTACAGTACTCTGTACTTTTTAAAGTGCTCTTTAGTTTTTAAAGTGCCCTGTACTTCGTAAAGTGCTCTGTACTTCTTAAAGTGCTCTGTACTTCTTAAAGTGCTCTGTACTTCTTAAAGTGCTCTGTACTTCTTAAAGTGCTCTGCACTTTTTAAAGTGCTCTGTACTTTTTGAAGTGCTCTGTACTTCTTAAAGTGCTCTGCACTTTTTAAAGTACTCTGTACTTTTTAAAGTGCTGTGTACTTTTTAAAGTGCTCTGTACTTTTTAAAGTGCTCTGTACTTCTTAAAGTGCTCTGTACTTTTTAAAGTGCTCTGTACTTTTTAAAGTGCTCTGTACTTTTTAAAGTGCTCTGTACTTCTTAAAGTGCTCTGTGCTTTGTAAAGTGCTCTGTACTTCTTAAAGTACCCTGTACTTTTTAAAGTGCTCTGTACTTCTTAAAGTGCTCTGTACTTCTTAAAGTGCTCTGTACTTTTTAAAGTGCTCTGTACTTTTTAAAGTGCTCTGTACTTCTTAAAGTGCTCTGCACTTTTTAAAGTGCTCTGTGCTTTGTAAAGTGTTCTGTACTTCTTAAAGTACCCTGTACTTTTTACAGTGCTCTGTACTTTTTAAAGTGCTCTATACTTCTTAAAGTACTCTGTAATTTTTAAAGTACTTCGTACATTTAATTTGAAAAGAAGTTCGATCGAATGAAATCTCGATGATATACTTGAGCCTCAATTTGGATCCCAAAAAACAGATTTTTTTTTGACCGGCTATTATGGAGCGACAAATATTTATTCAAGGTGAAATTTTTTTATCCAGGACAAATTTTCGAGGCCCAACTTCCCGGTTCCACTTATGGACAAAGGCGCCTCCGACATACGTGCAACAACCACTCGGGAGAGTGATGCGAAGCCGGCTCGTCGAGTAAGCGTGGCGACGAGGGAGACGAGAGAGGTCTGATTTACAGACACAATAACGGAAAGCTTTCGCAGCCAATCGTCGTTATGCTCGTTATTCCCTCGAGCTCGGGCAGCAGCGGGGAGGCCACTATATTTCGCACCCACTATATTTTCCGGCATTCGCGACGAGCCTCCGACTACGTATCCGCGGGGGCGGGCTATGAAACACGAAGCAACTACTAAAGACCAACGATGAGTCACCGCCGCCGACTGTTCCGGCGGCGTGTATCTACTTTGCCCGAAAGCTCCGTAGCAATCTCGATAAATGTATTGATTATACAGCGCTCAGTAAAAGCCTTTACTCCCTACTCCGGGCAATATAGTCATCGGCTTCATCCAATCTCTCTTACGACCCCCTTTTTTTATTTCAATTTCAATTACCGCGCAAAGTTTAAGAGGGACTTTTCGGGAATCGCGGCTGGACGAAGGAGTTCAAGGATTCGGTGAAAAAGACATCGGCCTCAAGGGACGACCGACTGCGAATTGCGACAGCCGGGACGATCCCTTTGTCGAGAGTCTCGTACTCTCGTACTCTCAAAAGTATGACGTCACTTCCGGTCGGCGAACCGAGATTTCAAAACCGTTAGTGACTTTTCTCCCATGTGACGTCACTTCCGGTCGGCGAACCGAGATTTCAAAACCGTTAGTGACGTTTCTCCCGTATGACGTCACTTCCGGTCAATAACAGATTTTGAAACCGGAAAGGATGTCTTCCCGGATTACATCACTTCCGCTCAATACCAGAAATTTTGAAACCGGAAGTGGTACGACGGTGAAACGTCGTATTTTTCCGGACGACGTTATTTCTGATCAACAACAGATTTTTTAATCCAGAAGTTACGTTTTGCCCGTATGCCGTCACTTCCGGTCTAAAATCTCGATTCTTTAAAACCGGAAGTCCACGTCGCAAAGAAACCATTTCCAAATTAGTCTGCTCGCCTACTTTGCCCGGAAATTATATCTTCCCGGATTACGTAACCTCCGCTCAGTAGCAGAGATTTTAAAACAGGAAGTGGTATTTTTCCGTATGACGTTACTTCTGATCAACAACAGATTTTTAAGCCAGAAGTTATGTTTTGCCCGTATTTCGTCACTACCGGTCTAAAATCTCGATTCTTTCAAACCGAAAGTCCACGTCGCAAAGAAACCATTTCCAAATTAGTCTGCTCGCCTACTTTGCCCGGAAATTATATCTTCCCGGATTACGTAACTTCCGCTCAATAGCAGAGATTTTGAAACCGGAAGTGTTATTTTTCCGTATGACGTTACTTCTGATCAACAACAATTTTTTAATCCAGAAGTTACGTTTTGCCCGTATTTCGTCACTTCCGGTCTAAAATCTCGATTCTTTAAAACCGGAAGTCCACGTCGCAAAGAAACCATTTCCAAATTAGTCTGCTCGCCTACTTTGCCCGGAAATTATATCTTCCCGGATTACGTAACTTCCGCTCAATAGCAGAGATTTTGAAACCGGAAGTGTTATTTTTCCGTATGACGTTACTTCTGATCAACAACAATTTTTTAATCCAGAAGCTACGTTTTGCCCGTATTTCGTCACTTCCGGTCTAAAATGTCGATTCTTTCAAACCGAAAGTCCACGTCGCAAAGAAACCATTTCCAAATTAGTCTGCTCGCCTACTTTGCCCGGAAATTATATCTTCCCGGATTACGTAACTTCCGCTCAATAGCAGAGATTTTGAAACCGGAAGTGTTATTTTTCCGTATGACGTTACTTCTGATCAACAACAATTTTTTAATCCAGAAGTTACGTTTTGCCCGTATTTCGTCACTTCCGGTCTAAAATCTCGATTCTTTAAAACCGAAAGTCCACGTCGCAAAGAAACCATTTCCAAATAAGTCTGCTCGCCTACTTTGCCCGGAAGCTCCCGAGCACTCTCGATAAATGACTGCACGACGCTCAGCGAGAGCCTAGACTCGCTGTACTCCGGTCAAACGCAGTCATCGGATTCATCCAATTCTCTCCCTCCCCCTTCTCCGTCATTTCATTTACGTGCAAAGGTTCGGGGGAGAAATCTCAGGAATCGCCGCCGTACGAAAGAGTCCAAGGACACATCGAGGAAGACATCGTTCCCGAGGGACGACTGCGAATTCCGGCAGCCGGGATGACTTCTTTGTCGAGTATCTCGTAGAAAAAAAAGAACTACCGTTGAGCTGACCGTTGTCCCGAGTCTCGGGCGCACAGGGGAGGATCGAAAGGGAGCTCAGTGGCACGTGGTAACGGCCAATGGGTATTAGATGACCGAAGAGCGAGGCAGCCAAGGGACAAAGGTAAAAGAGAACAGCCGTCAGCCGTCCGACTCGAACGGGAGCTTTTGGGTACAAAGGGTTTTTCTCTTCTTTTTCTTTCCCCGACGTCTCTCGGTAGTGCGCATTGATCCGCCCGGTCTCCGCACGCGTGCCTTGTCGGACGGGTTCTTTGTGCGAGCCCCGGCGACGTTTAGCGCGAAGTTTGCTTACGGCGGAAATTCCCGTGTCGCGTCTTCGGCGAAAGAGTCGACGCGGATCGCGGCCCTACGAGACGAGTGCTCGTACTCGAACGAACGGCGATGCTCGCCCCCTCAACGCCGGCGGACGAGAGACTTTACGTCGCTCTTATTAAATTCCGCGAGCCCGACGAGGGCCGCAGCGATCCGAAGACGTCGTCAGCTTGAGGAGAATCGCTCTCGTCTCTCTCGTAATGACGGCTCCGGATCCGCGGTACAAAGCGCGGAGTCGTCGCGGCGCTTGGGCGACAATCGGGAAAAACGCTCGGGTGAAATTACACGCGTGCAACCTGCCGCGGGGCGCGCGAGCTCCGCGGATGATCCCGAGGAGCGACGGCGTACGACAGCCGAAGAAAAAGGCGAAATTGGCGAAGATACAGATAAGAGGCGAATACGAATCACCCGCGCGGATAAGCTTCGAACTGCTTCAACCAATGGCCGATATAGAGGACTCAGAAAATAGGTGAATACAAGGATCAATCATAGGGGAGAGCGGGGCAAAATGGGACAGTGGGGCAAAACGGGACAGCGGGGGTAAAACTCAATTTTCCCATAATTTTTGGATGTCCCATTTTGTCCTAACGATACATCCGGATCTTCAATGCCGTTTTGCCCCACTCATCTTCACCGCCACCATCTCAAAGTTATTGGAGAATTGCGTTTTGTCCCATCATCCCGTTTTGCACCGGTGTGCCATTTTGCCCCGCTCTCCCCTACTTGTACGTGTAGATAATCCAGACATATCGATGGTAAATGTAACAAAATAGAGCGATGAGTTTGATAAACTAGACTGGAAATGGTACATTACTCCACGAGGGCGAAAAACGTTTTTCTAACGAGTGTGAGTTTGCAGCACGAGCCGAAGGCGAGTAATCACACGAGTTAGAAAAAGTGTTTTGCACGAGGGATGTACGAAATTTTTCATCACAAGGTGCGAATATGGCGGTTTTACGCACGCGAAGCGGGCGGAAAAGTGGCCATTTCCGCACCGAGTGATGGAAATTAGTTGTACATTTAATGTAGGTGAGACCGAGGCGAGATGAGCTTCTTAAGCAAATAATGCGGCTGGAACGCTGCCGAAAGCATAGTTTATTGTTTGTCATCCAACAATGATATTTTCACGGTTTTATAGCGCATCAGAAAAAACGAATGGTCTGGGGCGAGACCGGCTACCCTTAAATTGTATGGCCTTGAAGATATTTGCATGGGACTAAATTTCGTCCAGTTATAACGGCTGTGTTTTGCATCAAGCAAACTTTGCTCCGGGAAGTTCACTTGGAGAATAAAATTGTACAAGCGAACAATTTTTTTTTTCTCCTAAAGGTGTGCATTAATGGACACTTGCCAAAGATGACATTTCATGTCATGCAGATATCTTCAGGGTCGTTAAATTGTTCACTTTTTCAACCCCTGCTTGTACTATCCATAAATCTTGAGCTTCCCTACTTCTACCTTGTCAGTAGTGCTCATGCGCCAATAATCCGCCGTTGCAGCCTTCTTAGTTGTCTTATTTAGGGTAGCCCATTACGCCCCGCGTCATCTTGATTTTTCACTAGCCCATCTCACCCCGGTCCCCCCTACAGGAACTTGAAATTTGCTTACATTCCTTACATTAATTGAACATTAATGTACTTTTTTTTTGTACGATTGAAATATCATAAATTAAAATCACACATTTTTTTGTCTGAAGTGTACAAACATTTTCATTCAAAAAAAAAAATTTGACTGTACAATTGCAACGCACATGTGTTTGAAATTTCAGAAACAGTTTATGTACAAAAGCTTTCAATGCCGTTCATTAATTTTCAAATACCTTTTTTTTACAGTGTAAGGAAAAAATTTAATGAAAAAATCCACAGTCGAATATGGTGAAAACCTGGGGCTGAAGGACGCCGGTCGACGGCGCATTGGCAATGTCTATGTGAACGTTGTAACTAGTACATAGAGAAATGTATGAGATATTGTATAATTGATGGTTGGAAATTGTTTGATCAACAAGGCAATAGGTCGTCGTTATTGCTATGGAGCGTTATGCAACGGCCGAGCATTGTCGATCCTTCATCTTATCAGTCGCGAGCGACTGATAAGATGCTGCAGGAGCCGAACTTTAAGGTCATGTCCGATACCGCGGTTTGACCTTAAGTTCGAACTTAAGATAGATTTAGTTACAACTTAAGATAGATTTATTTAGAACTTAAGATAGATTTATTTAGAACTTAAGATAGATTTAGTTAGAAATTAAGATAGATTTAGTTAGAACTTAAGATATATTTAGTTAGAACTTAAGATAGATTTAGTGAGAACTTAAGATATATTTAGTTAGAACTTAAGATAGAATTAGTTCGAACTTAAGATAGATTTAGTTAGAACTTAAGATAGATGTAGTCCGAACTTAAGGTAGATTTAGTTCGAACTTAAGATAGATCTAGTCCGAACTTAAGATAGATTAAGTACGCAACGAAGTTCACGCCAAACTTTGATATTAAGTTCGATCCCAAGTTCAAACTAATGTCTTAAAACTCGACCCTTAAAAACATCATTCAATGACTCGATAACGTGAATAAAAAATCATAAGCCTTCTCCGGCAGTCTCTTCTCTGCTCTCGGTTATTTGCATTTGCATTAAAACGCAATGAGAAAGTTGATCGAATGAAATGAATTGAGGGAACTTGGTTCCCCCAAAAAAACATCTACTTTTATTTTCCTGGTCTATCCTTGAATAACGACATGCACTCACGATCTGGCGCGCGTTATTAAATTCCGCGATCCGGACGCGGGCCGGGGCGATCCGAAGACGTCGGCCTCGTCGGCCCGAGGAGAATCTCTCTCATCTTTCTCGTAATGAGTGCTCCGGATCCGCGGGACAAAGCTCGCCGCGCCGGAGTCTTCGCGACAATCGCGAAAACGCTCGGATGAAATTACACGCGTGTAACCACCCGGGAGGCGCGCCAGCTCCGTGGATGACGTTCGCGCTACGCCTCGTGTTGCACGTTTGTGCTTTGGACGATCATTTAACAACCCAACGCAATCCCGTTTCGCGGCCGCGAGAGCGAGACCTCGGCGAGAAAAAAAAAAAAAAAAAATACACCTGCGTGCTCGACGTCCAATTTGTCGCCCGGGTAACAAAAACTCCGCTTCTACTTTCTCGCTTCCCGCTTATTTTAACGCCCATTTAGAGCCGAGCCGCTGCACCGAGAGTGCCCGGACGAGAGAAAAGAAAAGTTTGCACCGCGGATGTGTACCAACAGGGGCGCCCGGAAGTATAATAGTCGCGAGGCCCGCGGAGTGGAGCAGCTCGCGAGCGGAATGAAAGGAGGTCGCGAGAGAGGGGAACAATAAAAAGGGCGAGGTAGAGAGAGACTCTTTTTCGCTCCACCTTGATTTTTCTTAGCGCCGGATAATCACCTCTCCGTTGGCGTGTAATTCCTTTAATATTATTTTTTTTTTATTTTTTTTTTATCAATCCAGAGTTCTCGTGTAGGACACTTATAATGAAGTACAGTTGAATCAACTAAGATTCGGGCAGTGACGTTCTGATAAACAGTTAGTTGGTCGAACAAAATATTTTAATGACTCAAAAATATTTTTGTGAAACCCAACAAATTGTTGAACCGACCAATTTTTTTTTTTTTCGCTGTACGAACAAAATATTCGGTTGAACGTCCCTGCCCGAATCTTAGTTGATTGAGCCGTATTTTTTTTTTATTAGTGTAGTCGAAGTACCGAGACTTGTGAGACAGCAGAAGGGACGTGAAAACGCTACAAGAAAATATTTGCTGCCACTGCGGAATATTTGCTGCCACAGCAAGATATTTGCTGCCACAGCGAAATATTTGCTGCCACAACGAAATAGTTGCTGCCACCACGACATATTTGCTGCCACAGCAAAATATTTGCTGCCACAGCAAAATATTTGCTGCCACAGCAAAATATTTGCTGCCACAGCAAAATATTCGCTGCCACAGCGGAATATTTGCTGCCACAAGAAAATATTTGCTGTCACTGCGGAATATTTGCTGCCACAGCAAGATATTTGCTGCCACAGCGAAATATTTGCTGCCACAGCGGAATATTTGCTGCCACAAGAAAATATTTGCTGCCACTGCAAAATACTTGCTGCCACTGCGGAATATTTGCTGCCACAGCAAGATATTTGCTGCCACAGCAAGATATTTGCTGCCACAGCGAAATATTTGCTGCTACAGCGGCATATTTGCTGCAACAAGAAAATATTTGCTGCCACTGCGGAATATTTGCTGCGACAGCAAAATATTTGCTGCCGCAGCGAAATATTCGCTGCCACAGCGGAATATTTGCTGCCACAAGAAAATATTTGCTGCCACAGCAAGATATTTGCTGCCACAGCGAAATATTTGCTGCCACAGCGAAATATTTGCTGCCACAGCAAAATATTTGCTGCCACAGCAAAATATTTGCTGCCACAGCGAAATATTTGCTGCCACAGCGAAATATTCGCTGCCAAAACAAAATATTTGACTGCCACAGCGAAATATTCGCTGCCACAGCAAAATATTTGACTGCCACAGCGAAATATTTGCTGCCACAGCAAAATATTTTGTTGCCCCTATGTTAAGCAGGTAAATGAGTTGTGGTAACAAAATTTTTGTTGTCCCAACAATTTTTTTTCCTCTGTGTAGCACGATCCTCAGGGTGGATCACGAGACAGTCGCGGAGGCTCGAGCGTACGGTCGAAGAACCGAGACTCACTTGTAAGACAGCAGAACGGACGTGAAGACGATGGTGATGGAGACTCTCGACTCCGACGAGATGAAGTATCGGCAGCGGGAGTTCGGCGGGTAAAGGCCAGGATATCCGGGGCTCGCCAGAACGCAGTCCTCGTGCAGACAGTCCTCGTAGACCCAGTCGCATTCTGCAACAGACAGCATAATATCCGTTTGAAAAATATCTCGCCTTGGATGACAAGGATATCGTCCCGGAATCTCCGGGGTGGCGCGTTTCGCGAACACCGTCGCGCTCGCTGCGTCACGGCCGAGAGTGCTCGCGAATCTGCAATACCGACCGAGAAGCGGGACACGCGAGAGACTCGCGCGATAAAACGGCGGCGAGGAGGAGGGGAGTGGAAATGAAGATGAAGATTCGGAGTCGCGATTGCGAATTGCGAAAAGGATGGAGAACATCTGTATCATTGTAAAAGCGGGAGAGACCGCGGCCTAGTTTCGCGAGGGGAAAGAAAATCGCACGGCTCTCCGGCTCTCTAAAGGAGAGTGCGTGAAAAAATTAGAAAATGTGCATTTCTCGTTTGGTAAATGAGGAGCCAGATTGTTTTGCCGATACTTCAATCGGCCGAAAATCTCAGGTCCGGACGCAGTTCTTTCGTATAGTCGAGCTTCCAAAACTTAATTTTTTTTTCGAATTGTCGACATGCACAATCCGTATTTTTCCGAAATCGTCAAATTTCAAGAACTTAATTTTTCCGAAATCGTCAAATTTCAAAAACTTAATTTTTCCAAATCGTCGAAAGGCTGACTCTTCGTTTATCCAAAATCGTCCAATTTCCAAAAGTTGATTTTTCCAAAATCGTCCAATTTTCAAAACTTGATTTTTCCAAAATCGTCCAATTTCCAAAACTTGATTTTTCCAAGATCGTCAAATTCCCAAAACTCCGAATCCTCGTTTGAACGAGCGTTAATCTTTGGAGATAATAACTGGCCGAACGTTATTTCTCCAAATCGTCATTTAACCGGACGTCATTTTTCCGAATGATAATTTCACCGAAGATCGTTTTCTCGAATCGTTAAACCTCAAAACGTCAAGTCATTTATCCGAATCGATTCGTACTGAGAGTAAGATTTTTTCACGGGACAGATATAACAGCAGATGGCCAGACTATTCGCTCGTGTTATTTAGTTTCGTTATCCGGTTGATTGGCGATTCGGAAGAATGACGATTAGGTGACTCGATTTTCGGAAGTTTAACGATTCGGAGAAATGAAGTTCGGTGAAATTATTATTCGTAAAAATGACGTTTGGTTAGATAGCAATTTGGAGGAATAACGTTCGGTCAACCATCATTTCCGAAGAGTAAAGTTCCCTGAAATTACGATAAATAAATGTTCAGCATTTTTGAAGATTCAGATTAATAAAGTTTCCACGATACAAATAAACAAACTTTCGACATTTTGACGATTCAGATAAATAAAGTTTCGTCATTTTGACGATTCAGATAAACAAACTTTCGGTATTTTTACGATTCAGATAAACAAAGTTTCCGCATTTTAACGATTCAGATAAACAAACTTCCGGTATTTTTACGATTCAGATCAATAAATCTTCGACATGTTGATGATTCACCACTTTCACGATTCAGATGAACAAAAAAGTTTTGTCATTTTCACGATACACATAAATAAAGTTTCAGCATTCTCACGATTCAGATAAGCAAACTTTCGTCATTTCTACGTTTCCCAATTATGTGCCTTCTTTCACATGATTCCCAACCCGACCTCGCCGCCGCCGATCGAAATTTCAGCAAAATAACCTGGTTCCCGAAAATGTGTTCGAAAAACAAAAAAAACAAAATTCAAACCGCAGAAGCATCACCGATGGGTGCTGTCGGGCCAGGGGGGGGGGGGGGGGGGGGGGGGGGGGGTTGGAGTGCGATAGGATTAAACCGAAGCGGAGGGCCCGGACAGTGTGGAAACTCGTTTCTCGTCTCGCCGCGATTAATTTCGTTCGCCGAAAAATCTGGCAGTCCTCGTGTGGCCCGCAGGGACACGCGCGAGGGGGGGGGGGGATAGGGGGATTGGGGGGGGGGGGGGGGGGGTGAGGAATATACGAAACAGCGGTCGGGAAACGCAGAACTGTATAAATTGACTTTGGGTGCCAATATCAGCGACGAGTTCCAACTGAAGCACAGCGGTACGAAAAGCAAAGCGCCGGATCGACGGGGGGTATCGTCGGATGCACATTGAGCGACGGTGGGAAAACTCGCTCGGCAGCCGCGCCGACCCTTCTGCCAGGGCAAGTTGATGTATATCACGGAAGTTATGGCCAAGACTTCTCGCCATTATATTACGCGAACTTCTCATCTGGCTCTTTGTCCCGCTCGGCCCGATCGGCGCTCGCTTCCGGATAGCGGCGCGCGGCTCTCCCATCGATAACCGCTCCGCTCCGAGCCGAATTCGGAACGGGCGAATACGCCGGCTGGCCCGATCGGAGGAAAATTAATTACGCGAGGCTCGGTGACGCGCTTCGCCTACCGATCGTAAATCATTGCGATTTTACGTACGTAAGTTCTCGCGTCGGTGTAGTCGCCGATACTCCGAGGTGAAACGTGACAAGACGGAAAGGTTGTTGGATAAAAAAAAGTATAAAATTAAGGGGGGGGGGGGGGGTTTCGCCGGCGGAAAAGGCAATTGTGCGGACGTTTGGAGAAACGATTTGCAGCGTTGTTGCGGAAAGTTATGCAAAAATACTCGACGGCGTTTCCACCGGATTCCGACTTCCTCGGTCGGTTGTTTTCTCGTCGGATTTTATTAATTGTATCGTTCAGTTGTCATAATGCTCCGAGCTATTAGCGAGCGGCGGCTCCCAGAGTCCTTTCCATTTTGTGTAATGCGCCCCGAAGGCGATACAAAGTCTTACTGAATTTTTATTTTTTTATTTTTTATTTTTTCTGGGATCTGGAGATAGGATATTTTTTTTTCTTTTTTTTTTTTTACTTAATTTTAACGTCTATTACGAGCCAGCTCAGTGAAATCTCCGTTCTCCCCGAGGCATTTTTTTATTACGCTTCGCGACGTACCTTGCTATTTAACAGACGCGTCTGCGGTGTGCTAAGAGCTTACGCCAAAGTAGAATTACGTTTTTTTTTTGTTTTTTTTTTTTTTGTAGTTTATAGCGTCAAGAATATTCTGTTAAATTTTTATGTCGACATTCAAGGAATTACGAACGTTGGAAATCGTTATGCGGAAAGTGGCGGAGCGCTCGAGCAGCTGCGCGAGCAACGGCGCGGCCGAACTTTGAAGGCGTTTTCCTTAAAATGTGATTTTCAAGATCGGTGTCCCTGATATCTCAAAAATGGGTCGATGGATTTTTAGGAAAATTTGTACCGATATACTTCAACATATTCTTTAGTCCTTGACGGTCTCATATTTTTTTTAAATAATGAAAAATGATTCGATGTGTTGAAAAATGGGTAAAAATCGACTTTTTTAAATGGCCGTCATTTCAATATTTTTTCCCCTCGTCAGGGACCGCGTTATATATCATTTGTTAAGAAACAACACAAAATGTTTGTTTCTGATAAAATGGCAAGTTGAAATCAGGGCTGCCGCAAAGGAACTTTGAAAAGAAAATTATTTACGTCGACCGATAAAAAATACCTAATATCAATAAAATTCCTAAATCTTCTTTAATATATCCTCCTTTCACCCTAAAAAATTTAATCGATAAAGCGTATATTTGTCGAGAAAAAAATCACGAAATGATCATGCGTTTTTACGCATTTACTGTGGCTTTACGCCCTCAATGCCGTTAAAAAATGTACTTCACTCGTTGCAAAAATTGCCGTTTTACACACACTGTTAAAAAAAAAAATGGTAAATTTAATGTACAATTGTCATGAAAAATTAATGGACTTTTAAAGTGACATTAAAGTAAAATGAATCATTAAAAGTAAGTAAAGTATTTCTAAAGTTTTTAATATACTGTACGTTCATTTTTTTTAATCATAATTACACATGAAATTTACTATACCAGTTCATGCATAAAAACTTCCAGAGTCTGTACACTGAATTGAATACGAATTTTTTTTACGGTGTACGTCGCGACGCGTAATAAGAAAATTCCACGGGCGAACGGAGATTTCACCGGGCTGGCTTGAACGTTAAAATTGACGTTAAGATTAATTAAAAAAAAAAAAATCCCGGCACGATTTGAAAAGGGAAGAGAGAAAAAAAAGAAGTAAACTCTGTTAGACTTTGGATCGTGTTCGGGGAGCATTACACAAATTGAAAGGACTCGGAGAGCCCGGGCTCGCTAATAGCTTGGAGCATTATGATATTATGACAATTGAACGATTATAAATATAAAATCCGACGAGGCGTGGCGTGCAGAAAATTGACGCTGGTGGATTCAGCGTCAATGCAGGTCAAGAAACGCGACGGAAGACTCCGATATCGCTGATACCTCCAAAAATGTTCTCCGCCCCGCGTTTCCGATCGGTGGGAAAAGAAAACGTAATGTGAACTAAAATCGTACATTACGATACTAGTGCGATAAATCTATTTATGTAACTCATGCATGAAAAGCGCTACTTTGCGTGCCTGCCGAGAGTGGCGTAACTGGCGTTTTGCAGCGATGAGTTTAGTAAATTCCCGGCGCATGCGCAGATCGGCTCCTTTGCGTGCGATTTACTTTTGCGTGCGATTTCTGGAATTTATTGCACGCTGCTCATTTTGTTGACTCAATTGATTTCTTTCTCGGTGCGCCACAATCAGCAAGCACGGAGTAGCACTTATCCTGCATTCGTTGCATAATAGTACATTTCGATACGAGTGCGAAAAAACTTTTTCTGACGAGTGTGCGTTTACAGCACGAGCCGAAGGCGAGTGTTGCAATCACACGAGTTCGGAAAACGTTTTTCGCACGAGTGCGTTTTATACGCGGACTGTGAAGTAAGTCGCACTCGCCGCACTTCACGGCGTGTGTATAAAGTTCGCTTTCCCGCACTTGTATCGCAAAGTTCTATTCTGACGAGTGTGAGTTTACAGCACGAGTCGAAGGCGAGTGTTGCAATCACACGAGGAGAAAAAAAAGTTTTTCGCACGAGTATGGGACCAAATTCTACTCCACAAGGTGCGAAGATGGGGGTTTCACGCACGCGAAGCGTGCATCGTAATAAAAAAAAAAATCGTCTCAATATTAATGTACCGGACTGGTAGTTTTTAATGCAGAAACTCGTATATAAAAGTTCATGTAATTTCATGTATAATTGTGATGAAAAATTAATGTGCAGTGCATTAAAACGAGTGGAATAACTTTATTTTTAACAATATACTTTGATTTTTCTATAAAATGACTTACATTCTTGTAACTTACATTAATTTCAATGAAAAAGTATATTAATTTTTCATCACAATAGTGCATTACATTTAACGTACCAGTTCTGGCATAAAAACTTCCACTCCGGTACATGAAATTAACGATTCTTTGAGTGTCTGCACGACCGTATAACCCGTATGTTTTATTTGTGCAATTTAACTTATACGACTCCGTTGCCGTGTCCTCGCGACTTTTGATTGCACAGCTGGTTCGGACGACGTTTCTGACGATTGTCCTGTAACTGAGTGTAAACCCGTAATAATTCAGCAAACAAATAAACAATAAACAATCGTCATAATGCCCCAAGCTATTAGCGACCTCGGACTCTCCGAGTCCTTTCAATTTGTGTAACGCTCTCCGAGAGCGCTCCAAAGTCCATCAGAGTTTCCATTTTCCTCTCCCCGTATCAAATCGTCCGGGGATTTTTTCTCTCAATTTTAAAGTCTATTACGAGCCAGCCCGGTGAAATCTCGTGGCATTTTTTTTATTGCGCGTCCCGACGTACCTGCGATTTAACGGACGCGTCCGCGGAGTATTAATACGGTTGAAAATGTTTTAGTTCGCATCGCGTTTTCTTTTTCCTCCCGGTCGGAAACGAGGAACGACGAGCGGACGTCTGGACGTTGAGAAAAAAAAAAAAAAAGAATAGCAGTGCAACGAGTGCGGAGAACGTTTTCGGAGATATTTAAATTGCCAGAATTATAACCGACGTAGCCGGCCCGACGGGACTGACGTTTCGTTTCTCGATAACTCGTTTCGCGGAGGATTGAAAAAAAAAAAAAAGGAAAAAAATGCCTCGTTATTCCGTCATTTCAAAGTGATATATGACAGTTGGGCCGGGCGGAAAGCGCGCGTTAATCTCCGTGATATGGATATCGCGTTTGTGTCATTTTCGAAATACCGATTGTAAACAGCGGAAGAGCCAAGAGTGCGGATAGACGGGTGAGGTCGATGACCCCGAGTCGGGGGCAAAAAAAAAAAAAAAACGAGAGTCGGCGATGCCGGTAAGCCCGGAGGGGAGAAGCGACGAAATTTCCGCGAAGAGAATTGTCGCTCGTGTTTACGTAGTTAACGGGAGACGGGTTCGGAGGTCAGGTCGACCACCTGGCGGTAGCAGCGAGAGGGTGAAACAACGACCGGAGCGGGGCAAGGTGAGAGCTAAATGGTCCTGGCTCGAGTGGTTCTCGGGCATGCGACCCTCTCCACCGGGCGGCCAATCCTCGTTCGGTTAAGCCCCAGACTGTCTCCCACTTAACCTCGCATAATTTTCCTTCTAAGCAAGGTAAAATTACTGCCTCCGCTTGCCCACAGAAATTCGGAGCCCGGCCCCGACACCCGGGCCCGTCCGGCGTCCAACGACCAAACTTTTTGCGCGCGTCGTCCAGCTTCCGAAACTCAAAAACACACTGTGGCGAGGGCGACGGTTGTCAAATGGAGTGTGAAATAAAAAAAAAAAAAAAAAAAAAAATTATAATGATCATACACAGTAAAAAATAATGTCGTAAAATCGGAATTCGAAATTTCGTAAAAATAATTTTGTTGAATAAGTGACAAAGTCGTTTGTCGCTTGTTTGATTATACGGACATGTCCTTTTATTTTCCGTGTCATTGACAATTTTAGTTTGTACTTTTGTTTGTAAAACTGGAAAATTAACAAATAAAAAATTATGGACGTTTGTGGACAATAAGTTATTGTGAAAAGTACGAACTGTTTTTATTGTGTAAATATATCGGTTAAGACCAGGACTGTCTCCCACTTAACCTCGCATAATTTTTCTTTTGAGCAAGGTAAAATTACTGCCTCTGCTTGCCCACAGAAATTCGGAGCCCGGCCCCGTCCGGCGTCCAACGACCAAACTTTTCGCGCGCGTCGTCCAGCTTCCGAAACTCAAAAACACACTGTGGCGAGGGCGACGGTTGTCAAATGGAGTGTGAAATTAAAAAAAAAAAAATTATAATGATCATGCACAGTAAAAAATAATGTCGTAAAGTCGGAATTCGAAATTTCGTAAAAATAATTTTGTTGAATAAGTGACAAAGTCGTTTGTCGCTTGTTTGATTATACGGACATGTCCTTTTATTTTCCGTGTCATTGACAATTTTAGTTTGTACTTTTGTTTGTAAAACTGGAAAATTAACAAAACAAAAATTGTGGACGTTTGTGGACAATAAGTTATTGTGAAAACTACGAACTGTTTTTATTGTGTAAAAATATCGGTTAAGACCAGGACTGTCTCCCACTTAACCTCGCATGATTTTCCTTTTGAGCAAGGTAAAATTACTGCCTCTGCTTGCCCACAGAAATTCGGAGCCCGGCCCCGTCCGGCGTCCAACGACCAAACTTTTTGCGCGCGTCGTCCAGCTTCCGAAACTCAAAAACACACTGTGGCGAGGGCGACGGTTGTCAAATGGAGTGTGAAATTAAAAAAAAAAAATTATAATGATCATACACAGTAAAAAATAATGCCGTAAAATCGGAATTCGAAATTTCGTAAAAATAATTTTGTTGAATAAGTGACAAAGTCGTTCGTCACTTATTTGAATATACGAACATGTCCTTTTATTTCCCGCGTCATTGACAATTTTAGTTTGTACTTTTGTTTGTAAATCTGGAAAATTAACAAATAAAAAATTATGGACGTTTGTGGACAATAAGTTATTGTGAAAAGTACAAACTGTTTATACTGTTTAGAAACGAAAAGTGGCCAATAATGGATCCAGGGATCCGTGATTGGCAGTCGATCGGCGCGGTGGTTTTAAGGTCGTCCTTGCGAATAGTGTTCACTTCGCATAAGATTCAGAGAAGTGAGAGGGAATTCCAAACACTTCTGGATGGTATAAAAATCTTACAAAAATCAAGCATCTGGTGCTTGAAAGATTAATTTTGGATAATAATAATTCCAAAAAGTTATTAACAAATTGATGAAAAATAAAATTGTTCAACAAATCTCTCGGAAACCTAACTTCTTTTTTTATGAAAAATGATTCGTTCACTTTTCCGAATACGTATGAATTTCTTCAAATTTTTTAATTCAAAATAAAAATCAAAACTGGCTAAGACGGCTTAGCCGGCCAAACTATAATGTCCATTAGCCGGCCAAGACGGCGCGACTGTACAGCCCTAGTAAAGATCAGTTTACATACACCCAGAAAAAAAATTTATTCGACGAGCACCGTTTATTAAGATTAAGTAAAATATTTATTTGATTTAAATAAATATTTATTTAAATTAAGTAAATATTCATTTAAATTAAGTAAATAGTTACTTAAATGAAATAAATCTTTATTTAAATCAAATAAATATTATCTTAATAAACGGTGGCCGTCAAATAAATTTTTTTTCTGGGTATAGCGACCAACGATCTGGCCGCGAGCTCCATTATCCCGAAGTGCAAGAGTTATCATGTAGGTACCCGAATGGTATTCTTATCTTTAATTTCGATCGCATACACCGATATTGTAAAATCTGTATGAAATAACAATACATATTTTTTTTTTTTTAACATCAGCCGATCGACGAAACTCGGCCCGAGAGGCCCGGCAAGTGGTTGATAACGTCGATGGCCCGTAGGAGCGACGAATTTACACGCGACACGCGGGTCCGCGTTGATAATCGCGAATAGATTAATGGTCGATAGGATATTGTGGATCCATGGGTGTTCGAGCTGAATCCACCGGTTCAATTTCCCGTGCGTCGCACCGGTGCCGCTTACTTGCTGACTGGAGGACGCAGAATGGAGAGTTTGCACGAGGGCTCTATGCTCGTTTCGAAAGCGTTTGACCTGCTCTCTATAGATTACCGGCGAGCGGCGTGGCGTGTGAGCCGAGACAAAGAGGGACCGGTATAGCGAAAGCTGTGCTTGCGCTCGCGGCATTGCACCGGAGTTGATGCTGTTCGAGCACCCGATACGCGCAAACGTGTCGGGTTTATACACGTAGACTTGGCACTTTATGACCGCACGTGCGCTCGGGTACATGCCGAATAAACTGGAGCCATCGCATCGAGACTCTGGCCGAAAATCTGTCGCATAATTAAAGGCTGATTAAACGGCTATCTCCACTTGTTACGGAACAAGTACGGTAGATTTTTTTTTGATTTTTTTTTTTTTTATAACGTTTGGGGCGACAGGTGGTATTTATCAATAGCATCTCACCGCTGTTATTGACACGATTTCCATTCTGCACAGGCCAGCCGACCGAGGTGCTCGATTTCGATGCGAAACTGAAGTACGCTAGGAACTGTGACCGCGCGGTGTTCTGGTTGACTCTGTAAAAGACAAAAAAAACGCGAAATACAGTCAAAGATGCAATTTATGTACGATGTACAGTGTACTAAAAAAAAAAATATTACTCATTATGTATATCACGGTACAAAAATATTCTTATGGAATTTCGTGTACTGGTGCTGGAAGTTTTTATGCATAAACTGGTATACTAAATTTCATGAGCAATTGTGATGGAAAATTAACGTACATTATGTTAAAAACTTTAGAAATATCCTACTTTTAATAATTTACTTTAATTTCACTCTAAAATTCCATTCGTTTTCATGACAATTATACATTAAATTTAATGTACCAATTTCTGCATAGTCGAGCACGAAGAATGTTTCGAGCGACAGAAAAATCGACGTCTTTGTCCACAAATACATTGGTGGATACCCTAAAAGGGCAGACGTCTAGTTGAAACCAACCAGAACACCGCGATCCGACTTCGCGGTGTTCTTGTTGAACCTGTAAAAAAAAACAAAAAAAAACAAAAAAAAAAAAACAGTTGGACTTGTAAATTACATACGCCGTGTATTATCCCAGAAATACCAAAATAACATTACTATACATTACGCATAGGTACGTAACGAGTCTAGCAGAAAGAATATTTCGAGCGAAATAAAAATCGACGTCTTCGTCCAGAAAAAAATTGTTGGATACCCTAAGAGGGCAGACGTCTAGTTGAAACCAACCAGAACACCGCGATTCTTATTGACTCTGTTAAAAAAGAAAAGTTGGAGTTGCAAATTACATTCTACGTATATTATCCCAGAAATACTAAAATGATGTATTATTCATTACGTATAAATACGTAACGAGCCCAGCAGAAAGAATATTTCGAGCGACATAAAAATTGACGTCTTCGTCCAGGAAAAAATTGTTGGATACCCTGGACGGGCAGACGTCTAGTTGAAACCAACCAGAAAACCGCGATTCTTACCGACGCTGTTAAAAAAGAAAAGTTGGAGTTGCAAAGTCCATTCGACGTATATTATCCCAAAAATACTAAAACGATATATTATTCATTACGTATAAAAAAAAAAGAGAAAAACCGTTGGAGTTGAAAATTACATACGACGTATATTATCCCAGAAATACCAAAATTATGTATTATTCATTATTCATTATTCATTACGTATAAATACATAACGAGCCCAGCAGAAAGAATATTTCGAGCGACATAAAAATTGACGTCTTCGTCCAGGAAAAAATGGTTGGATACCCTGGAAGGGCAGACGTCTAGTTGAAACCAACCAGAAAACCGCGATTCTTACCGATGCTGTTAAAAAAGAAAAGTTGGAGTTGCAAAGTCCATTCGACGTATATTATCCCAAAAATACTAAAACGATATATTATTCATTACGTATAAAAAAAAAAAGAGAAAAACCGTTGGAGTTGAAAATTACATACGACGTATATTATCCCAGAAATACCAAAATTATGTATTATTCATTACGTATAAATACGTAACGAGCCCAGCGGAAAGAATATTTCGAGCGACACAAAAAATCGACGTCTTCGTCCAGGAAAAAATTGTTGGATACCCTGGAAGGGCAGACGTCTAGATCTCCGGGTTGAAATATTTATCATAAATATTTCCTCGGTTCTCGGTTGAATGCGGTATCGAGGTGGGGCACGTCATTGTCGTCGTTCCGACGCACCGTCCTCCTTATCCTCCCGTGTCGTGGGCGCAGCGTGGAAAAACATCTCTTTCCGAATGATATTTCTCCGCGCGCGAGTTTCCACCCACGCGAGAGCGCCGGGAGACGAGGAGACGGGGTGGCGGAGCTGCCTCACTCGCAAAAAGGCATCGAACCTTATTTATCATCCGATGGGAATTGGTCTCGTAAGTGGGCCATCGGCCCGGCGACTCTCTGTCTCCTTTACTATCTTCCATACGGCACTGGCGGCGAGTAAAATGCTTGACAGGGTGTCGATAAACCGGAAAGGGGGCGCAGGAAATGAAAAGGGTTCTCCACCCTGCGGAATGCTCCCTTCCAGGCCTTTGGAAGTGTCGAGCCCGTTTCCCTCCTCCACCCGATGTTATCTACCCCTCGAAATTTCGCGCCCCCGGTTTGTTCCTTCGCGCGATTCGAGATATTTCGGGAGGCGATGTCTTTCTGCTCAGACTATGCTGTCTGCTTCGGTGCTTTTTTTTTTAGGCTGCGATTTAAAAAATCGTCTCCGGCGATCGGTCCATCACGACTTCCGGTAGGGATCGTTGAAATTGGAACGATTGAAGCAGGACAGCCATGATTACGTGATACTGATTTTGCACGCGTTGATCTTGCACGCGATGATCTTGCACGCGATGATCTTGCACGCGATGATCTTGCACGCGATGATCTTGCACGCGATGATCTTGCACGCGATGATCTTGCACGCGCCGATCTCGCACGCGCCGATCTCGCACGCGCCGATCTCGCACGCGCCGATCTCGCACGCGCCGATCTCGCACGCGCCGATCTCGCACGCGCCGATCTCGCACGCGCCGATCTCGCACGCGCCGATCTCGCACGCGCCGATCTCGCACGCGACGATCTCGCACGCGACGATCTCGCACGCGACGATCTCGCACGCGACGATCTCGCACGCGACGATCTCGCACGCGACGATCTCGCACGCGACGATCTCGCACGCGACGATCTCGCACGCGACGATCTCGCACGCGACGATCTCGCACGCGACGATCTCGCACGCGACGATCTCGCACGCGACGATCTCGCACGCGACGATCTCGCACGCGACGATCTCGCACGCGACGATCTCGCACGCGACGATCTCGCACGCGCCGATCTCGCACGCGCCGATCTCGCACGCGCCGATCTCGCACGCGCCGATCTCGCACGCGCCGATCTCGCACGCGCCGATCTCGCACGCGCCGATCTCGCACGCGCCGATCTCGCACGCGCCGATCTCGCACGCGCCGATCTCGCACGCGCCGATCTCGCACGCGCTGATCTTGCAAGACTTCAACTCGCGATCTGCTTCGGTTCCTTCAGAAATATTCTTCATCCTCCCTCTTCCAACCGACGCGATCTCCATCTTCAAATTTCACTCCCCTGGCTTTCGCGACCCAATCTCTTCCCGTTCAGACTATACCGTCTGCTTTGGTTCTCATTCTTACCCTCGAAACCCATACCCTTAGAATCGTCTCCGACCATCCCTCCGTCACGACTTCCCGCACGGTTCGTCAAAATTGGAACGATTGCAGCAAAACAGCCGCCATTTACGTGCCACTGATTTTGCCCGACTTCCCCCTTGCCTCACGTGGGCTGCTTCGACCCGGCGTCTGCCTCAGTTCCTTCGGAAGTTTTCCTCATCCACCCTCTCTCTGTTTCACTGTGAAAAAACGATAGCGACCGTGCTGCAGAAGTGAAGCATCGCACGAAGTGCTCTCCGGAGCTTCGCCGAAAGTATCTGTACCCAGCTATCAGTACAGTAACAACGGCCGTAAGCTATAGTTTCCGCAGCTACGATGGTTCTCCCGCCATTCCGTCGATGTTTTGCTCGGCTCGGGTAAAGTAAGATAAGACCGAGGAGCGCCGGCTCTCGCCGTGCAGGCAGGAGGCGCCCAAGCCGACTTACGCTTCCAGTGCTTTTCTTTGGATCGCTTGCTCGACGGCAGCCTCGGGGATAGGGCTTCCTCCCTTCCGAATCCGCCGAGCTTCTCATCGCGCTGTTGCGGAAAAGGAGGCTGCCGGAGCTCACCGACTGAACTCATTCGGAGCCCGGCGCCTCGAACATGTCCGTGGTACAAACGTGAGGAGGATAAACGAAAAATGACCGCGGGCCCGATGCAGCTCGGCACGCAGCGAACCGCGGAATAAATATGCTCGCCGGTTTCGTTTATACCGAGTTCACCTTCCGGAAATTGAATTTTCGTCGAAGGCCGCTGTCGGCCCTCGGGATCGTCGACTTCTCGAGGCCCGATCGATTTCGAAGGGCAGTTGTTCCAGCGCTCGTTCAACATCCGCACACTGGTGAGGGGAGTCTGATAGAAATTACCATAAATCTGGCAAAAAAAAAACCGACAGAATTTCCAGGATATGGGAAATACGGCGAGATCCTGGCAAACATTCGTATTGAAATTAAAGCATTCCGATAGAAAAATATGGTAATTTTTGCTATCGCGGATATTGTCCGAATAACCCGTAATTTTAGAACTACCGACCGAACACTACCGACCGAACACTCGACAACTCAACACAATTACAGACTACTCCAGATCACTGAGTCAAATGCCTACGTCTTATTGGGACATTGTTAGAAGACGCTACCCAGATAGCCAATTGTATCACAGACGAACGAGTGTGATTGCTTGCCGCTAAGCCTTGCTGTTTCCTTGCGACAAATATGCATGCATTTCATAAAACCGCACCACAAAAATTGTGTCAACGGTCAGGTTCATTTGAGCGTCGATATGTCTTTCTAAAATATGATACACAAGTGGGCTGGCACTAACGATCCTCGATATTGACTTTTTGTGATACTCGATGGTGCTTAAATTTTGTAAGAAATCTATATTTTTTTTTAATTCGACCCAAAATAATCAACTCAAGCAAATAAATCTTCGTAGTGAGACGCTGAGCACCAGGAAGCCTTGCTGACAATTTGCTGTCAATACGCTCCTAAGAATTTTCGGCATTAAATGCTGGCAAAATCACAGGTAAATGCGAACGCATATGACGCGATTTTGAGACCATTCCGTGCGGACATGTGATGCCTATTTGCAGGCGGGTTGTTGGCAAAATGCTATCCGGGTAGTTGCGGAACGCGATACCAATAGCGCGTAATTCGAGCATGATTATTGTCTTGACACTTCAGGTAGGGGAGAGCGGGGCAAAATGCCACAGCGGGGCAAAACGAGATAATGGGACAAAACGCAATTTTCCAATGACTATTGGATGGTAGCGATGGTAGTCCGTGGGGCAAAACGGGTTTGACAATCCGGATGTATCGTTAGGACAAAATGGGGCATCCAAAAATTATTGGAAAATGGAGTTTTGCCCTCACTGTCCCGTATTGCCCCGCTGTGCCATTTTGCCCCGGTCTCCCCTATAGATTCTCCGCAAGGGTAGTATCGCCTATGTAGGGTTGTCGTTGTCTAGTCCTAATCATCGGGATATCACTTGAGAATAGCTCCTTTGAAGTACGCGGTCATTCCTGTGGAGTTGTCGAGTGTTCGGTTGGTAGTGTGTTCACTCTCCTAGGTGTAGAGTTGTCGTGATGTACAGTCTATTCGTGGTCAGATGTCCACATTCACGGTGCACAATTTTCGTTGTCGAGTTGTCTTCGTATCAGCTCTTTCCGTATCCACCTAACATATGCCTATGGGTTGGGTAAAAATTGCTGCGGCTCCTGTGAAAATTTCACATATCACTAGGGGAGAGCGGGGCAAAACGGGATAATGAGGCAAAACGCAATTTTCCAATAACTTTTGGATGGTGGCGGTGAAGGTGAGTGGGGCAAAACGGCGTTGAAAATCCAGATGTATCGTTAGGACAAAATGGGGCATCCAAAAATTATGGGAAAATTGAGTTTTACCCCCGCTGTCCCGTTTGGCCCCACTGTCCCATTTTGCCCCGCTCTCCCCTAGTAGTCGCGCTGATGTACGAAGTAATTCGCCACCATAGATATTCGTGATCGCAACCCTTTTTTGATTAATATTCTTTTTTTACTTATAATTAATTAACACGTAATTGATTTCTTGAGCGATTATTAGCTTAAGATAATAATATAATATCTTAATCTCTTAATATCTTAATATAATGAATAGTAACTAATTACGATTCGTTATATTAAGACTTCTACGTCTGCTTCAAGCGCTTAAGCCCATTTTACTCACTTAGGAGTAAGGTTCGGTGTTACCGTAGGGTAAAAGTGGGGAATATGGCCCGGTCCATGTATCATTGATCTACGGGTTAATCGAGGTGGGCCATATTCACCACTTTTACCCTAGGGGAGAGCGGGGCAAAATGGGACAGTGGGGCAAAACGGGACAGCAGGGGTAAAACTCAATTTTCCCATAATTTTTGGATGTCCCATTTTGTCCTAACGATACATCCGGATTTTCAACGCCGTCTTGCCCCACTCACCTTCACCGCCACCATCCAAAAGTTTTTGGAAAATTGCGTTTTTCCTCATTATCCCGTTTTGCCCCGCTGTGCCATTTTGCCCCGCTCTCCCCTACACCATTATAGTGTTGGAAGGTACGTTCTGTGAGTGCCACTGATTTTACACCAAGTGTTTTACCCCATATTTTAACACAGCTTTTAACACCAAAGTAATGAACCCGTATGGATCACACGACGGTGTTAGAGCGGTGTTGAATTTAACACCGTTTTTTTGCAGTGCATGTTGCCCGATCGAAATTTAGCATATGATCTCGCAGTTTTTCGAGATCCTTCTCTCAGTGTGACGGCGACGCGCACTTGCAATATCGACGACGGCAATGTGCATCCTGCGAAGGCGTCGGACGGCGGTGTCGGATCGATGCACGTCGGTCTGAGAGTGTCCTCTTTCAGGCTGGATATTTTCATGAGTGTTCCGGGGTTGATTGCGAGAACGTCGGAGTCGGAGGAAACGCTTCACAGTCGATCTCTCCGGAGACCGAGCCGTTCGTCCGGATCCGCCGTCATGCTGCCGGCTCCTCGAGGGAAAATAACGGAGACCGGGGATAATTTGTCTTTAATAAAGTTTTCGTCCATTGCGACGCGGTTCGCGTGACTCGCTGCTCGGCGATGGCGCGTTACGAATAAAGTTTGTATTTCTCTCGGGACATCCGACACCTGCGCGACTCGCCGGCACCATCGCGCCTCGGATCGGCGACAAATCCGCGGAGAGATTCGCTTTATCGCCGGATAAAACCGAGATTTTTTTTTTTACAAAAACCGAAGCGATGTCGGAAAAAAATATTTCCAATTTTTCTCCGCTGAGTCGGCTGCGCTTAAAAAAAAAAAGGAGAATATTTTTTTTACCGTCTCTCGATCATCCAAGCTGGGCGGGAAAGAATGTGGCACTTCAATTGGATGCTCGATAAATTCTCGAAAGCTTTATTAAAGTCGGATTCCGGTGACTGGCTCGATGCCGGTAAGCCGGTCAATATCGTAGGACAACAACCGATAGCCTGTGGTCCTGTGTATCGAGCGAGGAGGAACTACTTGTTCGGGCTCCAAGCTGATCGTTCGGTCGCACCGACTCATCCGAAGTGGCCTCCGTCGAGCTTGTGCCTCGACATCGTGCGGAGATCGCTGGATAAAATCGAGACTTTTTTCAGAGCGGAAGCGACATGGCGAAAAAAATAAATAAAAAAATTCTCCGCCATCGTTAGCTCCGGTGAAAATGAAGAATTTCAAATTTTTCTCCCGCGGGTGACGAATTTGTCACCCGCGATGAATAAAGTGAGATTTTTCAGCGAGGATATTTTCACCGGCTCTCGATCATGCAAGCCGAGCAGGAAAAATGTTTCCTCTAATTGGAGGCTCGATAAATTCCCGAAGCTTCACTAGAGTGGGAGTTCCGAAGACCGGCTCGATGGAGTAGGTCAATAACGTAAGACAATAGCCATTAGCCTGCGGGGTCGTGCATCTCAACGAGGATGAACCACCTGCTCGGGTTCCAAACTGATCGTCCGGTCGCATCGACTTATACGAAGTGACCTCCGTCGCGCTTGTGTCACGGCATCGTTCGAAACGACGATGGCGGGACACAATCGATGGAAAACCGAGTTTTACAAACCGGAAGCGATGTCAAAAAAAAAAAAAAAAATGGACCATCGTGACGCTTCACTACGTTGGATCTGCGCTCTGCGCAAAAAAATACAAGGAATTATGCACGTCTGATTTTTTTTTGGTACGTTCGATTTTTAATCATGAAATCCAAATGATACCTCTTTATCGAGGTTTTTAAACCCCGTCATAGGCACCTGCGTTTTTCCGCGATGCCGGCAGGAAGCAAAGAAATCGCTGTTCAAAAATAAACAAAATCCCTAATTTTTGCAATGTTGGCTATAAAAATTCCCGATAAACTTTTTCGTTAGTCGGCGCTTCCGGACTGTATTCTATGTATTTCTTTTCACGCTGATCGCGAATCTGACAATTATTTTATTCATGAATGAATATTTGATGAGAGAAATTGCGTCTATGGTAAAGTATTAATTTTTCATGAAATTCAAAAAATTGAAAATGACATAAAATTTAAACGGCTCGATCGATTCTCTCCAAAGTTCGTAGGGATCATCGGATGATCATACTCCATCTGTGTACGCGTTTTTAGCCACATTGCTAAAAAAGTTTGAGTGCTAGAGCTCGAACCGACATTTTTGAAGAACTAAAAAATGGCGTTCAAAAAAACCAACTGCACATTTTTTTATAACATTTTTCAGAAACATTGACTGTTAACCACATATACTGTATGCAAAATGCCAGCTTCATCGGTCGAGGCATTCTCGACTTATAGCGATTTACATTTTTCGCGCCTAATTCACACATACACATACACACACACACATACATCCGGATATTTTATCTCAATGTGATTTTTCGGCGTTTCAGACCATTCTGAACACGTTTTCATTTCAATTTCTACATTTTTAAAATCAAACCAAAGTATCCTCTATGAGGAAGCAAAAATTCAAATTTTTCTTCGCCGCTTCATCCCTCCAATGAAAAAAAAAAAAAAAGCCAAGAATTTACAGCGAGAATATTTTTTCGCGGCTCTCGATCATCGGAGCTGAGCGGGGAAAAATGTGCCCTCTAATTGGAAGCTCGATAAATTCCCAGAGCTTTATTAAAGTGGTAGTTCCGGTGGCCGGCTCGATGCCGTAAGCCGGCCGATAACCTAAGACAGTAGCCGATAGCCTGCGGGCTCGTGCGTCCTACTCGGGCTCTGAGCTGATCGTCCGCATCGACTTATCCGAAGTGGTCTCTCCGTCGCGCTTGTGTCCCAGCGTCGTTCGGAACAAGGACGCTAGCGACCAAGAGGAATCGCCAAGGAGACGAGACGGAGTCTTGTTAAGGTAAAATGATCGGGTCGAAAATACCCGAAATGCCTTGGATGTCTGCCCTTCGGCGGAGTTGTCGAGCAATGAGGAAGAACATCCATGGGCTCTCCTTCAGCCTCACCGATCTCAATATTTATAGCCTCTCGGAAGTTGAATACCACAGCAGGACTCGGTCTCGGGTGTTCCTCGGTTGCGCAGCTGGATGGTCAGCGGTGCGCTCGTACATCGCACAGAGAACGGCGTATCTGCATATACATCGCGATTACTGGAGCGAAATGCACCGGCAAACCGCACGGAAGATCTCCGCACGCCTCCTCCTCCCTCCTGCGGCTGGACCGAGGCTCGAGCTTCCCGCAGTGACGTCCGAACGGACGATCGGTCTGGAAACAACTGGATTTTTTTCTTTGGTGGGCATCGAAATTTTGAACGATCGGAATGTAGAAGTGCCGATATTTCGAAATTGACTAATAACGAACGTTCGATTGTGCAGAGGCCGTCTTCTGAGAGTCCTTAAGGTAGTCCTTGCGGACAGCCTGAGCCCACGTGAGTTCAGAGCGAATTGAGAGTGGAATTGCGAATACTTCGCGATGAGATAAAAATCTGAAAAAAAATCAACCATATGGAAGGTACTGAAAAGATTGATTTTGCATAATAATAATTCCAAAATGTTACTAACAAATGAATGAAAAAAAAATTGTTCAACAAATCTTCCGGCAACTCAACTTTTTGTTCATATAAAAACAATAAGTTAATCTTTTTGAATACGTATGAATTTTTTCAGAATTTTGTCTAATTTTTGAAAATTGCGTTTTTAGTTAATAAAAAAACATGATTTTCAAAAATTAGATAAAATTCTGAAAACATTCATACGTATTCAAAAAGATTAACAAATTGTTTTTATATGAACAAAAAGTTAAGTTGCCGGGGAATTTGTTGAACAATTTTTTTTTTATGCATTTGTTAATAATATTTTGGAGGTATTATTATGTAAAATCAATCTTTTCAGCACCTTCCATATGCTTGATGTTTTCGAATTTTTATCCCATCGAGAAGTGTTCGCAATTCTCTCTCAATTCTCTCTGAACTCATGGGGGCTCAGGCTGTCCGCTAGGACTACCTTAAGTGGTGAATAAAAATTGAGAACATTAATATGGCGAATGTTAGTCATATCGAGAACAAATATATGAATAGGCGATAATGCAAGGAACGAAACTTAGAATCGAACACTAAGAAGTTCGAGTGCCGGAAATCTAAAAATGCGAGACTAAGAGTCTCATAATTTTTAATTAATAAAAGCGGAAGACCAATGAGTCTGGCGTTCAAACTATCGAAAAACCAAACAGTTGAACAGTCAAAATAAAATCGAAAAGACGAACGATCAGAATAGCGACAACTTACTCCTTTGATGTAATTTTCAGCGATTCTTGCCATTCGCTATTTTGCTCACTTGGTATTCGACGTATCCAAGTTTTAATCATTCGAAATTGTTATCCGCGACATCCTTCTGATAGGTATGTTGCCTATCAAAAATATTAGCTTGTTTCCGTTTTAAACTTCAACATTCCGGTTTTCCTAAATCTGGTCGTTCAAAATATTGACCTACAACTTGTGAAAAATGTGTCGTCGAATAAGAAAGCGCTCGAAAAAATTACCTCCCGTTGATATCGTTATTCGACTTAGCAATCAGTCGAAAATATAATTTTCCAACTAGTCATTTTTCGATGTTTTAATATTCGCAAAGATGAAATTTCGAAATATTGGCCGTCCTTCGTTTCGGTCGTTAAAAATCTTGGCCCCAACCCGATTTTTTTTAGGGACTCGACGACAGGAATACATTAGAGTGTTTGGGAATCGGCGCCGATTCGGTGCTCCGTTTATCGTATATCGAATAATTTAATCAGAATGCCTTTCCAAAAGTCAGATGAGAGCCAGGAAGCCGGGAGCCTCCTCTAGTTTTTTTCCACCGGAGCGATCAGTTTCAGCGGAGAGATGCGGACGACCCGCATCCATCCAATCAGCCCGAAGCCCATTCGGAACTCCGGGGACGAGTTGGAGCTGAAAACTGAGTTGAAGCCCCGGAGGATGGGGCGGATGGGGGTCTTCTCGTACGAATCCGTTCCTCTAGTGCGTCGTATTTTTTTGTTCTCTCTCTTTTTTGGTCAGTTGTCAATTTGTGTGCGGTTGTTTCCATTCTTTTTATTTTCGGTCGTTGAGTGATTTCGAGCGGTAAAGTGACTGGTTCGTTCGTCTTGAGGAGGTTGGAGCGCTTCGTACTAGTCAGGTGAGTGCTACATTTTTTTAATCGTTTAAGCAAATTTTTACGTGTCTATTGATTATAGCGGATGGTTGTTTGAATTGCAGCAGATGTACTTAAGGTAGTCCTTGCGGACAGCCTGAGCCCACGTGAGTTCAGAGCGAATTGAGAGTGGAATTGCGAATACTTCGCGATGAGATAAAAATCTGAAAAAAATCAACCATATGGAAGGTACTGAAAAGATTGATTTTACATAATAATAGTTCCAAAATGTTATTAACAAATGAATGAAAAAAAAATTGTTCAACAAATCTTCCGGCAACTTAACTTTTTGTTCATATAAAAACAATGAGTTAATCTTTTTGAATACGTATGAATTTTTTCAGAATTTTGTCTAATTTTTGAAAATTGCGTTTTTAGTTAATAAAAAAACGTGATTTTCAAAAATTAGATAAAATTCTGAAAAAATTCATACGTATTCAAAAAGATTAACAAATTGTTATTATATGAACAAAAAGTTAAGTTGCCGGGGAATTTGTTGAACAATTTTTTTTTTAATGCATTTGTTAATAATATTTTGGAGTTATTATTATGTAAAATCAATCTTTGCAGCACCTTCCATATGCTTGACTTTTTTCGAATTTTTATCCCATCGAGAAGTGTTCGCAATTCTCTCTCAATTCTCTCTGAACTCATGTGGGCTCAGGCTGTCCGCTAGGACTACCTTAACTTGGAGAAACATTAATTACAATGGATTTGCAGAAATATTAAATGGTTTGTGCTAATTTTTTAAAAGGTACGTATTCGTTCAGTAAAGGAAAGGTATTCGTTTAGTTTAAAAAAAATAATAATTCGTTATTTATGGTCGATTCTCTCCCTTGAAAGATGCTCTACGAATTCACCATCAGGATATTCGATAGTATTTTTCGTCTAAAAATTACAACTGTTTAGCTGTGGAGAAATTTCTTCGATGGATAAACAAAGGGTCGTCATTTTAAAATATAAATTATTATCGAATATTCAGATCGTGAATTCATAAAGAATCTGTTAAGGAGCCGTACATAAATATTGGGCAAAAATTACGGATTATTTCTTGAAAAAATTGATCCATTTCGAAAATTGGCACAAACCAGTTAATATTTTTGAAAATCCATTGCAATTAATGTTACTTCAGGTTAAGCACATCAGTTCTGATAGAAATAACCATCTACTATAATCAATGAATGCGCAAAAGTTAGTGAGGTAAACGTCCCAATGACCGGACATGTCCCAGTGGCCGGACAAAGCGTGGGTGCAACAGAGACGCAAATACGATTTTTCATGCATGTCCAGGGTCTAGGACTGCTCCCTTAGGTGTCCGGCCGTTGGTACCTTTACCTTATAAACGACTTTAAAAATGTGCCACAAACCAGTTAATATTTTTGAAAATCCATTGCAATTAATGTTACTTCAGGTTGAGCACATCAGTTCTAATAGAAATAACCATCTACTATAATCAATGAATGCGCAAAAGTTAGTGAGGTAAACGTCCCAATGACCGGACATGTCCCAGTGGCCGGACAAAGCGTGCGTGCAATAGAGACGGAAATACGATTTTTCATGCATGTCCAGGGTCTAGGACTGCTCCCTTAGGTGTCCGGCCGTTGGTACCTTTACCTTATAAACGACTTTAAAAATGTGCCACAAACCAGTTAATATTTTTGAAAATCCATTGCAATTAATGTTACTTCAGGTTGAGCACATCAGTTCTAATAGAAATAACCATCTACTATAATCAATGAATGCGCAAAAGTTAGTGAGGTAAACGTCCCAATGACCGGACATGTCCCAGTGGCCGGACAAAGCGTGGGTGCAATAGAGACGCAAATACGATTTTTCATGCATGTCCAGGGTCTAGGATTGCTCCCTTAGGTGTCCGGCCGTTGGTACCTTTACCTTATAAACGACTTTAAAAATGTGCCACAAACCAGTTAATATTTTTGAAAATCCATTGCAATTAATGTTACTTCAGGTTAAGCACATCAGTTCTGATAGAAATAACCATCTACTATAATCAATGAATGCGCAAAAGTTAGTGAGGTAAACGTCCCAATGACCGGACATGTCCCAGTGGCCGGACAAAGCGTGGGTGCAATAGAGACGCAAATACGATTTTTCATGCATGTCCAGGGTCTAGGACTGCTCCCTTAGGTGTCCGGCCGTTGGTACCTTTACCTTATAAACGACTTTAAAAATGTGCCACAAACCAGTTAATATTTTTGAAAATCCATTGCAATTAATGTTACTTCAGGTTAAGCACATCAGTTCTAATAGAAATAACCATCTACTATAATCAATGAATGCGCAAAAGTTAGTGAGGTAAACGTCCCAATGACCGGACATGTCCCAGTGGCCGGACAAAGCGTGGGTGCAACAGAGACGCAAATACGATTTTTCATGCATGTCCACGGTCTAGGACTGCTCCCTTAGGTGTCCGACCTTTACCTTATAAACGACTTTAAAAATGTGCCACTCATTCGACTGGCGTGAAGCGCTCCAACCTCCTTAATTCTCGAGATTTCGACCCCAAGTTTCCGCGGATCGTATCGAGGGCAGAATCCTCGGATTGAAACTTTGGGTTTTGGTGACTATCAACATTCCACCGCGGTGTCTCGCGGCTCGTCCCGGGGGATTGCGCGATGACACGAGAGAATTCATCGAGAGGGGGAAGTTTTATTTTTTTCGTCTCCGTTACTTACCGAGTGTGCTCCGCACGGTCGGATCGGAAAACCAGGCTCGCTCGGTACGAGAACGAGCGATAGTGCCGCACCAGGAGGAATCGATACGCCGGCCCGATGCTGGGCGCGGGTGGGCGGGTCACTGGAATAGCCGTAACATCGTACCCGGTGAGGGACAAAGTAAGTTTCGAACTATCAATCACGATCGATGTGGGTGCGCGAACGACCGACAGGTATTTTTTTTTCCATCGTTCATTCCGCGTTATAAAAAACTTGGCCCGTTTATTTCACGACGATACCCGTTCTATCCGGGGTAGATCGAAAAATTGGCGATATTTTTTTTTTTCTGACCCGTTGAAAGGGAATCGGAAAGTTTATCGAACCACGATCGATTGCACGGAGGGGGAGGGGGGGGGGGGGCTGTATTACCGAGTCCCGTGACAAATTCCCCGACTCGTCGATCAATTCCCGTCGTTCGGCCTGGAGGGCTGAAGAGTGCGGGACGGAAACGTTATTTATTTCCGGTGAGGTCAATCCAACCCCACGCCCTTGTTTCTCGGACGAGGATTTTTCGTATGAGGGTCCTGGCAAAGTTGGCCCGAATACGCGACGAGTCCCTTATTTAAGCCACTTTTTTTATGGATGTTTAAAGGCTTCAGGCTCCATTTTTGCGGTACCCAAGATGCCCGATCGTTTACCTTGAGATCCTGCTGTTTGGTCGGACCGATTGAAGTGAAAACCAAATCCACTTGGGGGGAGCACGGAAAAGCCCGGAAAAATCCATTGGTCCTTGGCGTTTGTAATGTCGCTTCTCAAGAACTGAGGCTGTTATCTTCGTTCGCGTTTCCCGCACATCAGCATCATTTTGATGAAAGAAAAATATGTATATTTTTATGTTATGTGTTTCCGGTAAAATCAATCCTATTGCATGTTTCTATTCTTTGTTTGTCGGCCGAGGATTTTTCGGTTGAGGGTCCTGGCAAGGATGGCCCGAATACACGACGAGTTTCTTATGTAAGCCACTTTTTTATGGATGTTTAGAGGCTTCAGGCTCCATTTTTGCGGTACCCAAGATGCCCGATCGTTTACCTTGAGATCCTGCTGTTTGGTCGGACTGATTGAAGTGAAAACCAAATCCACTTGGGGGGATCACGGAAAAGCCCAGAAAAATCCATTGGTCCTTGGCGTTTGTAATGTCGCTTCTCAAGAACTGAGGCTGTTATCTTCGTTCGCGTTTCCCGCACATCAGCATCATTTTGATGAAAGAAAAATATGTATATTTTTATGTTATGTGTTTCCGGTAAAATCAATCCTATTGCATGTTTCTATTCTTTGTTTGTCGGCCGAGGATTTTTCGGTTGAGGGTCCTGGCAAGGATCGCCCGAATACACGACGAGTTTCTTATGTAAGCCACTTTTTTATGGATGTTTAGAGGCTTCAGGCTTCATTTTTGCGGTACCCAAGATGCCCGATCGTTTACCTTGAGATCCTGCTCTTCGGTCCGACTGATTGAAGTGAAGTCCAAACCCACTTAGGAGTTCGCGGAAAAGTCCGGAAAAATCCATTGGTACTTGGCGTTTATAATGTCGCTTCTCAACCACCGATGCTCTCCTCTCCGTTCGTATTTCTCGCATATACACTGATAAAAAAATACGGCTCGTTCAACCAAAATTCGGGCAGGGACGTTCAACTAAATATTTTGTTGGTACAGCTAAAGAAATTGGTTAGTTCAACAATTTATTGGGTGATTTAACTAAAATATTTTTGGGTCATTAAAATATTTTGTTCGTCCAACTAAATATTTATTTGAACGTCCCTGCCCGAATGTTCGTTGATTCAACTGTACTTTTTTATCAGTGTAAGTATCATTTTTAAGAAAAAAAAAAAAAAAAACAAAAAAAATGCACCTTTCATACGGGCAGTTCGAGGCGACGAGAGAATCCACCGAAGTGCCGGAGGAGCCTAACGCTCTCGTTGCCGACGTTGTGAGAGAGGTACGAGCCATTTTGCAGCAGTTTGTCTCGTCTTCCCGGCTCGGATATCAAAACTTTTCCCTCGCGCGGCCCCCCCCATAACGAATTCCGTGACCGACATGTTAAAACTCCGGGCCACACACGACATACAGCCGATCGTACGAGTGTGCGGGGATCGCGCGAACGACGATACTTTCGTCGGAGAGGATAAAAACTCTGGAGACGCATCGGAGCGAGAGAGTATTCAACCGTTGGCTTGTTGACACAGTTGAAAAAGCCACAGTGGCAAGGTCCAAAAAAACGGGGATGGCACGAAAGGAGAGGGTTGAGCCACTCGCGAACAAAAAAAATTTGATGGACGAGGGAAAAAGTTTTTCCCGTCTCGGAGAGGCCGATGAACGACTGTCGTAAAATGTTCTACGACGATTATTCTAAACTTTAGCGAGGTTTTGATGCGACCTCGAAGGACCGCGCCACTGCTCCGAATTGTTTAACGAAGAAACCTTCGAGCACTCGAGACGCTCGACTCTCGTGCCGAATCTCACTGCACTGTCACGTTCGAGCTGAAACTATAAATGGATTTAACTCACAGAATTCGGTGTGCAATACTAATGTAATATATAATGTGAAATAAAATTCACAATGAAATTCACCGAAATGGAACTTATCTCAGAGAGCGAGAGATGAAGATCCGAATTTTTTGGTGATTCATAGGGGAGACCGGGGCAAATTGGCACAGCGGGACAAAACGGGACAGTGAGAGCAAGACTCAATTTTCCAATAATTTTTGGATGCCCCATTTTGTCCCAACGATAAATCCGGATTTTCAAACCCGTTTTGCCCCACGTTCCACCATCGTCACCATCCCAAAGTTATTGGAGAATTGCTTTTTGTCTCATTATCCCGTTTTGCCCCGGTGTACCATTTTGCCCCGCTCTCCTTTAATTGACACGTTTAAGCTATGTGCGCTTAGTAACCGACTTTTTAAGAATCGATTTTTTTTCGTGATTTTCAAAGAGTTTTATGTACATAGTTTGGCGTAACAAATTTTTCGTTTGTAGTAGCCCCAAAAAAATCGAGTGGTTGATTTGTATAGAGAATCGTTTGCTGTTGATTGTAGTGAAGGAATTTTCGTTTGTAGTAACGGGGAAAACATTTCAGAGCAATTTTAATGTTCTTCCATTAAAACTTTTGTTTTCTTTGGACAGGCAGTTGATGTAGTACAAGCACCACCTCGTTTATAGTTATTTGTAGTAACGTTTATTTCCTTTGTAGTTAATCGAAAACTACCGGACAGTCGATATATTGTAACCGCCGACTCACATTTGCCCAATTCTGGGTATTCGAGATTCCGTACAACATACGAGATGCATCCAAAAATTGACGTGGCCAGTGTCGGTCGACATCCCCGTCAGTGACGACGATGGAAGCCTCCAACAGACTGGTCATATCGTCCTGTATTATATTCTCCATATCTCAAAACACAGGGCTTTCTATGAATCGGGTACAGTGGCTGGCTTCAGTGGTTGATGCCAGTGGTCGACCGGAAGTGGTCCGTACTCGTCACATTTACACTATTCTAGGTACTCGAGATTCCATACAACAATCGTGATGCATCCAAAAACAGATGTAGCTAGTTTCAGTCTATTGCGTCTGCGCTTTCCGTGATTGACACTCTCCTTATTGGTTGTAAGAGATGCAGACCCGAACTTTTTAGTGGTCCATACTCGTCACACTTGCCCATTCTGGGTATTCGAGATTCCATACAACAAACCAGATGCACCCAAAAATGGACGTGGTCAGTGTCACTCCATTGCATCTGCGCTTTCCGCGATTGACATCCTCGTCAGTGATCACCCGGAAGTGGGATTTACCTCCGAGACTAAGAGATGCAGACCCAAACTTTTTAGTAGTCCATACTCGTCACACTTGCCCCACTTTGGATCCTCGAGATTCCATACAACAATCGTGATGCATCCGAAAACAGACGTAGCTAGTTTTAGTCTGTTGCGTCTGCGCTTTCCGTGATTGAGACTCTCCTTATTGGTTGTAAGAGATGCAGACCCGAACTTTTTAGTGGTCCATACTCGTCACACTCGCCCCATTCTGGGCACTCGCGATTCCATACAACAAACCAGACGCACCCAAAAATGGTCGCGGCTAGTTTCAGTCTATTGCATCTGCGCTTTCCGGGATTGACACCCTCGTCAGTGGTCGCCCGGAAGTGAGATTTACTTCCTCCAGTAAGAGACGCAGACCCAAACTTTTTAGTGTCCATACTCGTCACACTTGCCCATTCTGGGTACTTGCGATGCCACACATCAAGCAAGACGCACCTAAAAATGGACGTGGCCAGTGTCACTTTATTGCATCTGCGTTTTCCGTCATTGACACCCTCGTCAGTGGTCACCCGGAAGTGGGATTAACTTCCTCCAGTAAGAGACGCAGACCCGAACTTTTTAGTGTCCATACTCGTCACACTTGCCCATTCTGGGCACTCGCGATTCCATACAACAAACCAGACGCACCCAAAAATGGTCGCGGCTAGTTTCAGTCTGTTGCATCTGCGTTTTCCGTCATTGACACCCTCGTCAGTGGTCGCCCGGAAGTGAGATTTACTTCCTCCAGTAAGAGACGCAGACCCGAACTCTTTAGTGCTCCATACTCGTCACACTTGCCCATTCTGGGCACTCGCGATGCCACACAACAAACCAGACGCACCCAAAAATGGACGCGGCTAGTTTCAGTCTATTGCATATGGTCCTTTCCGTGATTGACACCCTCGTCAGCGACTACAATGGAAGCCGCCGGCGCACTGGTCATACCGTCCCGTATTATATTGTCTATATCTCAAACTGTGTACACCGGATCTCCGGTAACTTCGGTGGGAGCGGAGAGGCCAAGTACAAACCCCGAACACAGGGGGTTTCTATGAATTGGGTACAGTGGCTGGCTTCGGTGGTTGATGCCAGTGGTCGACCGGCTACCCGGTACCACCCATAAATATTTGATGAGGACCGTAACGAAGCATTTACGAGGTCGACGACCTTTCGGTACCTCTCTATCCGTCCATCCATCTATCTATCCGTCTGTATGTCTGTCTACCCTGCTTGTCTCCATGCTAAGCCAATTAGGCCACATAAATAACGAACGTGTACACAGCTCTCTCTCGCCTCCTCCCCCGCCCCCCCCCCCCCCCCCCTCCTCTCGCCCGGGCAATGTTCTCTCTGCGGCCACCCTCTCCGCTCCGTTCCGGTATTATGTACCGCCTCGTCGAGGCTTCCACGCAAAATTTTCCATATTTGCGAAACAGTTTTCTCTTCATTCTTCCCTCGTAATTCACTCGGCTACTCCAGTGTCGTTTCATGTCCGTATAGCCTGTGCGACTTTACCGACGGATCGGAAGGTCTGTTAGCCGCGTAAGGCGCAGTCGTTGATTTAATTGGCCGGACATAGAATGTTAATTGCAAAATATAATGGGTAGAAAAATTGTAATACGAATTCGGTTTAGAGAAACAGAATTGTGTAGAATTCGTTACTTGTCGGGAGGGAAACGTCGATTTTTCTTCTCTGATCTTAATTAATAATATATGTTTTTTTTTTTTTACGATTTATATAAAAGTAATTATATAAAAGTGTTCTCGTCGTTCTTCCTTCGTGATTCCGGTTTTATTTCCGTTTTTAAATTGACCCAAAATGTCAATTGCAAATTGTAATGGGGACAAAGCTCGAAATACAAAGTCGGTGCAGAGAAACAGAATTATATAAAATTCGTTACTCGCTGTTAATTATATATATATATATATGTTTTTTTTTTACGATTTATATAAAAGTATCCTCGTCGTTCTTCCTTCGTAATTCCGGTTTTATTTCCCCTTTTAAATTGACCCAAAATGTCAATTGCAAATTATAATGGGTACAAAGCTCGAAATACAAAGTCGGTGCAGAGAAACAGAATTATATAAAATTCGTTACCCGCTGCTAATTATATATATATATGTTTCTTTTTACTATTTATATAAAAGTGTTCTCTTCATTCCTCCCTTGTAATTCACCCGGCCACCCCGTGCCGTTTTATTTCCGTTCGCTCTGCGCGACTTTACCGACGGCTCGGAAGGTCCGTAAACCACGGCAGCAGTGATCGTTGGTTCAATTAACCGGACACGGAATGTAAATTCCAAAATATAACAGCAACAAAGCTCAAAATACGAATTAGAGAAACCGTAGAGAAACAGAGTTACGCAGAACTCGTTACTTGTCGGGACTGAAACGTCGATTTTTCTTCTCTGCTCTCGATTGATTATTTACTTTTGTTACTATTTATATAAAAGTGTTCTCCACTCACTGCATGTACAGGGTAGCCTCGGGTTTGTCGGAGAAGAGAACGACAGGCTGCTGAAATCGTTCGTTCCGACCGCAGACTCGCGCTCCACCCTCGAGCTGAAGCCAACCACCCTCGCACCTGCAACAACAAAAAATGCAAAATAAAACATTAGACACATCGAGACCGTTTTACGTGCGAGTATATATATCTATGTAGTATAATTGAGAGGAGGCGAGTCGGGTCCTTCTAACCGACCTTCAGCCGTTATTCTATGCTCAGATCCAGGGAATAAAAACGGTCCCTTTTCCATCGGCCTCGCTCGTGAAGTTTCCGCTCGGCCCCGCGCACTCTTTTAATCTGCACTCCGTAGTGCGAAGCACACTTGGCGAACGTGGCCCTTCTCTAATTAGTTTTGGCAATCACCGAGAGCCGATTATTTGGCTCGGGTGGGGCCCTTCGCTCGCGCTCGTTCGCGCAATTTCTCTCCCGATTCGTGGAAATCGGTCCGCGGTGCGTGACGCGAATATCGGAGATCACCGGCGCTTTCTCAAGGTTTCTCACGTAAGGGAATCGATTAATTTTTATACAGCGATATCGAACGAGGATGAGGATTCCACGATTAGATTTCCGCAGCAGCGGCTTTTTACTGTGCGCAAGATGCGTCCGGAACGACCGATTCGGTCGGTAACCGGTCGGAGCATCCGAGACGAGCTTGTACAATCGTCTTCACTTAGGGGGAGGCTGAAGGGAGGCTTGTACAATCGTCTTCACTTACAATCAGGAAAAAAAATTGTTAGATGAACCAAGTTGCGTTCCCCCGCGTTCAAAAGCGTTATTTAGTTGGTACAATGAATTTTTTTGTTTGTATCGAAATATTTCGAATCGACTGAAGCGATTAATCGTTCAATAAAAGAATGGTTTAGTTGTACCAACCAAATAACAGCTTTGAACGTAGGTGACCGCGAATATTGTTAATCCAACAATTTTTTTTGCTCAGTGTAGGGGGAGGCTAAAGGGAGGCTTGTACAATCGTCTTCACTTAGGGGGAGGCTAAAGGGAGGCTTGTACAATCGTCTTCACTTAGGGGGAGGCTAAAGGGAGGCTTGTACAATCGTCTTCAATTAGGGGGAGGCTAAAGGGAGGCTTGTACAATCGTCTTCACTTAGGGGGAGGCTGAAGGGAGGCTTGTACAATCGTCTTCACTTAGGGGGAGGCTGAAGGGAGGCTTGTACAATCGTCTTCACTTAGGGGAGGCTAAAGGGAGGCTTGTACAATCGTCTTTACTTAGGGGGAGGCTTAGGGGGAGGGGGAAGCTAAAGGGAGGCTTGTACAATCGTCTTTACTTAGGGGGAGGCTTAGGGGGAGGGGGAGGCTAAAGGGAGGCTTGTACAATCGTCTTTACTTAGGGGGAGGCTTAGGGGGAGGGGGAAGCTAAAGGGAGGCTTGTACAATCGTCTTCACTTAGGGGAGGCTAAAGGGAGGCTTGTACAATCGTCTTCACTTAGGGGGAGGCTAAAGGGAGGCTTGTACAATCGTCTTCACTTAGGGGGAGGCTAAAGGGAGGCTTGTACAATCGTCTTCACTTAGGGGGAGGCTGAAGGGAGGCTTGTACAATCGTTTTCACTTAGGGGGAGGCTAAAGGGAGGCTTGTACAATCGTCTTCACTTAGAGGAGGCTAAAGGGAGGCTTGTACAATCGTCTTTACTTAGGGGGAGGCTTAGGGGGAGGGGGAAGCTAAAGGGAGGCTTGTACAATCGTCTTTACTTAGGGGGAGGCTTAGGGGGAGGGGGAAGCTAAAGGGAGGCTTGTACAATCGTCTTTACTTAGGGGGAGGCTTAGGGGGAGGGGGAAGCTAAAGGGAGGCTTGTACAATCGTCTTTACTTAGGGGGAGGCTTAGGGGGAGGGGGAAGCTAAAGGGAGGCTTGTACAATCGTCTTCACTTAGGGGGAGGCTAAAGGAAGGCTTGTACAATCGCCTTCACTCAGGGGGAGGCTAAAGGAAGGCTTGTACAATCGTCTTCACTTAGGGGGAGGCTAAAGGGAGGCTTGTACAATCGTCTTCACTTAGGGGGAGGCTTGTACAATCGTCTTCACTTAGGGGGAGGCTAAAGGAAGACTTGTACAATCGTCTTCACTTAGGGGGAGGCTAAAGGGAGGCTTGTACAATCGTCTTCACTTAGGGGGAGGCTGAAGGGAGGCTTGTACAGTCGTCTTCACTTAGGGGGAGGCTTGTACAATCGTCTTCACTTAGGGGGAGGCTAAAGGGAGGCTTGTACAATTGTCTTTACTTAGGGGGAGGCTTAGGGGGAGGGGAAAGCACGTATGAGTGTTCGCGACCGAGTAAAAATTTTGAGTGGATTTTTCTGCGAAACGATTCTATAAAATAAAAAACGAATTGCGGGGCTCACCGCGTTAATGAAATAGGCAGTGAGTTTTATATTTTTTAAAACCGTTTTAGAGAAAAATGGATTCAAAATATTTTGCGGTTATGTTGATCTTTAGCCCCACCTTGGCGCAAGTCGGGGTGATATGGCGATGCTTTTTTAAACAATAAAAAAATGAAGGTTTAACCTTGAGACACCCTTTACATATTGGCCGTAACCAACGCTACACTCCAAAAAAAATTTGTCGAAAAATTAATGCACAGTATTGGACGCTTTTTAACATAAACTGTTTCTGAGATTTCAAACGCACGTGAGTTGGCAATTTTACAGTAAAATAAATATTTATTTTTTATGAAAGCTTTTGTAAATTTCAGGCATAAGATTTATAATTTTAATACCTGGTATTTTTATTTTACCAAAAAAGTACACTAATGTTCAATTAATGTAAGTATTGTAAGCAAATTTCAATGTCCAGTATATTAATTTTACAATTTATTTTTGCAGTGTAGAAACATCGAACCGATGTGATTCACTCAGAACTTTCGATATTTTTTACCGGAGCATCCGAGACGAGCTTGTATAATAGTCTTCACTTAGGGTGAGTCGGAGTGATAGGGCGATGTTTTTTTAAACAATGAAAATTGGAGGTTCATTTCCAAGAGTTAAATTCGCAATAAATTTAATCTATATAGGAGTGTCCGACGGCTGGAGAGTGTCCAAGCATTGGGACTGTTACCTTAGTGTTGCGTCTTGTGTATCGAGATGCCGGTGGAGAAAAAGAGAAGGAGGATTAACATCTCGCGCAGCGATCGTGCTGCAGGGAAATTAATTAGGATACGCGTTGGAGTTTAGTGGGAGGGCAATAAATTATAAATAGGGGCGCGTGCTTAGGAAAAGAAAAGGTACGGATAGAAAAAGGAGTTTGTTGAGTGAAAAGGGTGATGTTTTCATTCTGGTGTATCGCTCGTTGCCGGTGTTTCCAGTTTTGAGGAATTAATTAATTGCCAGAAAATCCATAGGACGTAACACAGTGACTGTCAAAAATTTGTCTCATGAATGGCGCGGCGCTTCACTTTTCGGAGTGCCAATTAAAAAGTTCCAACGGCTCGTTCTGTTAGCAAAGCCATTGACCTCCCATGTACCGCGTGTTTGTTTTTATCGATCGACAGATTATCGTTAATGCGCTCCGGATTGGCGCGAAGATATTCAGGGCTGAGTTTTAAGACGTTAGTTTGAACTTAAAATCGCTCTTGAGATCGTTTGGTCCTAAGTGCGTTGCGTGCCCAATCCCATTCATTGCATTTGATCTCAAGTTCGAACTTAACTCCGAGCTGAAATTCGATCGTAAGTTCGACCTGAAGTTCAGACTAATAAGAAGCGACAAGAAGATATCGAAAAATCGTATATTATGCAACAAGGGAGAGAAGTGGGTGATTTTCGCCGAGTTGAAGGTTTGCAATCCGAGCGAGGCGAGGGCAGAAATCACACGAGGTGAAAATTACGCTCCCTTCCGTGTAGGATACGACACTGTTTTCCCGACTTTGCTAAAAAATTATCTCATTTCGTGCTTGCAAAAAGGTCGCAAAAAAAAAAATGCTAATTTCTATCCAATGGCATGTACGCATGTGCAGTACGGTCTTCATTACTCCAGCCTGGCGGAAATTCACCGTTTTCGTTCCTACAGGGTAAGGAAACCGGATTACGCATGCGTACTAGTCATTGGTCAGAAATGAGCGATCTTTCGGCACGAAATGAGGTTGTTTTGGCGAAGTCGGGTCAATTGAACTCAGGATCAAACTTAAGCGCCATATCAAGTTCGAATTGAGATTTGAACTTGAGATAGATCTTAAGCACGCAATGAAGTACGGGCCAAACTTCGATCTTAAGTTCGATCTGAAGAGCGATCTTAAGTTCGATCTCAAGAGCGATCTTAAGTTCGATCTCAAGAGCGATCTTAAGTTCGATCTCACGAACGATCTTAAGTTCGATCTCAAGAGCGATCTTAAGTTCGATCTCAAGAGCGATCTTCAGTTCGATCTCAAGAGCGATCTTAAGTTCGATCTCAAGAGCGATCTTAAGTTCGATCTCAAGAGCGATCTTAAGTTCGATCTCAAGAGCGATCTTAAGTTCGATCTCAAGAGCGATCTTAAGTTCGATCTCAAGAGCGATCTTAAGTTCGATCTCAAGAGCGATCTTAAGTTCGATCTCAAGAGCGATCTTAAGTTCGATCTCAAGAGCGATCATCATTGCTCTCTTAAAATCCACCTTAAGTTCGATCTTAAGATTGAATTTCAGTTCGAACTTAAGTTCAAACTAATAAGAAGCGATGAGAAGGTATTAAAAAAAAACTTATCGCCCTCCAAGTCATTCAGAAGAACAACTTGCAACAAATTTGGAGCCTCAGATCGGATTTCCGTCAGTCCTTTTCCGGACCCGATCACGGCCCGATCACTAAATCACCAAAATGTATACCATGAACCGTGCAACGCTTTGCTTTTCGTGGTGCCAATTAAAAAGTTCTAATGGTTCGTTTCGTTACCAAAGCCATCGACCTCCCGTCTGCCTCGACCATTTCCCGGTGAGCTCGGGTTTGTTAATATCGATCAGCCGTTTATCGTTAATGCGCTCGGAATTGGCGCGAAGATATTTAGTTAATTAAACATCGAATCCGACGGACGTCGACGCACTGGTACGCGTACAGGTGTGGAGCCCCGGAGGGGCCCTTTGTGCATACTTGCTCATCCGAGTCTTGATACAATCCGTACGAGGTTCCATTGTTGTCGAGTCGCGAGAGAGGGAGCATTGGAGTTACGGACGCCAGTCCCGACATAGCGCCCTGCGCCGACCATTGTCTCGAACGTACCGGCTTTGAATTAATTGCGCGAGTTCGGAGTTCGCGACCCCTGGTCTCGGGCTGAGGGGAAGCCTGCGCGAGGGCGAGGCCGCGCGAACAGAGACAAGAGTTTTACCGGTGCTCCGCAGCAGCTTCCTTCTTGCTGCTTCCCTCCCGACGTCTTCAATTCCGCCTCGTCGGGGAATCAAATTCGACGGAAGAAACGCGAGTCGTGTCGAACAAGGCCGCACGCGGTTCGCTCCTACGATCACATAAACAAAATGCCTAATTGTTTATGCACCCGTTGATTACTCGGTTAGTCGGTGAATAATTCGGAGGCGGATTATTCGGAGTTGCTTCGTTTCGAGATGGGACGTTGAATTACTCTCCGGACAACTTTTTGCCCTATCAGGGTCGAATTTTAAGACTTTATTCTGAACTTAAGATCGCTCTTGAGATCGAAGTTAAGTTGGAACTTCATTCCGTGCTTATGTTTGGTCTCAAGTTTGAACTTAAGTTTGATCTCAAGATTGAACTTCAATTTCATCTCAAGTTTGAACTTAAGTTTGATGTCAAGTCCGAACTTAAGTTTGATCTCAAATTCGAACTTAAATTTGATCTCAAGTTTGAACTTACGTTTGATCTCACGGTTGATCTCAAGTTTGAACTCATGTTTGATCTCAAGTTTGAACTCATGTTTGATCTCAAGTTTAAACTTAAGTTTGATCTAAAGTTCGAACTTAAGTTTGATCTCAAGATTGAACTTAAGTTCGATCTCAAGTTTGAACTTAAGTTTGATCTAAAGTTCGAACTTAAGTTTAATCTTAAGTTCGACCCCGAGGTCAAACTAATGTATTAAAATTCGACCCTCAGTGGCCGACGCATTTTCCAGAGTTACTTTCCGCCCATAACTCCCATGACTCGAGATGCCCGGCGTTGTGTCTTGCTCGAAACCTTCTCCGGGCAGACATTCCGTGAAGAAAGGCCATTCTTCTTCCACTTTTTTTTTTGTTCTTCCTTTTCTTGTACTTCTTCTTCGTCTTCTTCTTCATGGTCCGCAAGACGATCTGCGGAACGGAATACGAAGCTCGCGCTCGTCTCCGTTCACTGCTGGAATTTTCAGCGGGATTGAATATCCTTCGATATTGTATCCTTCACTTTTCAATTCTCATACCTACAGTATAAGTATTTGTATTTACAGAGTTGACGCGCTGTGTGTAGTGTGTGTATAAGACGCATGTATAGACTTGGTACGCTATGTTCTGAATTTTTCATAACACCGGCAGCACTAAAAAAAAAAAAAAATAAACAAAAACAAATAACTCGAAGGCAGCTGCTGCACGGAAGAATTGTGAAACGAGTGCTAAATCTTCATAATTGTTCATTCAAAATGTTGTGCATTTTTTTAACGGTAACGGAAGTTGATTCGAATTGCTGCATGGGTCCTCGATGAAGGAAACTATTGGTAACGATGTTTTTGCAAATGCAAACTGATAAATGCAAATTTTCACGACGATATATTTGAGTTTTTTTTGAGATTTTTCAAAGAGGGATCCTTATTTTTTCAACCGATTTTAATGTACCATGGCTGAGTTTGTTCCTCAATCGTTGCTCCACGAATTCACCAAGTGGAGTTTTTATAGGTTTGGCTGCTTAGAAATGACAGCAGTTTGTTTATGGGACAAAAACTGCCATATTTGTCAAACGGTCAAATTTGCAAGAAATCTGCTTGGCGAATTCGTAGAGCAAAGTTTGAGAAACAAAATGAGCCGTGGTACATTAAAATAAGTTTAAGAATACGGATTTTACTTTGAAAAAATCCAACAAGAACGTTACTAAGATAAACGGCCCAGTTTCCGCCACCTTCAATTGTTAAAGGAACGTTTTATAAAAAATATCCGTATATTTTTTATACGAGTAAACCGCTCTTCAACATGCCGTCAATTTCGTTTGCATTTAACGTATACTGTATTTATTATTAGTATAAATTGCGAATAATGGCGGTAACTAGGACAGCGGCGGAAACCGGGCTATTTACCTTATCATGGAAATTTGCATTTACCAGTTCATGTTAATGAAAGACCGTCGCGATTAATATTTCCCTTGGTTGAGGACACATAGAATAGAACAGTGTGGTGTTATTCGTGTTCTGAGGCAAGCCCCCTAAGAACACCGTGCCCAAAAAATCGTACAACGACGGCCGACAAACAAATGCCCCGACAAAAATCCGATACAATGAGAAAATAACAAATAACAAACTCAAAATTAAACTATATAACCAAAAAAGAAAAATTAAACTACAGTAGCCGAGAAAGTACAAAAGAAAGAAAACAGGAAAACATACAATAATACAAATCAACCTCCCATGCTGTCAATAAGTGCATACAATTTTGGACAAACATTTGTAAAAATTTAGCACGCATTTGACCACTTTGCCCTGCAACAGCGACCTTAAAACAATTTTTGTTCGCTGTCGTCACTGATTGTGATGCAAAAAAATGTAATTCCTTGTTTTCCCAGACGCATTTCAAATTCCCCAAAGTCGACCCTTTTTCCACATTTTCCCTGATAGCAGCTATCCTGGTTTTTTTTTTAGTTTACCAATTTTTTTCCGTCCGATACGAGTATAAATTGCCATTCGTTTCAAACGCCCTTATAGCAACACAAAAAAAAATAAAAAATAACGAGAATAAATACAAAGTTACAACTATTTTCCCTCACGCATTTTGAATTCCCGAATGTCAACATTTTTTCCACGTTTTCCCTGACAGTAGCTATCCTGTTTTTACTTTCCTGATTTTTTTTTTTTCCCCCGAAGCGACAGAAGCATAAATTGACATTCCTCTCAAACGCCCTTGCAGCTTTGCCTCTGCCGCTGTTCCGCGTCAATACGAAGGAGCCTCAGAGTCGCAGGTCGGAACGAGGGAGGGGTGTTTTTTTTTTTATTTGCTCAACCGAGTGTAAAAGCCGATGGGTGCGTGCTCCACGGCAATGTCAAGCAAAAACAAGCCGCGAACACGGCGAACGACAAAGAGTAAGAATAAGTGCGGGGGAAGTGGTATAGGTGCATGCATTTCGGTGGAGTAACGACTCGAGCGGGTCTGAACGCACTCGACTGTTACTACTAGTGTACCAGTCAGTCAAACGGAAATCGCTTGGCTACGATGGAACGACTCGCAGTTCGCATGTCCCTTCACAAGCAGCGCTACGAGAATCCTGTATTGCTGTACGCATTGCACGGCACGTGTGTGTATGCGCGAATATGGTATATATTGTCACGAGAATATGGAATTCACACGGGCGCAGACATTCTCACTGTACCCTGGCAGTTACCGGGCGCGAATCGACTGACGCTGTTGTATTCGTTCGACCAACTTTCCTACTTTGGCGCTCCATCGAAACACGTACCCATACGTTGGAGCAAACACCTGCACACCCAAGGATTCGTGCATTTTTGTTTCAAAGCTCGCGACGAAAGTACAATGGTTACCCAAAACGGCACTCCGAAGGGAATACGCAATTTGTTCTGAAATTCATGGTACGTACTGCAATGACAAACTACTGGGGTGATTTTGTGGCTTTTTCAAAAGTTGCAAACTTTTTTTTTTAATACAATTGATAATCATTTTCTTTTTACTTAAAAAAATATGGTTCATTGCATTTATTTAAATTGTAAGATGGCAAGAAAAATAAGCGAATCGACTGCCGCTGTTGGATTCGTTCGATCAACTTTCCTACTTTGGCGCTCCATCGAAACACGTACCCATACGTTGGAGCAAACACCTGCACACCCAAGGATTCGTGCATTTTTGTTTCAAAGCTCGCGACGAAAGTACAATGGTTACCCAAAACGGCACTCCGAAGGGAATACGCAATTTGTTCTGAAATTCATGGTACGTACTGCAATGACAAACTACTGGGGTGATTTTGGGGCTTTTTCAAAAGTTTCAAAGTTTTTTTTTAAATACAATTGATAATCATTTTCTTGTTAATTAAAAAAATATATAATCATTAAAAAATATATATATTCATAATAAAATATGGTTCATTGTATTTATTTAAATTGTAAGATGGCAAGAATAAGAAGCGAATCGACTGCCGCTGTTGGATTCGTTCAACCAACTTTCCTACTTTGGCGCTCCATCGAAACACGTACCCATACGTTGGAGCAAACACCTGCACACCCAAGGATTCGTGCATTTTTGTTTCAAAGCTCGCGACGAAAGTACAATGGTTACCCAAAACGGCACTCCGAAGAGAATACGCAATTTGTTCTGAAATTCATGGTACGTACTGCAATGACAAACTGCTGGGGTGATTTTGTGGCTTTTTCAAAAGTTTCAAACATTTTTTTTTTTTTTTTCAATACAATTAATAAACATTTTTTCGTCCGTGAAGGTTCAGAATAATTTTCTCGTCACTTAAAAAAATATATATTCATGAAAAAAAAATATATTCATAATAAAATATGGTTCATTGCATTTATTTAAATTGTAAGATGGCAAGAGAAAGAAGCGAATCGACTGCCGCTGTTGGATTCGTTCGATCAACTTTCCTACTTTGGCGCTCCATCGAAACACGTACGCATACGTTGAAGCAAACACCTGCACTCCCAAGGATTCCTGCATTTTTGTTTCAATGCTCGCAACGAAAGTACAATGGTTACCCAAAACGGCACTCCGAAGAGAATCAAGCTGTAATTTAAGCCTCGACCGATCAAGCTGTAATTTCGCACATGGCATGTGATTGATAGTCAACATTTCTTGCAAATTTCAACAAAATATTTTCAGTTGTTTTTTTTTGTACGCGTTTTGTTTCATGAAACATTTTTGTGCGCCCTCTAGATCCGAAGAGCCGAGATACCATTTTTTTTTACTGGTAAAATCGTCAAATAGTTCAGGATCGTTTTCCAATATGCTTTCGGCATCCGGCGAATTCGTTCTGGAATTCGCGATGCCGACAAACTGCTGTGCTAATTGCTTACGCGCAGGATGAAAAAATTTTGTTTTCCACAATTAACAAACATTTTCGTATCCACGTACTAAGGTACGAAGGTACGGTAAGTTTAACCGTTGTTTGTCGTTAACGTTGCTATTGTCTTTTTATAAAAACATGTTCGTTGAATAAAATAAAACTTATAAAATCGAGAAAAAAAAATAGCCTCTCTTAGTGAACCTTTTTTCTACCGGTGAAAACCGGTGAAACATTTCAAACTCGAATTCCAATACGCTTCCTACATCGGCCTCGTGTCAATCGCCCTGGAAATACGTTTTCGACGTTGCCCATCGAATCGCCGACGGGCTATTTGCCTGTTGACGGATAAACAAAGCCCCCCCGCAATTGCATAATACGAATAGTTATCGAAAACAGAATTTGACGGCAACAATTTCGCGTGGACGGTTCGACATTTTTCAACGCCACTTGAAAACGAGACCGTAAGTCTATTTCAAATTTTGACACAATCCGTAGTAAAGTAAGCTCTTCAGTCAGTTAGTTTTTCATTTCAATTTAATAGACATTGCCGGAGATAAACGCAACATTATGTAATTTTTGGGGCTATACCCGATCCTTCTCATGTTAAAATCCGTAACTTTGGAATCACCATCCAAAAAAACTAGACCGTTAAAAAATCTAAAAAAATTCCAACAAATTAAGCGTGTCTTTTTCTGTAGGCCACATAAGTTTGATCGAGATCGAACAAAAACGACTTTTGGCAAGGACATCCTTAATGTTACTATTGTCTTTTCATAAAAACATATAGTTCGCTGAATAAAAAAAAAAAATGGTAAAATCGAGAAAAAAATAGCCTCTCTTTGTGAACCTTTTTTCTACCTGTGAACAACCACTGAAACAGTTCAGACTCGAATTCCAATACGCTTCCGGCATCGGCCTCGTGTCAATCGCCCTGGAAATACATTTTCGACGTTGCCCATCGAATCGCCGACGGGCTATTTGCCTGTTGACGGATAAACAATGCCCCCCCGCAATTGCATAATACGAATAGTTATCGATAACAGAATTTGACGGCAACAATTTCGCGTGGACGGTTCGACATTTTTTAACGGCTATTTCAAATTTGGACACAATCCGTAGTAAAGTAAGCTCTTCAGTCAGTTAGTTTTTCATTCGAATTGAATAAAAATTGCCGGAGATAAACGCAACATTATATAATTTTTGAGGCTATATCCGATCCTTCTCATGGTAAAATCCGTGACTTTGAAGTCACCTTGCAAAAAAACTTGACCGTTAAAAAATCTTAAAAAATTCCACCAAATTAAGCGTGTCTTTTTCCGCAGACCACATAAGATTGATCATGATCGAACGGAAACGACTTTTGGCAAGGATATCCTTGCCAAAAGTCGCGTACAATAGTAACGTTAACGTTACCATTGTCTTTTCATAAAAACATATGAATGAAAAAAAAATTAATAAAATCGAGAAAAAAAAATGGACTCTCTTAGTGAACCCTTTTTCTACCGGTGAAAACCGGTGAAACAGTTCAGACTCGAATTCTAATACACTTCCGGCATCGGCCTCGTGTCAATCGCCCTGGAAATACATTTTCGACGTTGCCCATCGAATCGCCGACGGGCTATTTGCCTGTTGACGGATAAACAAAGCCCCCCCGCAATTGCATAATACGAATAGTTATCGAAAACAGTATTTGACGGCAACAATTTCGCGTGGACGGTGGGCATACGCTGACGAGGAGAAACGAGCCCGGGCACTCGTCGATACAGATTGCCGAGCGTGTACAAGGGGTAGTATCGGGGATACACAGAGGCCTGCTCTATTGCTCGACGCATCCATCGTTTGCCCGTTGGTTGGGAATCGAGAGGGCGGCGTGAGGGAAGCCCGTCATGAAAGCGCCGGGCGTGAAATCACGTTTCTAACGATCGAATTTTTTTTTTTTTTTCCCCTGCACGTCCGTGTGTGTATGTCATTGAGCGAATATACGCGATGGGTCGAGCAGTCCTGTGGATTCTCGTATGGGTTTCAGTATATATTCTCGCGTCATACATGTCGTTACGTAAAATTGGCCCCCATCGATGGTGGGGGTGGGGAGCGCGAGGATTTTCATCGGCCTCTATCAAGCCCACCTGCACCTTTACTACATTTCACCTTTACTACCGGCAGCTACACGGTCATACCGTGCAGTTCCATCACCGGGGCGCGCGCGGCTCGCGCCGTCGCTGATTGGTACAGGCCGGTCCGACGATAAAAACATGAAAAAACACGGGTGGAGGCTTCGACGAGGAGCATCGGCTACCAACAACTCTCGGCCATACGATATGCTCTCGACCCTCGATCACGGGCCGAAATCGAGTTTTCCGAGCATCGGCTTTTTTCTTTTTTTTTTTTTCTGGTTTTGGATTTTACTACAATAAAATTGTTTTTCGCCTCCTCGTGGAGGAAGCTATGTTATCGGGACGAAAAAAAGATAGTCGCGCGCTGGATTCCCTCTCCGAGCGAAAGAATCGGAAGAGGAAACCGTCAGGGGTAGGGGTGTGCGGGGCAAAATGGGACAGTGGACCTCAGAACTCAATTTTCCAATAATTTTTGGATGCGCCTTTTCGCCCCAACGATACATCCGGATTTTCAGCCCCGTTTTGCTAAACTTACTATCGAAAGTTACTTACTACAAAAAAACTTACTATCGAAAAACTTACTATCAAAAAACTAACTATCAAAAAACTTACTATCAAAAAACTTACTATCAAAAAACTTACTATCAAAAAACTTACTATCAAAAAACTTACTATCAAAAAACTTACTATCAAAAAACTTACTATCAAAAAACTTACTATCAAAAAACTTACTATCAAAAAACTTACTATCAAAAAACTTACTATCAAAAAACTTACTATCAAAAAACTTACTATCAAAAAACTTACTATCAAAAAACTTACTATCAAAAAACTTACTATCAAAAAACTTACTATCAAAAAACTTACTATCAAAAAACTTACTATCCAAAAGTTATGGGACGATTGCGTTTTTCCTCGTTATCTCGTTTTGCCCTGCTGACCCATTTTGCCCCGCTCGCCCCCTACGTTCGCGGATCTATCAGAGGCGCGGAGTCCTTTGTCGTTGTGTTCAGGTAATAAAGCTTAAAAAAGGCGGGGAGGCTTCCACGCGGAGCATCGACGAACAAAGATTCTCAGTCATACGATATGCTCGCCCCTCGATGACCGAACCTAATAAAGGTTTCCGGGGTTCGATATTTTTTTATTTATTTTTTTATTTTATCACAAAAAAAATTGTTTTTCGTCGTCGCGTGAAGGAAACTATGTTATCAGAAGAAGAGAAAAAAATTTTGTTGTATTGTTATGACAACAACAAAAAGATTAGTCGCGCGCTAGGATCGGAAAAAGAAACTGTCACAGGTACGTTTCCGGATCTACCAGAGGTGCACCTCTGTTGTATTGTCCTCCGCTGTACTGTTATCGTAGGACTGGCGGTTCCGTACACTTATACCGTGAAGGGTTTTTCGACTCTAACGAATTTATTTTCACGGGGACAAATTCTGCCGTGGCGAAGTGAGCTGAGCGTGTAAACAGCGACGGAGGCAACGGAGGTCGAAAAACATAAAAAACATAAAAAAAACATAAAAAAAACATTAAAAACATTAAAAACATTAAAAACATTAAAAACATTAAAAACATTAAAAACATTAAAAACATTAAAAACATTAAAAACATTAAAAACATTAAAAACATTAAAAACATTAAAAACATTAAAAACATTAAAAACATTAAAAACATTAAAAACATTAAAAACATTAAAAACATTAAAAACATTAAAAACATTAAAAACATTAAAAACATTAAAAACATTAAAAACATTAAAAACATTAAAAACATTAAAAACATTAAAAACATTAAAAACATTAAAAACATTAAAAACATTAAAAACATTAAAAACATTAAAAACATTAAAAACATTAAAAACATTAAAAACATTAAAAACATTAAAAACATTAAAAACATTAAAAACATTAAAAACATTAAAAACATTAAAAACATTAAAAACATTAAAAACATTAAAAACATTAAAAACATTAAAAACATTAAAAACATTAAAAACATTAAAAACATTAAAAACATTAAAAACATTAAAAACATTAAAAACATTAAAAACATTAAAAACATTAAAAACATTAAAAACATTAAAAACATTAAAAACATTAAAAACATTAAAAACGCGAGAGAGGCTTCCACCATCGGCTACAAGCGACCCTCAGCCATACGATATGCTCACCCTCGACCACCGACCAAAATCCAGTTTTCCGTGCCTCAATTTTTTTTTACAGCAAATAAAATAGTTTTCGCTCCCTCGTGGGGAAAGCTATTTTACCGCAACAATAAAAATATTACTCGAGCGCCCGATTCCCATTCCGCGCGAAAGAATTGAAAAAGAAACTATTACAGGTGCATTTACAGACCTACCAGAGGCGCACAGAGGGAGAGTCCTCTGTAGTACAGTTCCCGTGGGATTGGCGGTTCCGTACGATTATATAGCGAAGGGTTTTTCACCGCTAATTTATTTTCACGGAGACAAATTCTGCCGTGACGAAGTGAGGTGAGCGTGTAATCAGCGACGGTGGCAACGTCGGGACAGAGGTAGAAAGACATTGTGTATCCTCTCCGGTAATAACGCTCTTCCTCGCTTTTCCTCACTTTCACCTGCATACAGCGCGCCCTGCGCACAGTCGTTCGCCACCACCGAGGACGATTCTGTTCTCTCGTCCTCCCGCTATAACGTGCCGTTCTGCCGGAAACGTCATTCCTCGTTGCACCGCCGGCCCGCGGAGCGAACGAGGCGAGCGAGTGCCCTCGAACTCACTGCCAGTCGTGCCTCGTTCGCTCACCCTCGCGGCTCGCCGCCCGGCTGCATTGTCGTAATGCAGAAAGTTGGGAAATTGAATGTGAACTTTTCAGAAAACACGGCCTCGGCCGTTGAGAACGTTCCCGGGGAGAACGCGAGAGGAACACCGAAGCTCGGACGGCTCTGGATGGACGAGACTCCGAGAGACCCACCGGTCGGTCATGGTCTACTATATTAGAGGAGACCCCGAATGGACCGGCGAACGAAAAGAAAAATCGTTACGTGTCCCCGTCGCGCGGTGTTCAATGGATGCTTTCCTCGACCCTGCTCGTTAATTACGCGATTCCGGCCCATTAAAACTTTTTTATGTTTATCACGACTGTAACCGGGAGAATTCGGTATTCCGCGAGGAACGCTATCGCGGATTCGCGCGAATACAATCGATCCGCTCTTTCTCCTATCCCTTCGCCATTCGTACGCCCGAAACTCCATTCCGAACTCACCGACCATCTCCGACGTTCCAATTAATTGTGTACGTCATTCTCACGGACGCTCCCTACTCGCTCGGCTAGAACGCAAGGAAAGACTGTTGCTCCGCGCCCGACGACGCACTCCCGACACAGCAGGAGGAAAAAACAATAATGAAATGGTAGAAAAATGAAAGGAGTCACATCATCTCGCTGAAACTACAATCGGCCGAATCGTTGTATGGAACGAAAGTCATGGGTTCGAACGCGCTTCATCCGGATAGTCAAACATCCGAAACTTCATTTTGCCGAATAGTCAAAGTTCCGAAACTTTATTGTTCCGAAACTTTATTTCACCGAACGTCATTTTTCGGAATCGTTGAAATTCCAAATTGTCAAGTCGCCGAATCGTCATGCGTTCGAATCGTTAAACTTCCAAATGTCTATCGAGAACTATCGTAGAGATTCAGTACGAGTCGATTCGGATAGAAATGACTTTAGGCTAAAAGACTTTTCGAATAAATGCATTTTCGGATAAATACTATTCGGAAGAATGATGATTCGGCGACGTGTCGTTTCGAAATTCAACGATTCGGGGAAATTAAATTCGGTGAAATTAGTATTCGTAATAATGACGTTCGGTTGAATGACGATTCGGAGGAATAAGAGTAGCGTTCGCGTAAATGAAGATTCGGAATAATAATGTTTCGGAAATTCGACGATTCGCAAAAATAAAGATTCGGCGGTTTACGATTTGGCAAAATAACGTTTCGGAAGTTTGAATATTCGGACGACGTGGATTCGGACCCATGATTTTCGGTTATCCGACGATTCGGCCGTAGTTTCGGCAAAACGATGTGACTCCGAAAGAAAGTATGAGAAATCGAAAGCCGGAGGATAGCGGAGAGACGGAGTTCGATTTAAACATACGCACATACGCCTCCCAGTGTAAATAATGCACCGGGCAGACGTGCACAGCTGCGCTGCGGCACGATTTTACGAGCGAAGCGCCCGTGCAACCGGTACGCTCTCGCCCGGTAACGCCGGACGGAACAATGGAAGCTTGGCCCATTATTTATTAGCCCGAATCTCGACGACGGGCGATTACGTATACGCGCTTACTCCGCTAGGTGGTTACCGCGCACAGCGCGAGATCGCATCCCATTCGGATTCGCGCGACGGGGGTCATAGTCGAGCTTTGCGGCCACGGATACGGACTATATCTACGAGCTCGGCGCTTCCGAACTACCTCAGCCAAAGGACCTCGTGGATATCCGGCGAACTTCGGTGTACTATTTAATTCACCATCAATTTGCACAGACATATATGCATATTGATTACCTATTTAAGGCTCGGTGGGTGGGCTAGTGGGGGGGGGGGGGAGGGGGGGGGATGTTCGTGGAGTACCGCAATGGCTGAGCCACATACAAATTCATTAATTCGGTGGCTTGATTGGATCGAGAAGCCGGAGCGCGCGAGGCACTCGCACGTCCTCATCGCGCTCGCAGCCCTTCCCGGCGTACGTGCTCGCAGCAGCGGCAAGTTTGGCTTGTAAGCGATAAAGTATTATGCAGCGAGTCGTGGGGTGGGGGATGATTGAGAGAAGGGAATGCTGATAAATCAGGCAGAGTGGCGTGGAGAGTGTGCCATAACAGTCGGCGCTCAATTGAGGCCGGAGTTTGATAAGGCCATCAAATATTCTCAAGGCCATCGAGAGGGGCGCCGATTCGCTAGTGGTTTTCGTTGAGTCGAAGAATTTCAGCGGATGCCAGAAGCAGCCGATCTTCTGAAAGCTTCGCTCTCCACGGCACACTCACGCATAAAGGGGGACTCGCGCTCGCGACGACCTAGATTCTCAGACTCAATTCCGAGCTAATAATTATCGTCGCGCGACGCTTTTCCAGCTTGCTGAGTCGGGGCGGGGGGGGGGCGGTTCGGCAATTTGTTCTCGAGTCACTACAAGGCGCGACAGGATCAAAGTTTCGTAACGAAAATTAATCGAGCGCGCAAGTAGATAGGAGTTGGGCGGGGAGGGCACGTGGGGCAGTTTGGCAATAATGTAATGCACAATGTCGGGTGTCTCGGCTTACACCTAGGAGTCTCAACTTTAGAGAGCAAGTGTATTAAAGTGTGACAGTTTGGTGCACCCGAGTACCGTACGCCAAAGTCGCGGTGGTATAAGCGTAGGGTATGGCGAGCCGGCAATGGAGATACGGGCTTAGGGGAGTATCGACCTGGAGTATACTTTGCCCCGGTACCCGTGTGTTTCTCCATATTTAATAAGCGCCTTCGTGACATGTCCGTATAAGAGCCACAACGGTGGAGGAGGGAAACAGGACACGGGGGCAAAAGGCCAGTGGAGATATAGTAACGATAAAGTTGTACGTGACCGGCGCTGGGGTAACGTGTACTCTGCTCGATGCGCGACTATTTCCGTCGGCCTCCGGGTGAACGTAACTCGTACCACTGGCCCGACATCTCACGCTCTCGTCGTTGGTATATGTCCGGATCTACCTGTCCGTCACGCCACATGTACTCGCAGCGTTGCTCGCACGAACTATACAAGTTAACAAGGCTGTGCGATATTAGCACGAACATATTATGTATTTATCGGGTATTGTCTCGTCAGTACTCTCGTTACTGAACTTTTAATCCCTCGACCGCCCGTTGAAGGGACTTTGTGTGCCGAAAAGCAGCGCGCTTCCTATTGACCATGACGTCCGAGACAGTGATGTAGGGGTTTTTCTTTTAGCTTAAGTTTCCCCCCCAAAACAACCAAGACTGTCGTGTTATCAAGATTGACGGACAAGAACTGTCCCGACATCTTCGCCCATATACTTTTTGTCGGGTTTTGTCTCGTCAGTACTCTCGTTACTGAACTTTCAATCCCTCGATCTCTCGTTGGAGGGATTTGGTGTGCCGAATAGCAGCGCACTTCCTAATGACCATGACGTCCAAGACAGTGATGTAGGGGTTTTTCTTTTAGCTTAAGGTTTCCTCCAAACCAACCAACCCTGTCGTGTTGGAAAGATCGACAGACACGAGCTGTCTCGACATCTTCGCCCATATGCTTTCCATAACGCAATCAGCAGCACTCAGATCCATACACGCCATGAGCAAGTGAGACATATCCCGACTCCGAGTGTATTGAGTCTTTGTTATGTTTACGACGAGACTCTGCGAACCTCGAAGTACCGGAGATCATTCCTTGTTACGGGAATATATCTCTGGAAAAGAGTATCCTTATCCATCACTGAGGCCTCGTTGATTGAGTCCTTCAAGGTGCGTCTCCTGCGACATCTTGTAATCCGTTGAGCAGGATGTTGTGGAGGAGTGAGGTGGTGACTCACTATCACTAAGCATACGAGGTATTCCTGTGCTATTCTTCTCTTTATGCGATAGTTGTTATTAGTATTATCGTTTTAAGTGCACTCAACTGAAATTGCAAACTGGGCACTATTCTGTGCTCAAACTTGTCTTCGCTTTGCTTTATATACTGCCTATCTGTACTACTTGGTCCCTAGAGGTTTTATCCCACGACGGAATAAATGATCTGTCTATATATCTATTTCTACGATACAAAACTATGATTGTATCTATCTTAAAGGAAATAAAACATGAAAAAACCATGATTTCCGAAACTCGCTGGTCGCACGATAATGTACGCCTTAACCACCGTGCACTCGGCTCGATGCGCGACCATTTCCGTCGGCCTCCGAGCGAACGTAACTTGTACCACTGGCCCGACATCTCACGCCCCCCGTCCTCGGTATATGTCCGTATCTTGTAGTCGCAGATTCGCTCGTACGACCAAATTACCATCAACATCGCTGTTTGACATTAACAGCTATGAACCTGTTATGTATTTATCGGGTATTGTCTCGTCAGTACTCTCGTTACTGAACTTTCAATCCCTCGACCGCCCGTCGGAGGCAGTTCGCGTGCCGAAAAGCGGAGCGCTCCGGATTGACCATGACGTCCGAAACTCATTTGTCGTACTATAATGTACGCCTTTATCACCGTGTCGGCTCGATGCGCGATTATTTCCATCGGGCTCCAGGTGAACGTAACTTGTACCACTGGCCGGACATCTCACGCCCCCCGTCCTCGGTATATGCCCCAGTCTCCCTCTCCGTGTCGCCACATATAACTCACAGCTTTGGATACACGAGCGATACAAATTAACATCGCTGTGCGATATTAACAGCCATGAACATATTACGTATTTACCGGGTATTGTCTCGTCAGTACTCTCGTTACTGAGCTTTCAATCCCCCGACCGCCCGTCGGAGACAATTCGTATGCCGAAAAGCAGCGCACTCCGGATTGACGCTGATGTCCGAAACTCATTGGTCGTAACTGCAATGTACGCCTTTATCCACGGCTCGTTCGGAGTTTGATCGTTGCGTGTCTCGTGCGTGACGCCAAAGTTCTTTATCGGCGAGGATTAAATGGAGACCGGTCGTCAAATTTTGTGTTCCACTTGGCGATGCTAGAAACATCGAATTATCAATTAATCACCAGTTTTAACAGCGATTGGAACTGGCCAGAGGAAGTGCGGCGATCAACAATTCAATGGGTAGCACCCAGGAGAAAAGTAATTTTCCGAAACGTTATCGAATGTTTTCTTCCTTAAGCGGGCAATTGAAAATTTTCAAATCTAGTTCCTGAATCATCATGAGTCTGCATAAAAAAGTTATTTACTTAACCCATCCATGTGACTTATCTTTTTGTCGTTTTTTTTGTGTGCAGTTTTTGAAAGGTTCTGTGCGGCTCCGAGCTTATTACGCAATGTGCAATGGGTACAGGCTATTGCCCTTGGCTTCTGACTGCCGCAATCTCGTCGTCTTCATCGTCGTGCGGAATTGCTTCAGCTTATCCCCCCAGACCAACGGCGGTAACGTCGTCCCCGACTCAATAGGGTAGGTCCGGAAAGTGAAGAGCGAGATGGCACGGAGGTAGCTTTCGTGTGCGATTTCAAAGTGCGAATCCTTCCTCACAGGCGGTGGAACGCGCGAGGGCTGTCCGTGAGTGAATTTCGCCTCTCCATGCAAATGTATGATAATTGCGAGGGTCTCCCGGTGCCTCTCCGAATGCCGGTGGAGTACGGTAAGAGAGGCGGCGGCGAAAGAGACGGTGAGGGAGGCTACGAGCAGAAGCGCGCAAGTACCGAGAGCCAGAGGGGTTTCGGCTCCGGACGCTTAGAAACGGAGGGCTCGCAGCCTCGCGAATATGCTCCGAGGAGGGCGCGGAGTGTGCGCCAGATGAGAATGTCCCACCATACGCCACTATCGCGCCGTAAAAGAAGATGCCCCTCCAAGCAATTTTCGTACGTAAATTCCTCTCGATTATTCAGGATGAAGATGGTCCTTTGCGATCGCCCGTACGCTTAATTGTATCAAGTCGAGAGCGGGCAGCGAGAATACGGCGCGCCAGATGACTGTCGGTCGGGAAATTAGAAGGAGTCATTGGTTCCGGGTAGTTCTCCCTCTCGGCTCGCGTAAAATACCCTCTCGGTCTCTGGGATCCTCGTTCGACATGCAACCGGGCCAATGGAACTTCGTTTCGCCGGGGCGATCGTGTTTCCGCCTCGCTCACCTATTCTCGCCCGTTTCACAGGATTCTCCTCCTTTGAAACGTCTATCGTCTGCCGGAGACTCCGCACGGCGTTAATTCTGTGAGATCCTATTGCGATCCCGCATCGGCCATCGGGGAGAGACACTTACTCCCAGAGCAGGAGAGCCCCGCGAGCATTGTCATCCGAGATTACGGGCTGACTGCGTGGCTCTCGATGAGAGAGATTGACTGAAACCATTAAACACAGACGAGACGAACTGGTTTGGTCTCGTGGCTGGAGTATTAGCTTCGAAAACAGAGTATCGGGAGGTGTTGGGTTCGAATTCTGGCGCGGTAGTCTTGCTGGCGGAAAATATTGTGACGCGTTGTAGGTCCTGACTTCTATTGACAACGACACCCAATCCAGAAAACTTGAGACAGTGGAACGCAAATTCTTATGAATGATGGCATTCAGATTCGGGAACCTCATGGGTTACGACAACCACGATTATGCGCAACCGGCAGAGTTGGACAACATCCCGTCTCTGTTTTCGGGAAGAACATTTAATGACATGTGTTTCCTTTTAAAAAACTTAAATGGGATTGTCGTATCGCCTACGCTCCTAAGCCTGATTAGTGTTCGAGTCCCTCAAAGAGTCCTTAGAAATGCACCAGCACATGCTCGTCCATGAAGATGTACATGTCGCAAACAATGCGCTGAACTCAGCGATTGCGCGACTTGTTCGCTTGGGGAATATGTACTCGGAGCTAGGGTTCACCGGGGAATCGCTCGGTGTCTTCCGGAATCTTGCACGGATGGAAATCCTAGAGCACGAACAGTCTGTACGAAGTAGAGTTCAGTTTAATAACTTTAATCATTTAAATAAAAAGGAAGTTTAGATAATTTAATATATAATAGAACGGTGTCTGATTTAATGAAATGTTTTATGTTGAAATGAAATATATATTTTTTCACTGTGTTTCTATTGCTATTGATAGATCTAAGTAGTTGTCTTTGATGGAATTGATAGATCCACGACCCTATTTGATTACTTGACAAGCAGAAATCCGTTAATAATCAAATTACAAATGACAACAAAAATCTATCGTACGACATCCAATGCATGTCAGTGGGCATCCAATGTTTACAGCCGGCAATCGACCTGACGTAGAGCTTCCGCACCGTCAAGCGAACGCAGCAGACCGACTGTTACTAACGCCCAAAAGTACAATTAACGTTCACAGTAGTTGGTCCCATCCCTGACAACGATAGCAGTCATTGAGACGTCAAATGAAAATAATAAAATAAACCAGACGAGGTGTGAGCCATTCTACTGATATAAAACGATTCACTCACCAATGAACCTTTTACCATTTATTCCCACGAATAACAGCCGAGGGAACTGCATATTCGTGAAAGGCTTGGGTTTCACTGACCGTTAAAGGGCTAACGTTAATTAGACTGCTCGGTGCGCGATGAATGGTGCGCTAGCGGACCGGCAACTGAGGATACGCCGGTGGAACGTGAAAGCATATTAAGCACGCCTCATCAAGTTGCCCGTCAACGACCTCTCGCGAAAGCTGAAACTTCGCATTAACCGCGCCGGATGTGCCAGGTATAGCGTTGCATTACGATTTAAATTACTCCGAGGTCCTAGAGCGATTCCGCATCGGCTATCAGGGAGAGACACTTTCTCTCCCCCCGGTAGGAAAGCTCGCGAGCATTGTCTACCGAGATTACGGGCCGACTGCGCGGCTGTCGATGAGAGAGATTGGAACGGACGAAATGCGAGTCATCCTGCTGATGTAAGACGATTCACTTATGTACACTGATAAAAAAATACGGTTGAATCAACTAAGATTCGGGCAGGGACGTTCAACTAAACATTTTGTTGGTACAGCTAAAAAATTGATTAGTTCAACCATTTTTCGGTTGATTTCACCAAAATATTTTTGAGTCATTAAAATATTTTGTTCGACCAACTAAATATTTATTTGAACGTCCCTGCCCGAATCTTGGTTGATTCAACTGTACTTTTTTATCAGTGTAACGGGTCTGCATTGCATACAAGAGGACGATTCGAAAGAGATAAATATATATAGGTCACATAGCGCAGTGGCTGGCGCTCTCAGTCGGTAACCGACTAACCCAGATAGCCAATCGTAGAACAGGCAAACAAGTGCAATTGCTGGCCGATCTTTGCTGTTTCCTTGCCATAAATATGTGTGCATGGCATGGAATCTGTGGTGTCAGCAACTTGTCAAAAAATCGCCCAAAAAGCTGCCAGCAATATTGCAACGATAGTTGTTAGCACGAGATTAGAGCACATTGGTGGAAAAAATCCAACAATGGTTGCTATAAGCTGATTTCTTATTCTTAATCGGAGAATTTTTTATAAGGCCTTACACCCGATGGTTCTTATGCTGCGGTAGTGCGAATTACGTCGCACACTATTGAATGTGAGGCCCTTTTTGAGAAGGTGGAAATCTGCACACACCCAGAAAAATAATTTATTTGACGGCAACCGTATATTTGGTTTTAGTAAAATATTTATTTGATTTAAATAAATAGTTATTTGGTTTAAATAAATAGTTATTTGATTTAAATAAATATTTATTTTAATTAAATAAATAGTCACTTAAATGGAATAAATATTTATTTGAATCAAATAAATATTTTACTTAAACCAAATAAACGGTGGCCGTCAAATAAATTATTTTTCTGGGTGCAGCGCATGTACGTCCGTTTAATTGAATAAGACAACGCGGTTCAAACACAAAATGGGCTTTCATATATGCTTATCCACACCAATGCGTCCTTGTAGCTTTGTGTAATCAATGATAAGGCTTAATGACGACGGTATGTATGAGACTCGATTCGCCAAAATTAAGCCTCCATAATCATAAAAATGAATGCGCGCTTTTGGATTGTTACTGTGTCCAAAAATTGGGTCGAACACTCAGGTTCGTGCAAGTGTCAATATATCTTTTGTGCAAATTTGTGAAAATCGATGGAGGCATTAAAATTTTATAAGAAATCGACTCACCCAAAACAACAATTTTCGTTATTTCACCTAAATAATCAAAGTACTCAAGCGAATCGATTTTGAGCTACCTTGAGTCGATATTTTGTACAAATACTGGACTGAGTGAAAAGACACTAGGATTGGATGCTCCATATAGGGACTGCTAATGGAACAAGACTATGGATTTTTGTAGTCGCTCGAATTAACTTGCCAACATTTGCGTTTAATTCCGAGACGATGTAAACTATTCAAGATTCCTAGACAGTCATGGAAAACATTGAGGAAGCAATTTACAAAAACATACACCTGCGTCCACTCATCGGTGTAGTGAGAAGCAAAGCACCAGCAAATCTTCTTGGGAACTTGCCGGCAATATGCTCCTAAGAATTTTCGGCATTGAATGCTGCCAAAAACATAGGCAAATTGGAACGCACCTCGCGCAATTTTGCCAGAATCCCGTGCGGGCATATGCTGCCTATTTGGTGGCGAGTTGTTCACTAAAATCCTGTCTGGGTAATCCGGATTCGAATCCCAGTGATCAACATATGTTTTCTCTTCAATAGTTCAACACTTTGTCCATCAATCTGCCACCCCAATATCTACAGGCTCCCAAACCCCCGCTCGATAATTCCACTTTCTAATGAACATTTACCATTTACTCCCACGAATCATAGCCGAGTGAACCGCACATTGGTGGTAAGGCTCTAAGGTTTCACTGACCGTTCAAGGCCTGACGTCAATTAAACTGCTTGATGCGCGATGAATGATCCGCCGGCGGACCGGCAAATCTTGTAGGCAACTTGCTGGCAATATGCTCCTAAGAATTTTCGGCATTGAATGCTGCCAAAAACATAGGCAAATTGGAACGCACCTTGCGCAATTTCGCCAGAATCCCGTGCGGGCATATGCTGCCTATTTGGTGGCGAGTTGTTCACAAAAATGCTGTCCGGGTAATCCGTATTCGAATCCCAGTGATCAACATATATTTTACAGGTTCCGAAACCCCCGCTCGATAATTCCACTTACCAATGAACATCTACCATTTACCCCCACGAATCATAGCCGAGTGAACCGCATATTGGTGGTAAGGCTCTTAGGTTTCACTGACCGTTCAAGGGCTGACATCGATTAAACCGCTTGATGCGCGATGAATGCTCTGCCGGCGGACCGGAAACTGACGATGCGCCCGAGGAACGTGAAACCATATTGAGCACACTTCATGCAGTTGCCCGTCAACGACCTCTCGCTGAAGCTGAAATTTTGCGCAAACCACGCCGGATGCACCGAGTACGACGATGCGTTACGATTTAAATTACTCCTCGAGGGAAAAGTTATATCTCATACAACAACCTCACTCTCCTTTCGCGTACACAATATATAGAGTATTTAATCTTGAACGTGCAATCCCTGTCCGGATGATGAAGCCACCGAGGGCTCGCCGAGATTTTCATAAAATTAGCTCTCGCATCGCTGCCTCGAGCCGTTACCGAGCCCTTGAGCGCATCGCGTAATCAATTTCGTATCTCATCTTTGTCCATTTTTTTTTTCTTTCCGTTAATATTCGAGTCTCGCCGGATAGGATAGGTTCCCTATTTATACGTGTAAAACTAGCGTGGCTGTGTCAAGGGTATGTATGTGACTCGATTCGCCAAAATTAAACCTCGATGACCATAAAAATCAATGCGCGTTTTTGAATTGTTACGGTGTTCAAAAATTGTGTCGAACGCTCAGGTTCGTCGCATCCTCAATTTCGTATCTAAACTTTGTGACTTTTTTTTCCCTTAATAATCGAGTCTCGCTGGATAGGTTCGGTTCTCTATTTATACGTGTAAAACTAGCGTGGCTCGGCTGGGACTTACGCAGTGCCGTTGTGGTGGCCGACTGAGACGAGACGATAGATTTGCAGCTCCACGCGTTGTCCGTTGTCGGGAATAAATTTGTAGGTACACACTGTCGGACCCTCCAACGACGGGGATTTAATTTGCCCGAAGCCCCGATCCGATTTACTGAACAGTTCCTTGCTGTCCAGTGTTATGTTGCACACTGAAATCAGGGTTGAAACAGAGAATATAACGGTTCGCTGCGGTTCGACGGTGTGTGTAGGGGAGATTCCGAGAACCGGATCGATTGACTTACTGTTTGCGCAATGTTTCTCCAGTCCGCACTGGACGCATCTGCGTGGCATCGATGAACCGCAGCTGCAACCTCCGCTGGGTACGCAGCAGGCGCAGTCCTGGCTCGAAGCGTTGAAGCTGCACGAGCATCCGGAGTCGCTCTGCGTCCAGAGATCCACTTGACCTGAAAAACGAAGAAGAAAAGAAACATTAATAATTATCCTGCACATCGTCGAAAATATATCTCGTACAGCTGAAGGTCTCAGCTCGACGGCCCTTTCTCTATGAACATAATTATTTTTAGGTATAAAATTGGTATAAGATTATTATAAGAATATAGCGATTATGTTGACTTCCGGCGCTTCGCGCGCTCGCGGTATATCTGTGGGTATCCGCGAGTATCAGCGAGTGTCTGCAAGTGTCGGTGAGCATCTGTGAGTATCTGTAAGTATCTGTGGGTATCTGTGAATACCCGTGAGTATCCATGTGAGTATCTGTGAGTATCCGTGTGAAATCTGTGAGTATCTGCGCGTATCTGTGCGTACCCGTGAGTATCCGTGTGAAATCTGTGAGTATCTGCGAGTATCTGTGCGTACCCATGAGTATCCGTGTGTAATCTGTGAGTACCCGCGAGTATTTGTGCGTACCCGTGAGTATCTGTGAATAACTGTGAGTACCCGTGAGTATCTGTGAGTATCTGTGAGTACCTTTGACTATCTGTGAGTATCTGTGAATACCCGTGAGTATCCATGCGAGAATCTGTGAGTATCTGTGAGGATCTGTGAGTATCTGTGAGTATCTGTGAGTATCTGTGAGTATCTGTGAGTATCTGTGAGTATCTGTGAGTATCTGTGAGTATCTGTGAGGATCTGTGAGTATCTGTGAGTATCTGTGATTATCTGTGATTATCTGTGATTATCTGTGATTATCTCTGAGTATCTGTGATTATCTGCGAATATCTGCGAATACCTATCAGTATTTATGCGTATAGGTGAGTGACTGTGAGTATCCGAGTAAGTAGCTGTGAATATCCGTGTGTGTTTCCACCGACACGAACTTTATTATCATGTAGACAATTAGTATATAATTAGTATAACAGCTGTAAATATGTACATCATTGTCAATAAATTTTCATTTACTATTACAATATCTCGCATTATCAACTGTATTCTCATTTTCTCATTGACCCGTTGGCAAAGTGAAGAACCATTATATTCGCAACAAGTCCCACTGTTATCAGAACGGCGCGGCGGGGGGGGGGGGGGGGGGGGGGGGGGGGGCTGCGTTGACAAACGAATTACAGGGAGGGTAAGGCGAGCAAGTCGATTTTTCTTGTCTAACGTTGCTGAGCTTTCAATCCCTTCTTTCATTGTCTGTAAACGAAAGAGATGTCACACAAGAATGAGTGCGGGACATTACACGGGCGCGGAGGACGGGGAATAAGAGGACGACGAGACTGAGAGCCAGGGATAGTCGGTAATCGATAAAGGGCGGTCTGTCGGAAGATTTGGCACGTGTCCGCCGTAAGAGCGTGTGAGGGTTTTTGAAAGGTTTTCCTCCGTCCAACCCACCTATCGATCTACGGAGACGTGCCAAATCGGTAGAACAGCCAGGTTCACTCCGAGGCTCGCACATTTCTCGGCCACTGGTGAGCGAGGCGGAGGCAAAGAGAGGAACCAACGGCGACGTATATAATAGAGATTTCTGGTTGATTCTGCAAAACGTGGAAGCCGTGATAGATCGCTCGAGCGGGGATATAAATTCCATTTCAGAGCCTCTGCGGTAAGAAGGGCGTTAAGAGGAGAATCCCGCCGCGACGATATGTCACTGTATGCTTTCGGTGGATGGTGGTCCGGGGCGAGTTTGCGATGGAAGCGGGAAAAATTCTCGGGCTGAAGTAGACAACACACGTCAGGCCACATCGTTATATACGTCCCATCATCGACCCCGTGTAGATACTTTCTTTTCTCGCTAGCTGGAAGATAACGAAAAAATGCCGCTCGTCTTCAACCATGTGTAAGGAAATCCGTTTTTTTTTTTTGTTTTTTTTTTAAATCTAACTGGTAGATTAATGAAAAAAGTTGTTCATCGTTATTCGCCTCAAAGTAAATTCGGTTTAATTCACCGTATTGTGGTAGATGTTTGAAGTAGAAACACGCCTCACTCTATACGTTTATCGCGTGCACCGGGAATTTTACCGAAGAGGAAATCGCCCAACATTCGGTCCGGGGCAACTTTATGATGGAATCGGAAAAATTATCGGATTGAAGGACACATCGTTATATACGTCCCATCTTCGACCACATATAGATACTCTTTTTTCTACCTAGCTGGAAGATTAAAAGAAAACTTCTCCTATAATCATTTTTTTTTTTTTTTTATTTATCTAACTAGCAGATTAAACAAAAAAGTTCTCCATCATCGTTCGCTTGGAAAGTAAATTCGGTTTCGTTCACCGTATTACGATAGGTTTTCTAGAAAAAAAATACGCCTAACTCTATACCTTTATTGCGTGCGTCGGGAATTTTACCGAAGCGCAATTCGCCCAACTTCCGGTCCGGGACAACTTTGCGATTGAAACGGAAAAATTCTCGGCGTAAAGGACACATCCTTATACACGTCCAATCTTCAACCCCATATAGATAATCTTTTTTTTTTAATTTATCTGTTAGATTAACCAAAAAAAAGTTCTCCATCATCATCGCCTCGAAAATAAATTCCATTCAAATCACCGGATTACGATAGGCGTTCCAGAAAAAAAATACGCCTAACTATACCTTTATTGCGTGCGTCGGGAATTTTACCGAAGCGCAATTCGCCCAACTTCCGGTCCGAGACAACTTTGCGATTGAAACGGAAAAATTCTCGGCGTAAAGGTCACATCCTTATACACGTTCCATCTTCAACCTCATATAGATAATCCTTTTTTTAAATTTATCTGTTAGATTAACCAAAAAAAAGTTCTCCATCATCATCGCCTCGAAAATAAATTCCATTCAAATGACCGCATTACGATAGGCGTTCCAGAAAAAAAAAATACGCCTCTATACGTTTATTGCGTCCGCCGGGAATTTTACCGAAGCGCAATTCGCCCAACTTCCGGTCCGGGGCAATTTTGCGATTGAAACGGAAAAATTCTCGGCGTGAAGGACACATCCCATCTTCAACCCCATATAGATGATCATTTAAAAAAATGTATTTGTTAGATTAACCAAAAAAAGTCCATCATCATCGCCTCGAACGTAAATTCCATTTAATTCACCGCATTGCGATAGGCGTTCCAGAAGAAAAAAAAAAAAAAAAAAAAAAAAAAAATACGCCTCACTCTATACGTTTAATGCGTGCGCGGGGAATTTCACCGTGGGGCCATTCGCTAGGTTCTCGTCCGGACCGAGAGATAAACTTTCCTCCCGTTTCTCCAATTGGATTCTTAATCCATCGATTCCAGCTCGATTACGGGGTTCTCCCGGTGGGCACCGGCGTTTTCTCGACTCCGCCGAGCGAGCAGTTGGGCCGTTGAGAAAGATTCCTCTCGAGGATGGAACGACGATAAAATGTATGTGCGGAGTCGGGGATGATTCTGGCGGATGGGAGAGAGCCAACGGTGGATGGAAATAGCATTACAGCGAAAAAAAATTTCAGCGCCCCGCCGAACGTGCGAAAAAGCTTAGGGGCGAGAAATCCCAAGAACGGGACAATTGCTCGTCGCAGGGAGGGCGCCGAGAGTGAAGGACCTCCGAGCTCGACCCCACGGACAAGCATCCGTCAAATATTTTTTTCTCCCCCCCCTCCCCCCGCCCCGCCACTCATCATATTTCCGCCGTCGACGAGCCAGCTCCGGGCCATTAGACTCGTGTAAACGCTTCTCCTTCGCTTCTTTTTTCTTCTGTTTTTCTTTTTCCTTTCCTTCCCCTTTCGTGTACTCGCGAAGGCCCACATTGAGCCTCTCTCGTCAGGCGAATCCGAAGGCGCGAGAGTATATTTGCACAGCGAGAAGCCGAGTCAGCTCTTAGTTTGCAGACTCCCCCCCCCCCACCCTCGTCTGTTCAACGTCATTTTTATACATTATTTCTTCCTACTCTCCACTGCGAGAATCTGCACACTCGTTCCAAGACTCAAAAAAAAAAAAAAGAAAAACAAAACCTGCCGAACGACACGAGTACCTTCACTGAATGTGAAAAATTGGCAAGGCCTTTTTTCCTATTTTTTTTTTTTTTTTTTTTTTTTTTTTTTTGTAATTTTTTTCTTCCCTTTCGATATTGATTACCGCGGCAAGAATGCAGATTTCGGTAACTCGTCGACTCGACGACGATCCCGGATAAATTTTGCACACCGCTTTCGTAACGTGATTTTTTTTTTATTTCATGAAAAATAAGTACTTTATTTTAGACGCCATTTTCCTAGTGTATTCAACGCCATTTTTTGTACATTATTTCTTCGTCATCTTTACTGCGAGAATCTGCACACCGATTCCAAGATTCCACAAAAAAGAAACACCAAACCTTCTCCAGTTCCTTCCCAGAATGTGAGAATGCCGAAAAAGTTGGCAAGATTTTTTCTTATTTTTCCTCATTTTTTTTTTGTAATTTTTTTCTACCCGGTCGATATTGATTCGCGCGGCAAGGATGGAAATTTCGGTAGCTGGTACTTGAGCTAGGGGAGAGCGGGGCAAAATGGCACAGTGAGGGCAACACTCAATTTTCCAATAATTTATCGATGCCCCATTTTGTCCCAACGATACATCCGGATTTTCAAACCCGTTTTACCCCACTTACCACCGTCGCCAACATCCAAAAATTATTGGAAAATTGCGTTGTCTCATTATCCCGTTTTTTCCCCGCTGTGCCCTTTTGCCCCGCTCTCCCCCTACGTGGATTAATGAGTTACATTATTACATTATTACTGACATTATTTCTTCGTCCTCTCTACCGCGAGAATCTGCACAGTTGATCCAAGATACAAAAAAAAAAAAAAAAAATCAAACCTTCCTAACGTAGACACGACTCCCTTCCCTGAATGTGAGAATGCGAGAAAAATTGGCAAAAGTCCTTTTTCCTAATTTTTTTTTTGTAATCTTTTCTCTCCACTCGATATTGATTCCCGCGTCAAGGATGGAGATTTCGGTAGCTGGTATATGAGCTACGTGGATTAATGAGGAGTGCTTTTGGTTTTATGCGCCGGTTTTCCGGTCACTGTGCTACTTGGCATGCCGGCCGAATCTCCATACATTTGCACTTTAATTGGGTTCCAGCGGCGAAACGGGTGGAAGCGCCGGGTCGGTTGAAGCGGGCATTCGCAAGCTCCTGGCCGCTTTTGTCGCACCCCGAACACCGCGATCCGATATGCTCTCGTTCGCCGCACCTTTGCCCACGCCTTCCCGACCCATGTAGGGCGATCGGATGTGGCCAATGGTTGGGCGAAGCTTTGTACCGATGTTGCCAACATTGGCATGCGAGTTTGGGCCCAATCATCGAAGGAGCCTTGGATGATAAGTACTTGCCAATATTGGCAGCCAACATTGGCTCCAAGGTCGATCAAGAGGATCGGCCGATAATCGGTTGTCAATGTAGGCCCTCCATAGGTCACTTATATCAGGCGAGAGTGGTTTTAACTCAATATTTTTTTTAATACTGTAAAACTTAGAATGTTCCTTTTTTATGCTTCGCATGTGCGCAAGAGATTATATTTAATATATTTTCTCCTGCGAGAACTCTAAAGGCGATCATACTCTGTCAAAATATTGGCGATACATATTGTATTGGTGTGTCAATGCATTTATTGACTACCGAGTACAGAATCCAAAAATAATACGCATTCTTTGCGAACGTTAAAAAGGTGTCATTTCACATGCTCTTATATTGATGCTCGGGTACACTTTCGCTTGCGAGAAACAACTTGGTTTAGCGCCATCTAGCGGCGAAAGCCGCTGATTGATGGTCCAATGTTGGCGTCACATCGGTAAACTATTGATTGGCGCGTCGATATTCGGTCGAACATTGACCTAAAATCGGCGAACCGATGGTTCGTGAGATCATGCATCAACAGACGATCTGTTGGCGAACCGGTAATTGGCTGAACATTGGCCTAAAATCGGAAAATCAAAGGTTGGTCAGTTCATACGCGGCCGCGCACTGGCCTCAAATCGATAAGTCAACAATTGGCATGTCAAACGCGGGCCGAACATTGGCCGCAATTTGTCGAACCAACCATTGGCGACGCGAGTACTTGGCCAAACATTGGCCGATCGTTGGAGATTCGACGATCGCCACGCCAACTTTAGCCCCACCATTGGCCGCGTCCGTTTCATCGGCAAAACCTACATGGGCGAGTAGAAATTTTCGAGCGTTACATCGGGTCCTGATAGGGCCCTGATAAGGCCTTATCAGGCCCTTGTCGGGCCTTATCAGGACCCTGTGTAACGCTCGAAAATTTCTACTCGGGTTGCCACACGAAAAAACGACCGCCGTCTGGAGCGCTGGCGGTGATCTCGCTCGTAAGTACAGCGAAATCGTTGCGGTTATGGAAAACATCGAACCGGGGCGGAGATGGAGGATGCTGCATAATTGCGAAGGCGCGCTGCGACGATTCACGGGAGAATACACGCCGAGCGACCCGCAGACCATCCGGGCATCCGTCTTCCCTCTTCCCGGCGGAGTACACGATCCTGGCGACTGTTCGCAGCCGCGTCCGCGTCGAGCGTAGCTCTCGCTAACTATTCGCGGCGCAGAGCGTCTCTCTTCGGATATGTTGCGCCGGCCGCCGGGTACGAGTGTGTTTCGTAACACTCTGATCGATACTCTCAGTCCGGCCGGGTGAAAAGCGGCGCGCGTAATAACGGGAATGCATTACTCCTCGCGCGGAGGTTTGGTGATGGACCGAACGGCGCGAGGACCGAGTAGTTTTGCGCAGCGCTGTTGGATCCTTATTTTGAGGCCCATTTTTAATGTAGGCTCATTTTTGTTCCTGACAGGTTGCTCGACACTGAGAAAAAAAAAAAATTGTTAGATGAACCAAGGTGCGTTCCCCCGCGTTCAAAGGCGTTATTTACTTGGTACAATAACAGTTTTTCTTTGAATTGACTAAAGCGAATAATCGTTTAATAAAATAATGGTTTGGTTGTACCAACCAAATAACAGCTTTGAACGTATGTGGCCGCGAATTTGGTTAATCCATCAATTTTTTTTTTTTTTTTTTCTCAGTGTAGGAATTCGTCAAGCAAATACTTTTTCTTGAATATTTTTTGGCGTTTGTAAATTACTGCGGTTTGTTTATGGGAAAAATTACTCCCATCGCGGAGGTTTGGTGATGGACCGAAGAGCGCGAGGACGAAGTCTGATAAGTTTTGCGCAGCGCTTTTGGATCCTTATTTTGAGGCCGATTTTTAATGTAGGCTCATTTTTGTTCCTGACAGGTTGCTCCACACTGAGAAAAAAAAATTGTTAGATGAACCAAGGTGCGTTCCCCGGCGTTCAAAGGCGTTATTTAGTTCGTGCAGTAACATTTTTTGTTTGAATTGACTAAAGCGAATAATCGTTCAATAAAATAATGGTTTGGTTGTACCAACCAAATAACAGCTTTGAACTTATGTGGCCGCGAATTTGGTTAATCAAACAATTTTTTTTTTTTTCTCAGTGTAGGAATTCGTCGAGCAGATACTTTTTTTTGAATATTTTTTGGCGTTTGTAAATTACTGCGGTTTGTTTATGGGAAAAATTGAACCCATCGCGGAGGTTTGGTGATGGACCGAAGAGCGCGAGGACGAAGTCCGATAAGTTTTGCGCAGCGCTTTTGGATACTTATTTTGAGATCGATTTTAATGTAGGACGGCTCATTATTGTTCTTATTATATTATTGTACCTTATTATAGAGGTTATTATATAACTGTGTATTTCTACCTTGGGAAATTAATGCATTGAAGCGTTTCCGTATACTTCGGGCTGTTGTAACTTGAGTACGTCGCGGAGAACCAGAAGAGCAGATCTTCCATGGGATTATGCATCGAACATGCGCTTCCGGCTCTAGCCATGCGATACTCAGCCCCATCAAGGAAAGCCTCACCGCGTTTCCAATGGCAGAGTTATTTCAGAGCCGGGTTCAAAAGCCCGGTACCGTCGACTGTGTTTCGTAACGCTGATCGATATTTTTAGTCCGACCGTGCAAATGCGGCGTATGCAATAACGGGAATGCATTATTCTTCTCGCGTACGTTGAATGCTGGACGAAAGCGGCTCGACGACGATTCCGGATAAATTTTGCACACCACTTTCGTAATGTGAAAAAAATATGTTCAGACCGATATCGTCCCGCAATATTTCACGAGACGATTAGTAATTACGGAGCGATTTCTGCCTCGTTATAGGGGAAGCTTTGTTTCTGTGAAAAAATGTTATTTCGAAATTTTCATGAAAACGTCCTCAGAATGTTCGAAAACATCGAAAAATCACATTTAAAAAATGTCCGAATGTACGTGTGTGACGTGAAAAAATCGAACCGCCATAACGTGAGAATGCCTCGACGATCAAGCCGAAATTTCACACACAGCAAGTGTGGTTAATATTCAATGTTTCTTCTAAAGTTCATTAAAAAATGTTCAGTTGTATTTTTTTTTTTTGTACACGATTTTTTATTTAGTCTAAAATGCCTGTGCGCGCTCCAACTCTTACCATTTTTTAGCTGTCGGGGCAAAAAGTTGTGCCCAGATGGATTATGACTGCTCGATGATTCCTATACAATTTTTGGAGAATCAGTCAAACCGTTTAAATTTGATGTCATTTTGAATTTTTTTGAATTTCATGAAAAATAAGCACTTCATTTTCGAGACCATCTTCCGTATTAAATATTCATTTATTAATTAAATAAGTGGTAAATTCGTGATCAACTTGGAAAAATTCGTTAAATATGATCCCGGATTGACGATTAACGAAAAAAGTTTATCGGGCATTTTTATAGCCAATATTGCAAAAAATTAGAGTGATTTTGCGTATTTTCAAACAGCGGTTGTTTTGCTTTCCGTGGGCATCGCGGAAAAACCCAGGTGTTTATCGTCTTCTACGGCAGGAACTACACAAGATGATGGATATGACGGAGTTGAAAAAGCTAGATAAGGAGGTGTCATTTGGATTTTTGGAAAAAAAATGGACAGTGCCAAAAACAATTCCGGAGCGCGTAATTCCATATATTTTTTCGCGCCAAGAGCAGATCTGACAAAGCGAAGCGCGACGATGGTGTATTTATTCGCGCTGAGCCTGAATCGGTCAGCAGTTTTGCATAAAAGCCAAACATGACGTTGACGTTGAAAAAAGTTGAAAAAAAGAAAATTGATATTTTCACATCATGTCCTCATAAATGTCGAAAATTAGAATTTTCATATCGCTTCCTCATAAATAGTAGTAGATCCTTTATTTCTGTATACCCTTTAAGGGTTTTTACACTGTACCCCCCCCCCCCCCTATACATATTCCCCCTTATCCACTAATTCTTCCTCATAAATATTTGAAAATTGAAATATTCATATCGTTTCCTCATAAAAATTGAAGATTGAAGTTTTCATATCGCCTTCTCATGATGTTCCTTTATTCGCGAGTCTCCTCTACGAGGAAAATACAGAAGATGCTTTCTCATAGAAGAAGCTTTGCGAATAAATGAACATTAGGAGAAAGCGATATGAAAATTTCAATTTTTATGAGGAATCGATATGAAAATTTTTATTTTTATGAGGATGCGATATGAAATTCTCAATTTTCAACTTTTTTTTCATTTGCGTTTAACGGCTCGCAAATTAAGTATGAAAATCATTGATATTTTCATATAAATCTCTACGTAATTGGGTACTCCTATCTTGGCAAACTAACGCATTGAAGCGTCTCCGTATACTTCGGGCTGTTGTAACTTGCATACCGCGTTGAGAACTGGGAGAGCAGATATTCCAAGGGTTTATGCATCAAACATGCCCTTCCGGCCTTAGCCATGCGATACTCAGCGCCGTCAAGGGAAGCCTGAGCGCGTTGCCAATGGCAGAGCCATTTCTGAGCCTGGATCAAAAGCCCCACGCCGCAGCCTCTTTTCTCTTTGGCTCTCGGTCCTCTTGCGCGATCGTAACGAATTCATGAAACATGGAAGCTTCCATGCGTACCATGAAGTGTACACTAAAAATATCGATTGAAGGTTGGGTCGATGTTTTCCATGTAATATTAGTAAAAAAAAAAAAAAAAAAAAAAAAAGTAGTCTCAAAGGTTTTTTTAGCTCCAGTCAATGGCACTCCTTGTCGTCGTAAAGGGACTCGGATAAATTCGCTCATAGGTACGGCGAGGCCGAGGATAAACCTCTGGACTAATATGTACTATGTATGTAATATGTAATATGTATGGTAAAGTGTATACTGAGAATTATCGATTAAAGGCCACATGGATGTTTTCCATGGAATATTAGCAAAAAAAAAAAAAGTAATCTGAAAGCTTTTTCAGCTCTCTTACGAGTGTCCAGTCAATGGCCCTCCTTAAATCCGCTCGTAGGTACGGCGAGGCGAAGGATAAACCTCTGGGCTAATAGGTAAAATGTGCACGGAAAATTATCGATTAGCCCAGATGGATGTTTTCCATGTAATATTGGTAAAAAAAAAGTAGTCGCAAAGGTTTTTCATCTCCCGTCAATGACACTCCTTCGTTCTTTCGTCGTAAAGGGACGCGGATAAATTCATATAAATTCACTCATAGGTATATGAGTGAATGAATACAAGACGGAGGATAAACCTCTGGGCTAGATGGTAAAATGTAGACTCAAACGTATCGACTAAAAGTCAGGATGACGTTTTCCATGTACCTAATATTGGTAAAAGGTACTCTCAAAGCTTTTCCTGCACTCTTACGAGCGGCGTAGTCGACGGCACTCCTCATTCTTCCGTTCTACAGGGAAACCGATAAATTCACTCGTAGGTACAGCGAGGCGCAGCATAAACCTCTGCACTAATAGCTAAAATATACACTGAAACATATCTGTTGAAGGTCGGGATGAGGTTTTGTAAGTAATATTAGTAAAAAGTTCTCTCAAAGCTTTACCTGCTCTTTTACGAGCACTGTGAAAAATTACTGTATGAAAATTAATCCATTAAATTCATTAATCCATTAAATCCATTAAATCCATTAAATCCATTACATCCATTAAATCCATTAAATCCATTAAATCCATTAAATCCATTAAATCCATTAAATCCATTAAATCCATTAAATCCATTAAATCCATTAAATCCATTAAATCCATTAAATCCATTAAATCCATTAAATCCATTAAATCCATTAAATCCATTAAATCCATTAAATCCATTAAATCCATTAAATTCATTAAATGCATTAAATCGATTAATTCATTAAATCCATTAAATCCATTAAATTCATTAAATGCATTAAATCGATTAATTCATTAAATCCATTAAATCCATTAAATCCATTAAATCCATTAAATCCATTAAATCCATTAAATCCATTAAATCCATTAAATTCATTAAATGCATTAAATCGATTAATTCATTAAATCCATTAAATCCATTAAATTCATTAAATGCATTAAATCGATTAATTCATTAAATCCATTAAATCCATTAAATCCATTAATTAAAATTAACCATTTTTTTACAGTGCGTGTCGTAGCCTACGGACCGAAAACCGATACACAAACTGAGACTGACAGTGTCACAAACTGGGACTGTCACTAACTGGGACAGTGTCACAAACTGGGCCGTTTACCTTAATATCTAAAATGTTCCCTGAAACATATCGACTAAAGGTCAGGATGACGTATTCCATGTAATATTAGTAAAAAAAGTACTCTCAAAGCTTTTCCGGCTCTCTTACGAGTGTCGTAGTCGCCGGCACTCCTCGTTCTTCTCTCGTGCAGGGAAACCGATAAATTCACTCGTAGGTATGGCGAGGCGGTGGATAAACCTCTGGGCCAGCAGGATCTCTACGGCCGACGATACAGCCGGGAGTACACAAAGAGCTATGCAAATGCATAGAACGAAGGGGCGAAGGGGCAACTTTTATGGTAAACTCGTCGGGACCATTTTCAGTTAAGAAGATAGACGGACGAAGATACGCGACTGGGCTACCCAGCCGGACGCACGAGAGTTCCGTGCCGGAGGAAGGACCAACGATAAATACACGGAAAAATATCGCGGCAGCGGATGATTCTTAGCTCCACGTCTTTGTAGCGGCCGGCCGGGTCGGTATTCGTGCATCGATATTATTGTGCCGGCGAAAAGCTCGGCTGCTCGGATTGAATGCACTTTCCCACGGACACCGGAGCGACGCGCCGCTCTCGAGAACCCTCTCAGAGCTTCCGACACGAAAAGGCTTGAAAGCACGTTCGGAAAGTCCTCGACGAACGGCGCGCGGAGTGACTGACCGAAAAGCTCGGGGATAAAGAGCGAGGATCAAGCTACCCGATCGGACTCTACCTTTTCAGCTCTCGTCGGCTCTGTACTCGCGGATGAGCCGCGAATAAAAATAAACTGTGATCGAGAGCGGATTAGTATGGGAATAAAGTATCGGGTAAATTGTTATCTGTCCTGGTCGCCGCCATTTTGTTTTGTTCGTGCGAAGACTCTCTTGCTGCCTTGTTTAGGCTTGTTTATTTATGCACAACGAAGCTCGGGCGAACAGTCGCGCCGAACCGTTGTTTGTCATGGCAATTTTCGACACGTCCACCGGGGAGAAGGTCTTCGGTGTTTCGTGGAGAAACTCTCAGCAAACTCCGTCAATGTTTGACGAGGCTCGGGGAAAGCTGGGTGCTTGAAATTTCAGAGACTACTGAAACTCCCACGTGACTGTGTTTACGCGGATGGTTCGGCGGAGGTGGCGCCGACCTCTCGGCGGAATCGGGCGTAGGCGAGTTACGCGGTGGTGCGCTCGTCGCTGCTCGGCATTGATCGGCAGTTCTCGGTGGGTAACTGGAGGCACTTGAGTTATCACGGTCGGTAATGGAAATGGGGAAGTACGGGGCTTCACATAATCTTAAGATCCAAACATCCAGAGATCCAAAAATCCTGAGATCTAAGAATCCTAAGATCCAAAAATCCGAAGATCCAAAAATCCGAAGATCCAAAAATCCGAAGATACAAAAATCCGGAGATCCAAAAATCCGGAGATCCAAAAATCCGAAGATCCAAACATCCTAAGATCCAAAAATCCGAAGATACAAAAATCCGGAGATCCAAAAATCCGGAGATCCAAAAATCCGAAGATCCAAACATCCTAAGATCCAAAAATCCTAAGATCCACAAATCCTAAGATCCAAAAATCCGAAGATCCAAAAATCCGAAGATCCAAAAATCCGAAGATCCAAAAATCCGAAGATCCAAAAATCCGAAGATCCAAAAATTCGAAGATCCAAAAATCCGAAGATCCAAAAATCCGAAGATCCAAAAATCCGAAGATCCAAAAATCCGAAGATCCAAAAATCCGAAGATCCAAAAATCCGAAGATCCAAAAATCCGAAGATCCAAAAATCCGAAGATCCAAAAATCCGAAGATCCAAAAATCCGAAGATCCAAAAATCCGAAGATCCAAAAATCCGAAGATCCAAAAATCCGAAGATCCAAAAATCCGAAGATCCAAAAATCCGAAGATCCAAAAATCCGAAGATCCAAAAATCCGAAGATCCAAAAATCCGAAGATCCAAAAATCCGAAGATCCAAAAATCCGAAGATCCAAAAATCCGAAGATCCAAAAATCCGAAGATCCAAAAATCCGAAGATCCAAAAATCCGAAGATCCAAAAATCCGAAGATCCAAAAATCCGAAGATCCAAAAATCCGAAGATCCAAAAATCCGAAGATCCAAAAATCCGAAGATCCAAAAATCCGAAGATCCAAAAATCCGAAGATCCAAAAATCCGAAGATCCAAAAATCCGAAGATCCAAAAATCCGAAGATCCAAAAATCCGAAGATCCAAAAATCCGAAGATCCAAAAATCCGAAGATCCAAAAATCCGAAGATCCAAAAATCCGAAGATCCAAAAATCCGAAGATCCAAAAATCCGAAGATCCAAAAATCCGAAGATCCAAAAATCCGAAGATCCAAAAATCCGAAGATCCAAAAATCCGAAGATCCAAAAATCCGAAGATCCAAAAATCCGAAGATCCAAAAATCCGAAGATCCAAAAATCCGAAGATCCAAAAATCCGAAGATCCAAAAATCCGAAGATCCAAAAATCCGAAGATCCAAAAATCCGAAGATCCAAAAATCCGAAGATCCAAAAATCCGAAGATCCAAAAATCCGAAGATCCAAAAACCCTTCTTGTTTTCAGAAAAACATTCCAGCCCAAGAAAATAGTCCGTGCATACATCGAAGGAGCTCTTTCAGTCGAAAAGCTCGATGTTGTACTTGCTCGGAGAATTTTCTTCGACATACATAATGTCGTATACGTTACGCATTCACGACGGAGTTATATGGTATAAAACGAGTCATCCTTCTGGAATCTCCTATTTTTCTGGGCGCTCGGCCAACTATTGCCATTATGCGCTTCCGAGCTCGAATTCCCATCGGGAAACGTTCTCCTCTTGTATCGGTTCTGTATTTGTTCACCTACCCTACGACGAAGAGCACGCGGACAGAGCCGAGGGAATCGAGAAAAATTTCTCAAAGTCAGCTGGTGAATTCGACGATTGCATTATTAACCGATGTCTTCCAACGAAATTACGACAGCACCGACGAAACTTTATTTCCTCGTCACCGGCGCCTCATCTTCCGACTCTGATTCCGGACTCGGCGAGCCAATAATTCGATGAGTGGTGCATCGAATGATCGGAGGTCATTTCTTCCGGCGGATTCCGCTGCAAGGCGTGAACTCTCGTGCTCAGCGTCATCCGGGCGATTCAGGATCGACATCGACTGTCGATCGATATCGGGACCGGAGTACGACCCTTATCGCTCCTTTCACTTAATTTCCTTGCTCCTTTTCCTTCGAAATCAATGAATTCATCCCCATTTTCCGGTTGTCGGTTTCTCAAGGTTTCTCAACGGTTTCCCCTACCAAAATAAATACTTTATATACATACGGTATTCCGCTATCCGAGAAAACCCAAGTCCCGCTTTACCGTAGGAAATCTCAAAGGCATTCTACTTTATAATGCAACTCTTCCGGCGGGCATCCCCGAGAGCTCGCCTTCCCTGTTTGCTCCATCCGCCCGAGATTACACCAAATCGATTCTGCGGCGAGGCAGATCTGTCGGTCGCCATTCCACCTTGCATACGTTCCATCTATATTTCCAACGGGCGAAAGGAGGGAATTCTTCGGTATTCCCGCGAATGCGTTCCGTCGCCAGGGATCCCGTCGAAGGGATGATTTCGTCGCCGTTGGTTAAAAGTTCGTGTTCCAGGATATACTTTTTAATCAACGGTGGTCCATCGTCAAATCCCAACCCAATGAAACGTTCATGAGGCAAAGAATCCACTTTTATTCATGGTGGTGAGCGATCCGGCGACCAAAATAGTGTTGCCATTTCCATGAATACTCTGTGAGAATTCATAGATGTCCCGTCGTTTCGAAAGATTACATTTCTAAGAATCCTGCTACAATGCGTTCCATCGCAAGATGCGTTGCATCTGGTCCAAGGGATGATTTTGTTGCCGTTGATCAAAGTCGGTGCGCCAGGATATCCTTTTTGATCGAAGGGTCGTCCATCATCAAATCCAACTGAATAATCATCTGGCGTAAAGAACCCACTTTCGTTATGAGCAATTTCGGTGACAAAATGGTATTGCACTTCGGTGATCAAAATGGTATCGCCATTCCTAGCAATCTCTGAAATGGTGATAGATTTGTGAACATCGTTTGGCAAAAGTACCTTCATTGGGATAATTTTAGGGGACCATAATAAAATCCGACCGGATAACCATCCGGCGCAAAGAACCCACTTTCATTATCTAGATGAGCAATTCGGTGACCAAAATGGTATTGCAACTCTCAGGAATACTCTGGAACATTTATGATATTGTGTACATCGTTTGGACAAAGTACCTTCGCTGGAGCTACTTCCAGGAGACCATAATCAACTTCAACCGGATAACCATTGGACGCAACGACCCCGGCTTTTGTTATGCAGATGAGCAATTTGGTGACCAAAATGGTATTGCAATTCCGAAGAATTCTCCGGAACGTTTATAGATTTCTGGACATCGTTTGGAAAAAGTACTTTCGTTGAGAATCATTTCAAGAGACCATAGTTAAATCCAACAGGATAACTGTCTGGCGCAAACAGCCCACGTTATGAGTAGATGAGCAATTTCAGCCACAAAAATGGTATTGCAATTCCCTGGAATACTCTGAAACATTTATGATATTGTGTTCATCGTTTGGACAAAGTACCTTCGCTGGAGCTACTTCCAGGAGACCATAATCAACTTCAACCGGATAACTATTGGGCGCAACGACCCCGGCTTTTGTTATGCAGATGAGCAATTTGGTGACCAAAATGGTATTGCAATTCCGAAGAATTCTCCGGAACGTTTATAGATTTCTGGACATCATTTGGAAAAAGTACTTTCGTTGAGGATCATTTCAGGAGACCATAGTCAAATCCAACAGGATAACTATCTGGCGCAAACAGCCCACGTTATGAGTAGATGAGCAATTTCAGCCACAAAAATGGTATTGCAATTCCCAGGAATACTCTGAAACATTTATGATATTGTGTACATCGTTTGGACAAAGTACCTTCGCTGGAGCTACTTCCAGGAGACAATAATCAACTTCAACCGGATAACTATTGGGCGCAACGACCCCGGCTTTTGTTATGCAGATGAGCAATTTGGTGACCAAAATGGTATTGCAATTCCGAAGAATTCTCCGGAACGTTTATAGATCCCTGGACATCGTTTGGAAAAAGTACTTTCGTTGAGGATCATTTCAGGAGACAATAATCAAATCCAACAGGATAACTGTCTGGCGCAAACAGCCCACGTTATGAGTAGATGAGCAATTTCAGCCACAAAAATCGTATTGCAATTCCCAGGAATACTCCGAAACACCAAGAGTTTTCTCATCGTCATTTGGACGAAGTGCCTTCATTGAGGGTAATTTCCGGACTGACCATTGATGTCCTCGCAACATCTATCGGGTCGCCATGGGCGACCCGATGCGAGTGCAAACAAGAGGTTCAATACTCCTTCAGTTACATTAACGGATGTATAATCGGGCAGCATTACAACGACTCCACCGTCACCATGAAGGGGTTCGAATGTGCAGCCAAGCTAGTTTGCATAGAGCCCCGGAAGCGGTGCGGATAGACGACGAAGCTCGTTCTCAGCCGCATCGAAAGTTTTCTTAAACAACAGAACGGAGATAGAATCGAGTGACGTTCTCCGTGCGTTCTCGATGAGACAACACGGTGGAAACGGAGAGACGTAAAACAGGCTCTTCGCAGCTCGGTCGACATTGTCATTTTAGAAGGGTTTGCGGTAAACATCGCCGTGCCATGACAATAGCTCACGCTTCCGTCAAATTGTCGTCTGCGCCGAGCACTAATACCCTCCGAAGGTCTAAGGTGCAAGGGGCGAGGTTCAAGTAACTTCATTTCTGGAAGCCTCTCCGGGAAGTGAATTGCCAAGAGTCCCTCCGGCCGAATTATCATTTGATATATTGTCTTCAACGTGAAGGGTACCGTAGAGTTTCCAACGGGATATTGTATTTACCGGTGCATATATTGTATTATGGTATCGACAGAATTGATATAGAGGAGGAAACACCGTGGGGTCGCGTCAGATTCGTCGGATGTTAATTCAGCCTGCGCGAATCCCATCGTGCCGCGGAATTTAACGCGCGGCCAACGTCATCACCGCCGGTGAGAGGCGAGTGTGCGCTTATACGTGAGCGCGGAAGTCCAATTTTCCGGCGGAGCTTTCAACCGAATGGCGAGGTGGAGGCTAATGAGCTAAAAGCCTCGGTAATGCGTCCACGCCGATATCCGTGCAATTTAGTGCAGGATTGTTTCATCTCGCGATCCTCGAAGAATACAACGGTGGGAACTGTTTATGAAGCGTCGAGTTAACACGACGCTCAAAATTTGTCGAGGTCCACGTTAGAATGGGAAATAACCGTGTTTGGGGGTGGTGTTAATCGTGGTGAAATATTGCTTTAATGTGGACTCTGGCAACTCATCGTGCCAAGACGAGGTTCGCGGAAGCCCGCGTTACTCGACTCTGTCGCGAATCGTCTCCAGTCGAGTTTCCTCAGTGCCAACCCGCCTTTCACCCGGGCTCAAAGTTCAACGGCGTTTATTCAGGCTGGTCTTCTCTTCCGGAACTACTCAAAATTCCTCGGCAATGTCTTTGTCGTCGGCGAATTTAGAGAGTCAAAAGCACCACCTTTGCCATTCCGGTCTTGCCGCATCTGAAAGTTTTGGCCTTTCGTTATTACAGAGTGCGGAATATATATTCTCCACCGTGGTGAAAAAATGTTCGTTAAGACCTCTCGACGGTTTTTGTAGAATCAATTCTATCGCACAACAATCACGATTGTTTCTGACGTTGATGCACCACCACGTCATACCAATTTCGGTATAATTATCTGTCGGGTTCAATGAACAAGGTGCAACGACCGGGATTGACCACCCTTTGCCGTTTCGGTCGCTCCTGATCCGGAAATTTCATTTCTTTCAGACTTCAACTCTCCATCGCTAATAAAGACTGTAATGAATGTTTACAACAGCTCGGACCAGCTACACCGAAAAAAAGGTTTGGTAATATCAAACTAAGCTGCGGTTGCGGGTGGCGAAAGAAATATTTGGTCGATCGAAAGAAATATTTAGTTGATTGCACGATTATTTAGTAGTTTGACCGAATATTTAGTTGCTTTAACAAATAGTTACTTGGATTTAACAAAAATTTTGTTCAATCGACCAAATATTTCTTTCGCCACCCGCAACTGCAGCTTAGTTTGATATTACCAAACCTTTTTTTCGGTGTATTTGAAGCAAAATCTTACATGAAGAGGATATTTATTCAAGTTATCTGCAGCAAATTCTTCCATGAAGAGGATATTTATTCGAGTTATCTGAAACAAATTCTTATATGAGGAGGATATTTATTCAAGTTTGTGTAAGAATTTGCTTTTCGGTTGTAGATTTTCAGCGCCGTAAGAAACAATCAATTGCAATTTTTGTGGCCGCGGTATAACGCACAAGTACCTAAATGACTGACCGGAAAAATGTCCAAAGTTTTGGCGTCCCGCGATGGATATGACCGGCTGTCAAATCGCTCCGTTATTACAGAGTGCGGAATATATATTCTCCGCTGTGGTGAAAAAATGTTTGTTAAGACCTCTCGACGGTTTTTGTAGAATCAATTCTATCGCACAATAATCACGATTGTTTCTGACGTTGATGCACCACCACGTCATGCCAATTTCGGTATAATTATCTGTCGGGTTCAATGAACAAGGTGCAACGACCGAGATTGACCACCCTTTGCCGTTTCGGTCGCTCCTGATCCGGAAATTTCATTTCTTTCAGACTTCAACTCTCCATCTGTAATAAAGACTGCAATGAATGTTTACAACAGCTCGGACCAGCTACACCGAGAAAAAGGTTTGGTAATATCAAACTAAGCTGCGGTTGCGGGTGGCGAAAGAAATATTTGGTCGATCGAAAGAAATATTTAGTTGATTGCACGATTATTTAGTAGTTTGACCGAATATTTAGTTGCTTTAACAAATAGTTACTTGGATTTAATAAAAATTTTGTTCAATCGACCAAATATTTCTTTCGCCACCCGCAACTGCAGCTTAGTTTGATATTACCAAACCTTTTTTTCGGTGTATTTGAAGCAAAATCTTACATGAAGAGGATATTTATTCAAGTTATCTGCAGCAAATTCTTCCATGAAGAGGATATTTATTCGAGTTATCTGAAACAAATTCTTATATGAGGAGGATATTTATTCAATTTTGTGTAAGAATTTGCTTTTCGGTTGTAGATTTTCAGCGCCGTAAGAAACAATCAATTGCAATTTTTGTGGCCGCGGTATAACGCACAAGTACCTAAATGAATGACCGGAAAAATGTCCAAAATTTTGGCGTCCCGCGATGGATATGACCGGCTGGCAAATCGCTCCATTATTACAGAGTGCGGAATATATATTCTCCACTGTGGTGAAAAAATGTTCGTTAAGACCTCTCGACGGTGTTTGTAGAATCAATTCTGTCGCACAATAATCACGATTATTTCTGGCGTTGATGCACCACCACGTCATACCAATTTCGGTATAATTATCTGTCGGGTTCAACGAACAAGGCGCAACGACCGGGATTGACCACCCTTTGCCGTTTCTGTCGCTCCTGATCTGGACATTCTATTTCTTTCAGACTTCAAGTCTCAGACAATAACGAAAGTTATTGCAGACTTCAGAATATATCTTCTCCACTGGGGTGAGCAAAATGTCGTTAATCCCAGTCGGTGGTATTTATACCATCAATTCTATCGCACGATAATCACGATTGCTTCTTGCATTAATGTACCACGCTGGCATGACAATTTCGGTATAATTATCTGTCGGGTTCAATGAACAAGGTGCAACGACCGGGATTCACCACCTTTGCCATTTCGGTCGTTCCGGATCTGGAAGTTTTAGTCCTTCGTTATTGCAGAGCAGAGCTGGGCAAAATATCAAAAAAAATTCTTCAAGCACAAAGTACAAAGTATCACGAGTACTTGATGTATCAAGTACTTGTTATACTTGAAGAATTTCTCCATTATTTTTTGTACTTGAAGAATATGTCAATTATTTTTTGTACTTGAAAAATTTCACAATTATTTTTTGTATTTGAAGAATTTCTCAATTCTTTTTATACTTGAAGAATTTCTCAATTCTTTTTTGTATTTGAAGAATTTCTCAATTATTTTTATACTTGAAGAATTTCTCAATTCTTTTTTGTATTTGAAGAATTTCTCAATTATTTTTTGTACTTGAAGAATTTCTCAATTATTTTTTTTACTCGAAAAATTTCTCAATTCTTTTTTGTATTTGAAGAATTTCTCAATTATTTTTATACTTGAAGAATTTCTCAAGTACTTTTTCCAAGTACTTTTCTCAATTAGGTTCGTAACATTAAGCGTTATCTAGGCTTTAATCTAAAAAAAAGTTGCAAAGTAATTTGCGCATGGCTTCCCCATTGCAAAAAATCGCTAACTGAAACTTTGTAACGGAACATTATTTTCAAATGAATTCTCGTTAAAAATATACTTATCGGAAGGCTCAGACAGATAATCATATATCAACAGAAACAGGATGTCATGCCACTCATCGAGTATCCGTAATGCGAGCCTCTACTAAAAAAGTACTTGTACTTGGTGCTCGAAATCGTGAAAAAGTACTTCAACTACCAAACAAGTACCGAGTACTTCAATTGCCGCTCGGCTCTGTTACAGAGTACAGAATATATCTTCGCCACTGTGGTGAAAAAAAAAAAAATGGTCGACAATACCAGTCGACGGTGTTTGTACCATCAATTCCATCGCGCAATAATCACGATTGTTTCTGGCATTAATGTACCACGCCGACGTACCAATTTCGGTATAATTATCTGTCGGGTTCAACGAACAAGGTGCAACGACCGAGGTTTATCGATTACGGTAATATTCGTGGCTCCATCGGGTTAAGAGTAATACCCGTCCGACGTACTCAATAATATATACATTGCTATACCGATCCCGGTCCGTTTCTATATCTGCCCCTATCCATCTCCCAACTGCTACTGTTACCGATTCGATCGGTTTTCCGACCCCGTCGGCCTCCGGGGGCAAAAGTTCACGTCTACCGGAGACGCGAGCCCGGCAAGTAGCAGAGGGGTTGCGATAAAAAATTCAACGCGGATCGAGCCGCGGTGGGTAATGCTCAGTGGCGGGCTGTCGAGCCCCGATCATCTCCGCGAGCTTGCTCTACCCTTCTCAAAAATACCTCGGTCTGTTCCGTTTATAACTGCATCAACCGGAGACATCCTGCAATTTAACACTTATCGCGAGCGCGAACGAAAAGCTACACGGGAATATGATTTTTGTGACACGCGCATGAGAAGCGGTGTTTTTCATGTCAGTTGTGCGGGCCGAAAGTGGCTAATTTCAAAGCAGTATAGAAAAGATGCACAGTAAAAAAATAATTTCGTAAAATCGGAATACGAAGCTTCGTAAAAATAATTTTGTTAAATAAGGGACAAACCACGTTTGTTCATGTCTGAATATTACAAACCTGTCCTTTTATTTCTCGTGCTGTTAACAATTTTAGATTATACTTTTGTTTGTAAATCTAGAAAATTAACAGATAAAAAATTGTGGACGTTTGTGGACAATAAGTTGTTGTAAAGAGTAGAAACTTTTTTTTACTGTGTGCGGAGCGCATGCGCAGTTCGCGATTGGTTCAGTTTCGTCGCTAGGGAAGAATAGTGCATTACTCCACGAGGGCGAAAAACGTTTTTCTAACGAGTGTGAGTTTGCAGCACGAGCCGAAGGCGAGTGCCGCAAACTCAGTTAGAAAAAGTTAGAAAACTCAGTTAGAAAAGAGTTAGAAAAAGTGTTTCGCTCGAGGGATGTACGAAATTTTTCATCACAAGGTGCGAAAATGGTGGTTTTCAAAGCACCACTATTCATGCACTCGTTGCAAAAATTGCGACTCGTGTGATTGCCGACTTTCGGCCCTTGTTGCACAATATGCTATTTTAGCCTCCACTGCCGAATGCCCAATGAAATAATGGCAAAAAGAAAAAAGAAAATGTTTCGAGTCCGAATGACATTTTCCGCGGTATTGAGACCCAGTCGGGTAAAACTAAATCATTCATTTCATTGATTTTTTTCAACGGCGCAGACCATACAGTAGAACCCCGATTAACCGGGATGCTCGGGACCGAAGTGTCAGCGGACAATCGAAATCCCGGTTAATTCTTACATGGGATATTAACTCAAGTTCATGTGAGAATTTGGTTTTTGGCCGAAGATACTCAGCGCTATGAGAAGAATCGACTACAGTTTGTGTGACGAGGGTGTAACGCAGAATTACCTGAATGAATGGATCGGTAAAAATTTCTAGAAAATTTTGACGGTTCACTGCAGATATGACGGGCTGTCAAATCGCTCCCTTTCTGACTAGCTTCACCGAGCCTCACCGAAAGTACTCTCAAGTACTCTCAAGTACATTTTCTGAGATATTGAGACTCAATAGGTAATAAAAACTGTAATAAACGTTTACAACAGCTCGGACCAGCTATCTGAAGCAAATTCTTACACGAAGAGGATATTTATTCAAATTATCTGCAGCAAATTCTTACATGACGAGGATATTTATTCAAATTATCTACAGACAATTCTTACATGAAGAGGATATTTATTCAAGTTACCTGAAGCAAATTCTTACATGAAGAGGATATTTATTCAAGTTATCTGAAGCAAATTTTTACATGACGAGGATATTTATTCAAATTATCTACAGACAATTCTTACATGAAGAGGATATTTATTCAAGTTACCTGAAGCAAATTCTTACATGAAGAGGATATTTATTCAAGTTACCTGAAGCAAATTCTTACACGAAGAGGATATTTATTCAAGTTATCTGAAGCAAATTCTTACACGAAGAGGATATTTATTCAAATTATCTGCAGCAAATTCTTACATGAAGAGGATATTTATTCAAGTTATCTGAAGCAAATTCTTACACGAAGAGGATATTTATTCAAGTGCGTGTAAGAATTTGATTTTCAGCTGCAGATTTTCAGCGCCGTAAGAAACAATCAATTAAAATTTTCGTGGCCGCGGTATAACGCGCATGTACCTGAACGAATGACCGGCAAAAATGCCCACAAAGTTTTGACGTCCCACGATGGATATGGACAGGCGGTCAAATCGCTCCGCTGTCTGACTAGCTTCACCGAGGCTCACCGAAAGTTTTATCTCTTCCCGCGTCCGACATCGACACGGTTCGGCGGAGGAGTAAGTACGCCCGATGCACTCAAGCTGTCTGTCAGCTCGGTGAGTTCCGGCTGCCAGTTCTGTTCTTCCGGCTGTCTGCTAAGGTGCGCTCCCGACTGAATCGGTACGCGTTTTCGGCTCTCTTGGCGCGCCAACAACCCGGCGATGTTTTCCTTTCGGAACGCCCGCGGCGATGCTAGAGTGCTTTTCTCAGGGCTTGTCAAGGGAGTTGCTGATAAAAGAAAAATAGTTTCGAACGAGCATCCCCGAGCGAAGCCAATCTCCATCCGGTAACCATTAAATTCATCGTACGAGTGAAATTTTTATCGTGGACCGTCCGCGGACGCTTCGTCAATTTCGCCAACTTTCGTACCTGCGGAATCGCGACACGATTCCGTGCCCGAAATCGGAGAGGAGCCGGGCATCGAAATGAAAACTGAATTTTCGTCGTGCCGGAACGCTTTTGGCCGTGCGTGATGCGAGGCGTGTACGCCAGTCTCCGCTTTGAGGGAAATGGGAATGTCGAGTGCCGCCGAGCGCCGCACATATATGTGCGCACAGTGGAGGAGAGGGCGAAGCCCACGGGATGCCGACAGTCCCTATTTCCGACGTTTCTGGTGCTTCCATCGTCTGCCTCACTTCCATGTCCCGACGCCGTGAGCGCTTTCGATTCGACTTTGTGAAAAATAAATGAGAAATCGAGAAATTGTTAAACTAATCAAACGCGACCGGGCTTACGTATCGTTGAGTCCAGACTCAGGATTAAACATACGTCATGTAGGTTAAATAATAATTAACTGAAGCATAATAATTAACCGAGTGATAATGTGTTTAAAGTAACTTCCGATTGATCGGTAATCGTTAAATGTAAAAAAAAAAGAAAACGCGAATAAAAAACGTTACGATCATAAATAAGTAACAATTCCGGGCTTCTCATGGGGCATTGGAAACTCGGCACTATCTCGGCAGCAGCGTGAAGTATGCGGCATTATTTGCGAGTGTACGTAGCAGTGCGGATTGCCGACGTGATTGTTCGATATGTCACCGCGAACTTTTAACCGGATTTCTCCAATTATGGTATATTACCTTGAGTTCATAACTCCGCTCACAAATGTATTGTCACAAACGTAGATCAGGCTGTAAAGTTTTAGCATACCAAAATCTGTTAAGTAATTTTTTGCCGTTCCGACGTTTATAGGCACTTGCGAAAAGTGCCGAGCCGGTGGGTCGCAGTGAAACGCACAACTCCCGTCTTTTTGCCCTAGCGGGCAGTCGGGAGTTATAAAACAAAAAGTCTTTCAGGTTATGCGATAATCCAATCAACCCTTATCAAGTGCGGAACTCCATTGGTGAAGACAACAACGATGGAACAACATTTAACGCATTTGAATAGTACCACTTAGCCTTAAATAAAAGAGAATAAAAGAAATATGTGCGCACAGTGGAGGAGAGGGCGAAGCCCACGGGATGCCGACAGCTTTCGATTCGACTTTGTGAAAAGTAAATGAAAAATCGAGAAATTGTTAAACTAATCAAACACGACCAGGCTTACCTATCGTTGAGTCCAGACTCAGGATTAAACATACGTTCCGTAGGTTAAATAATAATGAACTAAAGCATGCGAGTAATAATGTGTTTAAGGTAACTTCTCATTGATCGGTAATCGTTAAATGAATAAAAGAAAAAGTCTTCCAGGTATGCGATAATCCAATCTACCCTTATCAGGTGCGGAACTCCATTGGTGAAGACAACAACGATAGAACAACATTTAACGCATTTGAATAGTACCACTTACCCTTAAGTAAAAGAGAATAAAATAAATATGTGCGCACAGTGGAGGAGAGGGCGAAGCCCACGGGATGCCGACAGCTTTCGATTCGACTTTGTGAAAAGTAAATGAAAAATCGAGAAATTGTTAAACTAATCGAACTCGACCAGGCTTATCTATCGTTGAGTCCAGACTCAGGATTAAACATACGTTCCGTAGGTTAAATAATAATGAACTAAAGCATGCGAGTAATAATGTGTTTAAGGTAACTTCTGATTGATCGGTAATCGTTAAAGGTATAAAACAAAAAGTCTTTCAGGTTATGCGATAATCCAATCAACCCTTATCAAGTGCGGAACTCCATTGGTGAAGACAACAACGATAGAACAACATTTAACGCATTTGAATAGTACCACTTACCCTTAAGTAAAAGAGAATAAAAGAAATGTGTGCGCACAGTGGAGGAGAGGGCGAAGCCCACGGGACTCCGACAGTTTTCGATTCGACTTTGTGAAAAGTAAATGAAAAATCGAGAAATTGTTAAACTAATCGAACTCGACCAGGCTTATCTATCGTTGAGTCCAGACTTAAAATAATAATATACTAAATTAATTAGTTAAATTAGTAAAATAATAATTAACTAAAGCATGCGAGTAATAATGTGTTTAAGGTAACTTCTGATTGATCGGTAATCGTTAAATGTATAAAACAAAAAGTCTTCCAGGTATGCGATAATCCAATCAACCCTTATCAAGTGCGGAACTCCATTGGTGAAGACAACAACGATATAACAACATTTAACGCATTTGAATAGTACCACTTAGCCTTAAATAAAAGAGAATAAAATAAATATGTGCGCACAGTGGAGGAGAGGGCGAAGCCCACGGGACTCCGACCGTCCCTATTTCCGACGTTTCTGGTGCTTCCATCGTCTGCCTCACTTCCATGTCCCGACGCCATGAGCGCTTTCGATTCGTCTTTGTGAAAAATAAATGAGAAATCGAGAAATTGTTAAACTAATCAAACACGACCGGGCTTATCTATCGTATCGGATGACTTCTGTAGTCGCTGGACCGGTCCTGCTCGACATCGCTATTTATCTTTCGAACTGTCCCGGATCGCCCTATTTGTAGTCCCGAGTCTGAGCCCCGAGTTCAAAGTTACGTCGCAACTCCGTTCCGTGGTTTACCCTCGGACTTCTAGTGATTATTTACTGTAACATACATATTTAAACTTCGCAAGTTTGACAGCGATGAAAGAAAATGAAAAAGATTCACCGAATGCAATCTGTACAACGATTGAAGTGGATATTACAATTTAGAGCTATTTACAGATAATCCGATATTCTTGATATTTTTATGCTAACTATTCCTATTTGGAAACTGACACTCAATACTCGTTGAGTCCAGACTTAGGATTAAACATACGTCCCGTACATTAAATGATAATTAACTAAAGCATCCGAGTAATAATGTGTTCAAAGTAACTTCTGATTGATCGGTAATCGTTAAATGTATAAAACAAAAAGTCTTTCAGGTATGCGATAATGCGAAGACAACAACGATAGAACAACATTCAACGCATTTAAATAGTACCACTTACTGCGCGTTGAGTCCAGACTTAGGATTAAACATACGGTCCGTACATTAAATGATAATTAACTAAAGCATCCGAGTAATAATGTGTTTAAAGTAACTTCTGATTGATCGGTAATCGTTAAATGTATAAAACAAAAAGTCTTTCAGGGATGCGATAATCCAATCAACCATCATCAAGTGCGGAACGCCATTGGTGAAGACAACAACGATAGAACAACATTTAACGCATTTAAATACTACCACTTACTACGCGTTGAGTCCAGACTTAGGATTAAACATACGGTCTGTACATTAAATGATAATTAACTAAAGCATCCGAGTAATAATGTGTTCAAAGTAACTTTTGATTGATCGGTAATCGTTAAATGTATAAAACAAAAAGTCTTTCAGGTATGCGATAATCCAATCAACCATCATCAAGTGCGGAACTCCATTGGTGAAGACAACAACGATAGAACAACATTTAACGCATTTAAATAGTACCACTTACTACGCGTTGAGTCCAGACTTAGGATTAAACGTACGGTCTGTACATTAAATGATAATTAACTAAAGCATCGGAGTAATAATGTGTTCAAAGTAACTTTTGATTGATCGGTAATCGTTAAATGTATAAAACAAAAAGTCTTTCAGGTATGCGATAATGCCAAGACAACAACGATAGAACAACATTCAACGCATTTAAATAGTACCACTTACTACGCCTTGAGTCCAGACTTAGGATTAAACATACGGCCCGTAGATTAAATAACAGTGAACTAAAGCATCCGAGTAATAACGTGTTGAAAGTAACTTCGGATTGATCGGTAGTCGATAATAGTACATTTTGATACGAGTGCGAAAAAACTTTTTCTCACGAGTGTTGCAATCACGCGAATTCAGAAAACGTTTTCCGCACGCGTATCGAACAAAATGTTATTTCACGAGGTGTGAAAACGGGGGTTTTAGCACGCGAAGAGTGCGCAAAAACCGAAATTTTCCCACTGATTGAAGTAAAAGTATTTAAAAGACCTCATTCGGGCATGCGATAATCCAATCAGCCCTCATCGAGTGCGGAACTCTATCGGCGAAGACAAACAACGATAGAACAACTATTCCTATTTAAACAGTACCGCTCACTACCCCAAGTTGAGTCCAGACTTGGGATTACAAATACGGCCTGTAGATTAAATCCTAGGTCGTCCTTTCTAAAGTCGTTTTCTGCGGAACTGAGACGCACAGTACGCAAAGACAACTTGCGCACGCTCGATACAAATCCTCAAAATCGGTCGCTGATTATTGTAACTTTTCCTCTTTGCAAAGACTTAGCCGACCAATGCCATCGTGCGTTTATTGATACAGTTCAATTAAACTTAGGTAGAAATATAAAAGCTTTCTGGACTTTCGCGAAGTCAGGAAGAGAGGATAATGCACTCCCTAACTTGTTGTCGCTAGAAGGCGTGGTTGCGTCTTCTCCAATACAAATAGCCACTTTCTTTGCTGATTATTTTGAATCGGTTCACTGTGCAGATGAACCCTCGTTGCCACCGTCAGCGTGTGATCCTCTCTTTCAGATAACCGATTTATCGGTTTCTCTCGTTGAAGTTCTCGAGGCTTTATCAGCGTTACATGTTTATACTGGTCCAGGATGCGATGGCATCCCACCCATGTTGCTCCGACATGCCGTTTCACTCCACCTAAGCCCATTCACGCTGTTTTCTCACGTTCGCTTGAATCGGCTCTTTTTCCGACCGGGTGAGAAATCAGTTCAGTCACTCCGCTATTCAAATCCGGCGACGGGTCTCAGATCAAAAACTATAGACCTATCTCGGCACTAAATGCAACCACCAAAATGTTCGAAGCCATAGTTACTGCCAAATAGACTGGCATATTGGGAAAGTTCATCGCAGGGAAACAGCATGGGTTCTGTAAATGTCGTTCGATTGGTACCAACCTTGCATACTATACGAATTGTATTACACTTGCTTTGAGGGGGTGAGACAGGTTGACTCGGCTTATACGGACGTTGCGAAAGCATTCGATCGGGTAAGTCGCCGTAGCCTGCTTGCCAAGCTCTCCGCGCTCGGGATGTCTGGAAACCTTTTCAGCTAGGTAGAAAGCTGTTTGGCGGATCGTGGCTACACAGTTAAGGTTAAATCTGCTTACTGTCGTACATTCCTTGACGTGTGAGGGGCAGCTCATGGCTTTCACCTGGTCCCCCTTTTACCGAAGATATTCACAAATGATATTATTAGGGCTGAAGAACTTAGGTCGATGGCCCGTTGGCGATAGAAATACGTACTATAAATAATATCCTAAATGTGTCGATGTTCGCACCATGCAAAACATTGTCACTAAATACAATCACTACAACTGATGTCACTAGTCTTATCGACCACTCGAATGAACTATTATTTGCAGACGACATGAAAGTTTTCCGTGTAATTACCACAGCAGGGACCGCTGGCAATCTTCAATCAGAGCTGAGCCACGTCGCTTCTTGGTGCGAGCCGAACGAGATGAAATTAAACGCAGCAAAGTGTTTTGTGGTACACTGCTTGCGTAGTACGCGGCGACATCGTTCGCTCTACACCCTCAATGAGACACAATTGAGTGTGGTTGCATCCGCGCGCGATCTGGGCGTTACCTTTGATGACACGCTCTCGTATGATGCACATATCGCTTTAATTATTAGCTCACCGGTTCGGATGCTCGGTTATATTCGCAGACTCGCCTGCTGGCTTTGATTGCTCGTGTGCCCTCTTAGCGCTGTATACTGCTACTTGCCCGCTCGCACCTTGAATACGCGTCAGTCATTCGGTCATAGGCAATTAAGGTGATGTGGTACAACCAACCGACCACCTAACCCGCGCCCCAGTCGGTAACAAAAACTGTACTGCATGCCGTTTTGAGATCGCAGACCGTCGAGGACAACGAAAATTGTCTTTCCCTGCGTCTCTCGTTTTCCCTAGGGAAAGACAATTTTCTTTTTTTCTCGACGGTCTGCGGTCCCAGAACGGCATGCAGTACAGTTTTTGTCACCGACGGCGGTATTTCACATCACCTTAACACGCACTTCATCGAGAAGATCCAACAAAAATTCTTGCGCTTCGCATCGTTTCGTCTCGATCATCCGATGGGTCTTCGACGATCACGAGCAGAACTGGGCAAATACCCTAAGTCATTGAATTAAGTATTGCAGTAGCAAGCACTTCGAGTACCGAGCGCCGGGTAGTTTCTGAGAGTGCTGACGCATTGGGAGAACATAAGAACTCCATTGCCCGTCTATATACCAAATAAATAAACAAACAAATGAATTTCTGATTGACAGGCTTTCGTTAAAGTTATTTGCAAGAAAAAATTTTTCAGGCATGCGATAATCCAATAAACCCTCTCAAGTGCAGAACTCTATCGCTGAATGCCGAACAACGACAGAACAGAACGATTCCTATTTAGACCGTGTCGTTAACTACTCGAAGTTGAGTAGCGCAAACCGGCCAATGAATGGACAGTTAAGCAGACGAAAAAGCCAGTGAATAGACGGTTTTTGTGCATGTGCTTTTATGGAAAGTTTCCATTCATTGGTCCTGTCCATTGATTGGCTGGTTCGCCCTACAAACTCGGGATCGTAAATACCGCCCGTAGATGAAATAACAATGAACTCAAGGTTAAAAGTAATTCCTTATTGATAGACAATCATTAAAAGTATTTAAAAAAAAGTCTCTCAGGCTTGCGATAATCCCCCCTCATCAAGCACAGAACTCTATCAGAGAAGGGCAAACAACGATGGAACAATGAGATTGTGTTGTTCTACGCTCACACTGGCGATCAGCGTGAATCATCGATATGGCGAAAGCCCCTTTTCCACACATGTGCGGAGCGGAATGGGATCGCCATTGTGGGGATTCGCGGCGGACGCCCAAAGGTATACGCGCTCGGTATCGCGGAGCGATAATTGGCTTAGCCGAGCGGGAAGCAGGAGACGAACTGCAATGCCCTGGGACAATAGGAAGAAACTCTCGGCCTGCTCGGGTGATACTGTGCTGCAAGTGCCTCTGGTCAGAGGCTCGAATGCCGGCTTCTTCCCGACAACTCCGCACTCCGAGGAATTCTCGGAGCACAGCCAACGGAGCATACCCGGCACGAGTAACCTCATTCTCATTCATTGGTTTCCAATTATTTCCTCACAAAGCTCTCCCCCCCCCCCCCCCCCCCTCGCCCCCGCCGCTCCCGAGTTATCAAGTCTCTAATTGCGATTCCTCCACCCTCCGCTGCACCGTCTTCGGCGACGAAGGCTGCTCCAGGTCCACCGGGATATTCGCCGTTCGCAGATTTTATGCCCATTTTTTTGTCCCCCTTTGAATAGCCTCGGCGCCGAGGGACGATGAATAAATCTGTTGCATTATTTTTTTTTTTTTTTTTTTTATTAACAACGCGGTATTGCGTCGGCTTTGCTCGCTGTAATTGGCCGGTAAGAAAGGGACGGTCTCGTGACTGAGAATAATAATCCCTGGTAGAAATCTTGAGGCCCTTTTCATGAGCTTCGATTTAACGCTAAAAAATGGCTATCATGGACACTGACCGATATTTCCTTCGAATTCGTGATTCTTTTCGGAAGAGTGGTGAAAGTTAAATGTTTCAATATCTTTAATAGTATAATTTTTTTTTCAGGACGAAGGATAACTATCATTGTGCACACTGTCGTTAGAGACGGGGTGAGAATAAGTAAGGGACAATCCACCTATGTTGTTACTCGGCGACGTTGGGTGGTTTTCCCGAGATTGGTGAGGGGATTGCATCGGGCCAATTAGGGAAACTCCTAGTTGTCGGCCGGAGGGAGGGGGTAAAAGGGCACGAAAATCCTCGATAATAATCCTTGGTAGACATTTTTAGGCCCTGACAAGGTCCTTATCAGAACCTTGTCAGGCTTCGATTTAACGCTAAAAAATTGCTACCAGTGGCACTGACGGATACTTCGAATTCATAATCCTTTTAGGAAGGGTGGAAGTTAAACAATTTAATATCTTTACTAAGATCATTTTTTTCTAATGCTAATATAATTTACATACAACTTACAATTAACTTACATAACTGGTGGCGTTAATAAGAAAACACACGCCGATGTGAGCAAAAGTAAGAAGAAGCATAAGCAAAGGATAGGGCAAACCGATACAAAAATAAGAATGAAAAAACTCCTAATTGTCAGCCGGAGGGAGGGGGGTAAAAGGGCACGAAAATCCTCGATGATAATCCTTGGTAGAAATTTGGAGGCCCTGACGAGGTCCTTATCAGAACCTTGTCAGGCTTCGATTTAACGCTAAAAAATTGCTACCAGTGGCACTGACGGATATTTCCTTCGAATTCATAATCCTTTTAGGAAGGGTGGAAGTTAAACAATTTAATATCTTTACTAAGATCATTTTTTTCTAATGCTAATATAATTTACATACAACTTACAATTAACTTACATAACTGGTGGCGTTAATAAGAAAACACACGCCGATGTAAGCAAAAGTAAGAAGAAGCATAAGCAAAGGATAGGGCAAACCGATACAAAAATAAGAATGAAAAAACTCCTAATTGTCAGCCGGAGGGAGGGGGGTAAAAGGGCACGAAAATCCTCGATAATAATCCTTGGTAGAAATTTTGAGGCCCTGACAAGGTCCTTATCAGAACCTTGTCAGGCTTCGATTTAACGCTAAAAAATTGCTACCAGTGGCACTGACGGATATTTCCTTCGAATTCATAATCCTTTTAGGAAGGGTGGAAGTTAGACAATTTAATATCTTTACTAAGATTTCATTTTTTTCTAATGCTAATATAATTTTTTAGGGATGAACGAGGACTATCATCGAAGACGAGCGAGAGAGAGAGCCCTAAACCCTACAACCCTAAAACACAGTGCCGAAACATACGAGGACAATCAAAAACAAGCACATAAAGTAAACAAACTAAATCGAAATAAAATACATACATACAACTTACAATTAACTTACATAACTAGTGGCGTTAATAAGAAGACACAAGCCAATGTAAGCAAAAGTAAGAAAAAGCATAAGCAAAGGACAGGGCAAACCGATACAAAAATAAGGATGAAAAAACACAAGCCAACGATACAAGTACAAGAGAATAAGTACAAGACAATGCGCCTCTGTAATTATTCGGCGACGTTGGGTAGGGAGTTTTGGCGAGATTGGTGGGGCGATTGAATCGAGCCAATTAGCGAAACTCCTAATTACTATCCCTCGAAGCCAGATGTTGGGGAGGTAAAAAGGACCACAAAGAACTCGATAATAATCCCCGGTCAAAATTCTAAGGCCCTGACAGGGTCCTTTTCAGGAATTTGTCAGTTTCGATTTAACGCTAAAAAATGCAAAAAATTGGAACACTGATCGATATTACCTTCGACTTCATAATCCTCTTCGGAAGAGTGAAAGTCGAACAATTTATTGCCTTTACTGATATCATTTTTTTGGCAGGCGGAAAAAAATCAAATTTTAAGGAATTTGTCAGGTTTCGGTTTAACGCTAAAAAATGAAAAAAATTGGAACACTGATGGATATTACCTTCGACTTCATAATCCTCTTCGGAAGAGTGAAAGTCGAACAATTTATTGCCTTTACTGATATCATTTTTTTGGCAGGCGGAAAAAAAAATCAAATTTTCAGGAATTTGTCAGGTTTCGATTTAACGCTAAAAAATTGCAAAAAATTGGAACACTGATGGATATTACCTCCAACTTCATAATCCTCTTCGGAAGAGTGAAAGTCGAACAATTTATTGCCTTTACCGATATCATTTTTTTGGCAGGCGGACAAAAAATCCCCTGTATTTTTTATCTCATCCAATTTTTTTTAGGAAGAACAATGACTATCCATGCGCGCACTGTCGTGAAAGACGAGGTGAGAATAAGTACGAGACAATGCGGCTCTGTTATTACTCGGCGACGTTGGGTGGGCAGTTTCGCCGAGATTGGTAGGCCGATTGAATCGGGCCAATTAGGGAAACTCCTAATTATCATTCCGCGAGCCCGGGAGAGGGTTTGGTAAAGGGGGGGGGGGGGGGGGGGGGACGAAAAGCCTCGGTATAACGGTGCGGTGTAGCCGATATCGGAAAACGATTCCACTTGCCGGGAATTGCCGTCGGACGGTGGGAGGCCAGTTTCTAGCTCTTTTCCGTTCTTCGATGGAGCCTACTCGCGCCGAGCCCGGAGCTGGGCGAATAACCGGACACGCACGGTCCGCACTGCCCTCTCGCTTATCCAGCAGCCGTTTCCTCCTCGGTGGAGCAAGCTGCGCGGCTCTCGCGAGCCTCCCTCAAAGAGCGGAACACCGTCGAGGACCCCGTTTATCCGGCGTAATAACTCCGGCCGTGGCACTGACCCGAGTTGATCCGCCACTCCAGTTGCGTGAGAATTCTCAAACCGCCTCCAACTTCCTCGCTCCTCGGCGAAGAATTTCACCGCGAAGTCTCGGGACGCACCGTGCGCTAAATCCGCGAGAGGGCAACGTTGTTGCGTTCTGTGCATACTTTTTACATTCATAAGCATTATTATTACTGGTATTCAGATCGAAAAAAAAATCATTGTCGATACAATTTTTTTTCCTTTTTTTTTTTGCTAGATGTCATCGATACTTTAAGATTAACATTGAGGATTAAATCAACATTAACGTATATACGTTCAGCCTAGGGCCATCACATGCCCGGGACGCTTTAAGTTTCTAATAAAAGTTAAATATTTCTAAGATCCGGATAGCTGAGTGGGTGAGGGCGCAATGTTCGTACGGTCTACGGTTTATCTCCAGCGAGCGACAAAATTAACAGCGTTTTTCCCGGATATTTTTGTGCCTGTCAGTAGAGTGAGTTTAGTTATGTAATTAAACGTGAAATTTACCTCCAGAAGTACATTTTCAGGTACCGTTTATTTAACCCTACAACTCATGACTTAGATTTTTACCTTCAAACGCATGACTGGGGTTCGAACGCACCCCACGCTTTTCTTCATTATAAAACCGGTCCTATGCTGATAAACAGACTTTCTCATACATGGTTTTCTTCGTTTGTTCGTAAGGAAGAGAATGGTGTACGAGACATCTGATTTTATTTACGTTTAGTTAATGAAAAACCCATTCGAAGACTGAAAACCGGACAAAAAAATCAACAAAAATCTCGTTTTTTCGCGATCGTATGGGGTGCGCTCGGACCCCAGTCAGGAGTTGTGTATGGTTCATTTTTAGTTGTGTAGGGTTCATTTAAAAAATGTTTACCTGAGATTCAAACTGGATTCTGATCGGGACTCCAGCCCGGGATTCTGGTCCGGAATCCCGATCGGAATCCAATCTGCGACCGTTACATCTCACTTCGGGAATGTGACTAGATACCTGACTGCACTGATAAAAAAATACGGTTGAATCAACTAAGATTCGGGCAGGGACGTTCAACTAAACATTTTGTTGGTACAGCTAAAAAATTGATTAGTTCAACAATTTTTTGGTTGATTTCACCAAAATATTTTTGAGTCATTAAAATATTTTGTTCGACCAACTAAATATTTATTTGAACGTCCCTGCCCGAATCTTGGTTGATTCAACTGTACTTTTTTATCAGTGTGGATCCCGAGTTGCAAGTATGTAGTCTACACTGAAAAAACAAAATTCGCTTGCGGGCTGCCGTAGAAAAAAATGTTTGCTTCAATTCTACTTTCAATTCTTACAAATCCATATGATATTGAAACAACGACGGCAAGACCGCCAAGGTGATATGTTATCGTTTCAATCCGGTATGAAGTTGTACGAATTCAGAGTAGAATTGAAACAACTTGTTAATTTCATTGGCAGCCCGCAAGCAAATTTTACCTGAATCAATGATATTTTTTTTCATAATGTAGTAAGAACGCAGCTGGAGCCCTACCCAGATTTCCGCACGGGTTGCGACTGTTGATAAAACAAAGCATGAAAAAGTCAGGGCGTACCAAACGAAAGTTACCGGCTCGGTCTCAACCACTCCGTCCGGCTATTTCAACTGAGCATCGTTTGCGAATAATTTATATACCGTAAAAGTTTCTTAACTGGAGCATCAAATGGATGGCAATCCGGATAGCGGAGTTCCCTCCTGTTTTCCCTCCGTCTTCCGCGCAGGAGGAATTTAACTTGGTCTGAGAAGATTCCGCTTGAAATTTTGGAGCACGGACGGGCCACCGGATTATGGTGGCTAGGTGAATTTTCTGCTCGCCCGCCCCAAAGTGAGGTTGCTCCAGTGAGGGGTTTTACAAGAAAATTTTCCGAGGGTCAACGAGTTGCGAAATTCTCGGGGAACCGTATTTTTCGACGTTTATAGTTCGCCCGTTTACTGTACACACGCTCGTCGAGCGTTGCATGTAAATGCTGCTTAACGAAGCCGGGTTGGTAATGTCGGTAGCTTCGAGATTTTTCATCTTCCTTCGGGTCGTCAAGGGGAAATTTGTTACCCAGCGGGAACCGCTTCCGAGAGCCCGGGGAGGAAACAAATATTGCGTTTGCACATTGGATTTTACCGAGGCGAGAGAGCGCCGGGGCGGAGAAGCGAGGATTGTTCGAGGGACAATAACAACTCGCTGGTTGTGGATTCGCGGGAAGAAAAGCTTACGGATTTCCCGGTGGAAACGGTCTATTAGTTACAACGTTACAACCACCCGAGGAGTCGCGGAGGGAAAGTTTCAAAGGCGCGGAAACAAGTTATGACGATAAGTACGATATTACTATATTATTGCCGGAGCTGCGGAGCTCGGGCAGAGCCAGGCGACAACCTCGATAACGGGCAAAATTAATGGCAGTCCGAGAATGGCGGTCTCCTCTATTCACTCACTGAACTCACCCTGGCAACCTCTCCGAACTACACAACCCGCGGAACTTATTCACGCTCTTCGCACTTCCGTTTAAAAACTGCAAAATTTAATAGCTCTGGGGAGGAAGCGAGATATTATTTTTTTTAGAATAATAAAAAATATATATCGTCCGGAATAACCGGTACTGAAGTAATGTCACGAAATATAATCAATCCGAGAATTGTGAAATTGGACTGCGCCGAAACCCTACGAAATTTAATAGCCGTGCAGAGGCTTCCAGAATTATTATGTAAGGCTGCTGCACGAAACACTAGTTAGACGGGTGAAAATTTTCACTCGAATTTTGTGACTTTCTATACATTTTTCCCATATAAAAAGAAAAAAATGCAAAGTGAATTTAAAAATATGAAAAAATTCATACGTGTTCAGAAAAATTAACGAATCATTTTCATAAAAAAAAAAAGTTAGCTTGCCGGAAGATTTGTCGAACAATTTTATCTTTCATCAATTTGTTAATAACATTTTGGAATTAGTATTATGCAAAATTCATCTTTTCAGCACCTTTAATATGCTTGATTTTTTTCAGATTTTCATACCATCCAGAAGTGTTTGAAATTCCCGCTCATTTCTCCGAAACTGTGAACACCATTCGCAAGGACTACCTCAACCCTTTATAAGTCACACCGCCCGAAACCGAACCGAAACGGGAGAAAGCGACGTGGAGTGGGGACCACGCGTTACTGCAGTAGCGCCCAAGAGTGGGGAAGAGGTGTAACATATAAAGGGTTAAACTAGGTTAACAAAAAGAGAAGAAAGTATGAACACTCTTTACAGTGTTTACAGGCTAGTACACTAAAATTTTACACTTGTCGTGCTGATTAGCTCAGCCAACTTGTTGTCATCCTTATCTTTGTCAGGCAGCGAAATGTCGAACTTAATGTTCGCCTTTATCGCATCGCAGACCATTCTCGGAGAATAACCGAGACTCGAACAATACAGTGCAGCATTATCTACGCGGGAATGCGACATGCGATTCCGTCCACGTTAGGTGTAAATTCTAATAGTCCGAGCTTTCTCCTCGGTGAAAATTGAAATGTCTTCAATAGGGTTATCACATTATCGGTTACAGGCGAGCTTTCTCAGCAGCCGACTCTTGTACCCGATACGCCGTGCCAGTATATATCTGGTTCGGTACACGTTCAATACCGATCGTAAGTGCGACTCGCAGGGGGTGAAGGAGGGGAGGGGAGTGGGGGGTGGGGGGGGGGGGGATGAGTGTTTCCGGAGCCGGAGTGGAGTGGGCCGGAGAGCGTATAAGAATCGGGGAACGAAAGCAATCTTCCTGTGGACTCCCAAAGTAAACTACTAACTTTTCGAATATCTCGCGAACGAGCTCAAGCTTTTGAGAAAGCGGTAGTGCGAAAGAGCTCGTGGCTATCCGCAGCACGATACGCAGCAATCTCGCACGGACTTTCACCCACCGCCTACGCCGTAACGATTTTATTTGTTTATTTATTTCTATTTTCTTTTTTCTCACTCCAACGTGTTCACCGCAATGTTCGCTGCTCGTGAGCCCGACTTATCCGACTCGTAAATGTGGAATGTGAGCGGCTGTGTAGTGGCCGGTAAAGTAGGAAACTGGACCGTTATTTATTATTTATTATTTATTATTTATTATTTATTATTTATTATTTATTATTTATTATTTATTATTTATTATTTATTATTTATTATTTATTATTTAATATTTATTATTTATTATTTATTATTTATTATTTATTATTTATTATTTATTATTTATTATTTATTTACGGGATAAACCCTTTTACCTACATACAACAATAAAAAATAAATCAGTAAATACTGGAAGTATCTCTAAAAATTAGAGTAATATCACCAGATCGCATCTCAATATAAAACCAGATAAATATATTTAATCATTTCATTGAAGCCTACTTAATCAATACACCGATTGTTTGCCTTCGGTAGCCAAATTATTCAGCGATAGAAGTCATCCAAAGAGAAGAATTCGCCGCCCAACAACTGTTTTAAAGTTATGCACACACACGTAGTTGAAAATGACTTCGGAGTGTTTTAAAAAAAAGAAAAGCTCGCGGGCTTTATCTTCGTTATTAAAGTATATAAATTCGATACTGCAAATGGCAGTGTTTAATTAACGTTGAAATACGGCAACACGCTGCCGCCCGTGCGCCACCGGGAGGCTCCCGTTCTATCTCCTTTCCCCACCGAGCGGAAGGGTGCTTCGAAAGACCGAAGCGCGGGTTACACCGACTCTCCGATAAAACCACTAGACCGCCTCCCTGCAATATTCAGGTCGTAATTTCAGTTTTTTTTTTATTTCGTATTATTAATTTATTAAATAATTTTATTCACATTTTTTAACTTTGACTCTAAATGACAAGAGGCGGTGGCTAAAAATGTGCTCGCCATCGCCAAGTGTTATTCCCTTGAATATTCCCTTCAATTATCCTGTATTGCCTGATTAGTATCTCCCCCAATTGCCAAAGTGTCGGAGATTTTCGTTTATTTTCGTTTATTTTACATTGATTGAAATACTTAAGGAGAAGCAGAAATTCATGGCTTAATTGCCACCTTTAATTTTTAATTGTTATAATTTTTTCAAATTTTCGAACCCCCCCTCCCTCGGAAGTAGAAACTCGTGTCAGAATTCCCAATTTTTAATCCTTAATGTTTCAAAATCTGCATACAATTTTTTGAACTTCGACTTTAAAAGCCAAAACTCTGAGGCTAAAAATTTGCTCGCCATGGCCGAGTGTCATTCCCTTGAATTGCCTGATTAGTACCTCTCCCAATAACCAAAGTGTCGGAGATGTTAATTTATTTGCCATTTATTGAAATAATTAAGCAGAAGCAGAAATTCATGTCGTAATTCCCAACTTTCAATTTACAATTCTTAATGTTTTAAAATCCGCACAAAATTTTGTTGACTTCGACTTTAAAAGCCAAAACTCGGAGGCTAAAAATCTACTCGACATCGCCGAGTGTTATTCCCTTGAATTGCCTGATTAGTACCTCTTCAATTACCAAAGTGTCGGAGACGCTAATTTATCTTAAATTGATTGAAATAATTAAGCGAAAGCAATCGTCTCGTAATTCCCAACTTTTAATTTTTAATTCTTAACGTTTTAAAATCTGCATAAAATTTTGTCGACTTCAACTTTGAAAGTCAAGACGCGGAGGCTAAAAATCTGCTCGCCATCGTCGAGTGTCATTCCCTTGAAATGCCTGATTAGTACCTCTTCAATTACCAAAGTGTCGGAGACGTTAATTTATCTTACATTGATTGAAATAATAAAGCGAAAGCAATCGTCTCGTAATTCCCAACTTTTAATTTTTAATTCTTAACGTTTTAAAATCTGCATAAAATTTTGTTGACTTTAACTTTGAAAGTCAAGACGCGGAGGCTAAAAATCTGCTCGACATCGCCGAGTGTTATTCCCTTGAATTGCCTGATTAGTACCTCTTTAATTACCAAAGTACCGGAGACGCTAATTTATCATAAATTGATTGAAATAATTAAGCGAAAGCAATCGTCTCGTAATTCCCAACTTTTAATTTTTAATTCTTAACGTTTTAAAATCTGCATAAAATTTTGTTGACTTTAACTTTGAAAGTCAAGACGCGGAGGCTAAAAATCTGCTCGACATCGCCGAGTGTTATTCCCTTGAATTGCCTGATTAGTACCTCTTTAATTACCAAAGTATCGGAGACGCTAATTTATCATAAATTGATTGAAATAATTAAGCGAAAGCAATCGTCTCGTAATTCCCAACTTTTAATTTTTAATTCTTAACGTTTTAAAATCTGCATAAAATTTTGTTGACTTTAACTTTGAAAGTCAAGACGCGGAGGCTAAAAATCTGCTCGCCATCGTCGAGTGTCATTCCCTTGAAATGCCTGATTAGTACCTCTTCAATTACCAAAGTGTCGGAGACGTTAATTTATCTTACATTGATTGAAATAATAAAGCGAAAGCAATCGTCTCGTAATTCCCAACTTTTAATTTTTAATTCTTAACGTTTTAAAATCTGCATAAAATTTTGTTGACTTTAACTTTGAAAGTCAAGACGCGGAGGCTAAAAATCTGCTCGCCATCGTCGAGTGTTATTCCCTTGAAATGCCTGATTAGTACCTCTTCAATTACCAAAGTGTCGGAGACGCTAATTTATCTTAAATTGATTGAAATAATTAAGCGAAAGCAATCGTCTCGTAATTCCCAACTTTTAATTTTTAATTCCCAACGTTTTAAAATCTGCATAAAATGTTGTGGACTTCAACTTTGAAAGTCAAGACGCGGAGGCTAAAAATCTGCTCGCCATCGTCGAGTGTCATTCCGCCCTTGAGTTATCCCGCGTTCGCTGATTAGTACCTCCCCCAATTACCGAAGTGTCGGAGACGTTCATTTATTTTACATGCCCTCCCCCCCCCTCGGAAGCAGAAGCAGCGCAGACGAGAGTTACAAAGTTACATATTATCCATCCGCACATACCGCTCGCCGATCGAGGGGACGGGGGCGAATTAACATGGTAAAGGGCACGGCTCTATAACGATGTCTGAGTCAGGAACGCCCAGGCGGGGCTCGGTGCGCCGGCTGTTCGCGATAAGACGTCGTTTACACAGCCCCGAAGTACCTTCACGGAAACTAAATTGTATCGTGTGTAAACTCACCGGAATGCTCACGGTGAAGCTGATCGAGAGCTGGGTTAATTTCTCGCCGACCGAGGACGTTATTAACGTCAGGACACCTCCCTGTCCCGACGCAGAATTCACCGGGGGTCGGGCCGATTCGTCCCAACATCCGAGTTACAATAATTCCCCGAATAATTTGTCCCCCTCGAGAATTCGCCGAGCAGGAATTCCCAATCGAATCCCGAAACGTAATCGGCGAATGTGGCGAACAGGGAGCGCGACAAGTATTCCGCGCAAACTTTCTGGCGATTGGAAAACGCGCGAGCGCTCGGCGGTCGGGGACGCACATATTTACCATAGGTGGAAGTTGTGTGGCGTTTAGAAAACAAGATTACAGTTTGGTCGTTGAGAGGAAGGCGGCGGTGGTTTGCGGGAAGGCCGACACGGCGGAAGCCGCGAGCGAAATCCGTTCCAGGGCTGAACCACCGAGCCCGCCGGAGCCGGCGGAGAGGGAGGACGGATCGGGAAGAAGAGAAGAGGCCAAGGAGAGACGCCGGGCTCTAAGGCTGGCAACGGTTTTACCCAGCTGCTCATCCAAACGGATCTCGGTGGCGAAGCCTCCACCGGAAAACACAGGTACTTCGCGGCGAGGTGTCGCTTAAGAGATACGCAACCGCGATGGGGCATATTTTGGGTTCTTGAAATTTTCACGCCGATGGAGAAACGATTGCCCAAAACTTCGGGAAAATTGGACCGGGCGGTGGGTGACTCGATGCACCCGGGAAAATAATTTATTTGACGCCCACCGTTTATTTGGTTCAAGGAAAAAATTTATTTTGTGTAAATGAATATTTATTTCATTTAAGTAACTATTTACTTTATTTAAATAAATATTTACCTAAATCAAATAAATATTTTACTCGAACCAAATAAACGATGCCCGTCAAATAAATTTTTTTTTCTGGGAGCGACCGTCGTGTCGTAAAAAAAATATCAATGATTCGAGTAAAATTAGCTTGTGGTGATTCGAGTAAAATTAGCTTGTGGGCTGCCAAAGAAAAAAAAATGCTGTTTCAATTCTACTTGCAATTCTTATAATTCCATACGAAATTGAAACGATAACATGTTACCTTGACAGTTCTGCCGTCGTTGTTTGAATATGGAATCCAATTCTTACGTATGGAATTGTAAGAATTGGAAGTAGAATTGAAATAAAGATATTTTTCTTTGGTAGTCGGCAAGTGAATTTTTTTTCAGTGCACCTTCTTTCGCTCAGTTTTCTACTTTTTAAAACTAAATGCTTGACATGAAATACCGAGGTTTCGTTTTTATAGTGTCACAATGTGAGGCTATCGCCTCAACCCTTTGAGCCATAATTAATATATTTGAGCCATAATTAATCATTAAAATATTTATTTACGGGTGGCCGTCAATAAAATAATTTTTCTGGATGTAGGGAATCGGCAAACCCAGAGCAAGACAATTTTCTTTTTTCTCGACGCTCCGCGGTCTCAAAACGGCATTCTGTACAGTTTTTGTTACCAGCGACGGTATTAAAGATCACCTTAAGGCGAGTTGAAACGTGTACCACGTGACATCCCTCACCGAAAAGAACTACTGAAAACTACTGGAAATCTGGGGTAGTTAACTACTGAACATTACTGGGTATTTCGAGTAGTTAACGACCCAAAACTACTATAAATTTCCAGTAGTTAAATACTCGAAACTACTATGAATGTCCAGTCGTTAACTACTGGGAATTCCATCGGTTCGACTACTGAGTATTGCTTGTATTTTTCAGTAGTTCACCAGTCAGTATTGCTTGTACTACTTTTTAAATAACTTTTTGGAATTATAAGTAGGGGAGAGCGGGGCAAAATGGCACACCGGGGCAAAACGGGATGATGGGACAAAACGCAATTCTCCAATAACTTTGAGATGGTGGCGATGGTGGTACGTGGGGCAAAACGGGTTTAAAAATCCGGATGTATCGTTGGGACAAAATGGTGCATCCAAAAATGATTGGAAAATTGAGTTTTGCCCTCACAGTCCCGTTTTGCCCCGCTGTGCCATTTTGCCCCGGTCTCCCCTATGTAAAATCAATGTTCTCAGCACCTTCCGAATGGTCGATTTATTTAATGTTTTTGTCCCATTACGAAGTATTGAAAATACTCTGAATCTCACTTCGAGCTAGAAATGTAACGATACACCCTCTTTGGGCTAGAAATGTAACCGCGATCGGGCGTATTTTTCATTTCTCGAATTTCGTTGCCGCAAAGCCCGATCGGCGAAGACTCCGGGATAATTGGTCCGGGCATTGAACCGTTAACCGGGCACTGGGTGACGATACTCGATGACGATCGTCTCGCGGCGGTAAAAGATCTGCGAATAAAAAATAATAAAAAAAATTTGTAAAGCTTCAAATCAAACTTTGCGTCGAAAGGAAGGCCGAGGCGTTAAATTGCACGCTGGCGGCGGCGGGGACGTGCGACCGGCACGGCGAGGAGAGATGCGAAGGGGCGTGCCGCTGAGTACACAGCGAAGAAGGGTGGAACGGCGAAGAATTTTTTTTATTTTTTTTTTTTTTTTTCTTTCATCCAACTTTCTCCCAACGCTTCTTAAGTGATGAAAGCGCAATGAGAGAGTGAAGCTCTTCTTTTTCTTCTTTATTTTTTCCTCGCTTTATCTGTATCCCTTTATCTACCGGGTCTCTTAACAAACGAGGCGACAGCCCGCTTCGGACCCAATACCGCACCCGCGGTCCACCGGCGAGGACCTTTTTACGAGCGAACGCAGCGAAAAAAGGAGCGAGGGAGCCAAAGAAGAATGGGTACTCGAGGTTTTCACCGACAACTTTTTCCGAACCGTTCCACCTGCTTTGTACGCCCGAAGAGGAAGTTGGACCGCCAGTGCTTGGACACGCTGTTTCGTGCAGCTCGTCAAAAATTTGTCCCCGGAGTGTCGAAGAGCGAAGCTTGGAAATTGTCAAAGAGCCACGTTACGAATTCATCGACGAGTGGTACAGAGAAAAGAAATTATTTGCTTTATCGACATTTTTTTCCGATACCAAGTAAGTTTCGCAATACGAGAGATCTGTATGCGAGGAATTTTCGTGCGAAAAACTGGAAAATATCAGTTCACCCGGCAATTATTCGCTTCGGTCGGACAGTGTGCGCACGTGGAAAAAAAAAAATTTTCGTGTGTAGGGACTTCGATTTTATAAAGGTTAGAAACTTTTTATAAAATTTGATATATTGCGAATTTTGATATTTTACGAGATTTTATATTTTACGGGATTTCATATGTTACGAATTTTGATAGTTTACGCATTTTTATATTTCACGAGATTTTATATGTTACGAAATTCGATATTTTACGAAATTAAACGTTTAAATCGTTACTTTAAATGGCTCAACTGAGTCATTTTCCTGAGTACCAGATAAATACACTATGCGTACACGGGAGGAGCTGGGGTTACTTTACTGGGACCACTATTGAAATTGTTTTCCCAGCGTCTGCCCCGCCATCGTATCCATAAAATTCTTTATTCCGCCTATAAAAGTATATTCCACCGGCTTTATATTCTCGAGATAAAGTTGAACCACGCGTGGTAGACACGCTGTCTCGAGCTCAAATTCTATTATAAATCGATAGTGAAAAATTGTCCTGGGAGTGTCGAACAGAGAGGCTTGGAATTTGTCAAAGAGCCACGTTAAGAATTCATCAAGAATTGGTAAAAAATAAAAATAAAAAAATGATCGATATTTCTTCGATACGAAATAAGTTTCGCATTGCTAAAGTTTTCTAGTTTTTCCGGGAAAACGGGAACGCTAAGCAATAAAACCTGCTACAACAATACCGAAAGCATACATCCATTGTGTTTCACACTAAAATTGTATTGGCACCGGTTTTGAAAAGACATTTAAAAAAAAACCATCTGGGGCAAAACGGGGCACCCTTCGATTTGAATTGCGGCAACGTTTGTTAGCTTCATTATTACCCTATTTTGCCCCACGTCGATATGACATTTCATGTCCCCATTTTGCCCCGGTTTCCGTCGTTTGTTGGTCATCATGAATCGATTTATTCGACAATTTTGGGTACCCTATTTTGCCCCACATCGATATGACCTTTCATGTCCCCATTTTTGCCCCGGTTTTCCCTACCCTTCGATTCGACTTGCGGCAACTTTTGCTAGCTTCATTATTACTCTATTTTGCCCCACGTCGATATGACATTTCATGTCCCCATTTTGCCCCGGTTTCCGTCGTTTGTTGGCCATCATGAATCGATTCATTCGATAATTTTGGGTACCCTATTTTGCGCCACATCGATATGACCTTTCATGTCCCCATTTTTGCCCCGGTTTTCCCTACCCTTCGATTCGACTTGCGGCAACTTTTGCTAGCTTCATTATTACTCTATTTTGCCCCACGTCGATATGACATTTCATGTCCCCATTTTGCCCCGGTTTCCGTCGTTTGTTGGCCATCATGAATCGATTTATTCGACAATTTTGGGTACCCCATTTTGCGCCACATCGATATGACCTTTCATGTCCCCATGTCCCCGTTTTGCCTCGGTTTCCCCTATATTGGGAGTCCTGCGAGAGACTTCTCCATAAAATAAATTTTAGTACAAATCAAAGAATACAATCCCTTCGCCCAGCAATTATTTTCTCCGATCGACCAGCGTGTGTTCGAGGCAAACAAAATATTTTTCGAAGCAACAAAAAAAAAAAAAAAAAAAAAAAAATTACTTAAACGTCCGGGAACGCGGACTTTGGATATCCGACGAAATTTATTCCCAGTGCAGGGACTCGGAGTTACAAAAGAAAACTCACGGTCGATTTGTTATTTTACATGGCTCAGCTGAGTCGCGCACGGTTTCACGAATACTGTTTCGTGAACACCATATAAATACGCTATGTCGACGCGGGATGAGATCGAGTTACTTTATCGAAGCCACTATCGAAATTGATTTCACAGCGTCTTCCGCGCCATCGTGTCCATAAAAGTGCGAGCCGCCCGTTAGCCTCTTACAGAGGGTTCACGGAGACGTGATTACCTTTCGATCCTCACTACGTGGAACGAATTTTGTATTACCTGCATTATGTAGTTCGACGTCGCCGTAGCATTTACTTTTCTGCTCTTTTATAAATTTAACAGCGCTCCAACGCTCGTGTGAAGCAAGTATTGGACGTGAACGGAAGAGTTTCCGGAGGGAGGAAAAAAAAGTTTTGGAGCTAATAACACCGGGGAAGACGTGCTTTGTGCGAGCGGCAAGCAAATATATTCCATATATATTATTGATTCGCGCGGAATCTGAAAAGCTCCTCGGAATAAGCCAAGGTACGAGCCGCGGTCGCTTCCGCTGAAGTTTGACGATACATTCGTCGCGTGGAATCGTCAAATCGTGTTTGCCTCCATTGCGATAAATAAACACGCCAAGAAGCGGGCAAGTATCGTGCGAGCTAAGCGGGACTGCAACCAGTGTACGGTGGATAAATGAAGAAATACGTTCCATGTCAACTATTATGGAGGTTGCAACGCTTGACGATAGTCAAATGAGTGCTACATTTTTGAAGTCGGTTATACAACTTTTACGCATATATTGATCATAGTGAATGTCTATTTGTATTACGGAGGATGTCTATTCGTATTAAGGTGTGGGATAAAAATCTGAAAAAAAATCATTATGCAAAATCAATGTTTTCAACACCTTCCATATGCTTGATTTTCTTCAGATTCTCATCCCATCGAGGCTCGCATTTCTCTCTCATTCCATCTGAATCTTACGTGGTGTCGGCCTATACGTTCATACTAACAAAAATCGTATGAAATTTAATATACCGGACTGCAAATTTGTATGCAGAAACTGGTATATTAAATTCCATGTACGATTGTCACGAAACATTAACGTTCAGTGTATTAAAATCATTGAGAATACTTTATTTTTAATAATTTTCCTTAATTTTACTATGAAAGTACTATTTTAATAATTTACTTAAATATTTTAATAATTTACTTAAATATTTTAATAATTTACTTTAATTTCAACGAAAAAGTATATTAATGTTTCATCACAATTGTACATCAAATTTAATGTACCAATTTTGCATAAAAACTTCCAGTTCGGTGAATTAAATTTACAATTTTTTTTTTTTTACAGTGTTCAGTCGGTTAGTTTTTTTATTTCAGTTGAATAGAAATTTGTGGAGAAAAACGCTACATTGTATCCTTTTTGAGGTTGGAACCAATCCTTCCTATGTTAAAATTCGTGACTTTGGAATCACGTTGCAAAAAAACTAGACTGACAAAAAAATCTCGTAAAAATGCCAGCAAAGAAGGCGTTTTTTTTTTGTAGACCACATAAGTTTGATCAAGATCGAACAGAAACGACTTTTTGTTGAGATATCCTTAATAGGCTCGGCCGGCCGATACGCGAAGGATTCGGCGATTCATCAACGGCCCGGCCAGCGTTCGAGCCGCGCACTCGTTTGCGATCGTTGCTTCTCTCTTTGCGCCCGGTCCATTTGTTCGTTGCCCGCTTCGTCCGGCACCCGGTGAGAGTGTCGGCGTTATTCCCGGTCGCGAGAGTTATTAGTGAAACACATGGATTTTTTTTTTTTTTTCTTTTTTTTGCCGGAACGCATGTGACACCCGATCGGTGACGGAGTTTGAAAAACGAGGGGTTTATCGACAGTCCGGTGGCTCGCGGGTGCTCACGTGCACGCGGAGGGAGGGACTGTTTACTCTGGCCCGAAAAAAAAAAAAATCTGAATTTTATGGCTACTCCGGTGCTCGAGTGAACGTCGACGACACTCTTGATGCCTCCAATTCGTCCCGCGTACGACATATCGTTCCGCACTCCTTTCTCCCGGCTCTCGACAGTCCCTTCGCATGCACGAGCCATCGGCGCTTGATGGCTTCGCTGATTAATCGAGCCCTGTTCGGACGAACGTATCGATCCTCATACGAGGTTTTTTTCGTACGCGAATCTTCCGCCCGCGGGAAGCTGAAATTATTCTCTTTAGTTGTTTCCAATATGGATATTGAGAGCGCGATGCGATGACGCGGTCGGTAACGAAAACTGTAATCGACTTTTCTCACGGGTGTTGGTCACGTGCGGTCCAAAGTAGAGTCCCGTCGAAAGCTGAGACGATTCTCGTCTCAATGCGACCTTTATTTTGAGCGTACATGTTGGGACACGCGAGAGAAGTCGATTACAGTTTTCGTTACCGACCGAGCCAGGGCTCACTGGAGAGAAAAAGGTTTGACACAATCTTGAAGCGTATCATTTTTATTATATTTTTTTTTTAATTTAACGATACTCGGCAATGATCGAGTCCTTTTAGGATTTTCGGGACTGGTTCGGTGACTTCCGGAATCGAGAACGGAAGATTATACTCAAATACAAATATACTGTAGGAAGTAGGGCGAAGCTTCGATAAGTTTAAAACAAGGTATATAATTTAAATAAAAGGAAAGTTTAAATAATAAAAATAATTTAATATATAATCAAACAGAGTCTGATTTAATGAAATATCATAAGTTTAAATGAAATACTTTTTTAAATTTTTTCACTGTTTTTCTATAGAAATTGATAAAAAGTAAAAGTAAAAAACTAGAAATTGATAAAAAGTAAAAGTAAAAAACACAGTAAAAAAAAAGTTCAACAACTTATCGTCCACAAACGTCCACAACTTTTATTCGTTAATTTTCCCAATGCGCCATCTGGCTCCAACTTTTACAAACAAAGGTCCCAACTAAAATTGTTAATGACACGGGTAAATAAAAGAACAACTTTGTGTCTTCATGTCCGAACAAATGACTTCGTCACTTATTTAACAAAATTATGTACGGAACTTCGTATTCCGATTTTTCGAGATTATTTTTTAATGTCTCTATTCGAATTCCGGCAAAGGAGAAATTCGTTGATAAACAAATTAACAAGAAATTAAAAAGACTATCGTACTCACTGCGACTACTGACGTAAATGGGTGTCCAAGTGAGCTGTGAGTAGACGTGAGGCAGAGCCGCTATGAGAAATCCGCTAATCCACAATCCCCAAAGCGCCATACTCGTATTTCTCTCGCCACCGAGCCCCACGACTTTACCTCCGGATCCTCTCCTAGCCGGCATCTCGTTCCCCTCTAACTCCGGCTTTTCAGATAATAATGGTCCACCGGAGGAAGCTGTGCCTCAGTATCATCTTGGCGTATGTGAAACTATTCCCGCCTTCTCGGGAGAACCTCCGCCGCTTCGATCACTCGCGTTTAGCCCGTCGGAGGAAACGGTGGCTCAGTCGGGATTTTCAATTCTTCGAGGATCGACAAGGGTCTCTCGGTCGGCCACTTATTTCCAGTAAATTCCTCTTCCTGCCGTTCTCCTCATCGTCGGCTTACTGTACTTCCCACGAAATGCACACCTGCAACAGATAAATATCATAAAAATGGAAGTGTGATGTAAAAACGGAGCGTGAAATCGAATTAAAGGTTAAGTTTTAAGGAGAAAAAATAAAAATTCCGTCCCTCGATAACGTGAAAAGTTAAATGAACTTTGGCGCAAAGTAGACAATATTATTTCGGCGAATGTAAGTCGACCGTCTGCAGAGACAGCAGAGAGTGCAACATGTCAATTTATACACTGAGGGAAGGAACTAGTGAAAACTAGTTGAGATGTGCAGTGACCGTTTCTGACCGTCAGTGTGCAACTACACTGAGAGAAGGATCTAGTAAAAACTAGTTGAGATGTGCAGTGACCGTTTCTGACCGTCGGTGTGCAACTACACTGAGAGAAGGATCTAGTAAAAGTGACTGTATCGCTTGCGAGATAGCACATAGACATATCACATACCACACCACATAGTACATAAGTAGAATCATAGCACATAGTGGTAGAACGCTGGGGCGCCACCTACAGTAGGAAGCACCGGATTTATAAGAATTTTTCTTAAATATTGTGGTACAAATTCTTGGATAATCTGAGACTTTCTGCCATCGGTGGCGCTATGGCGCCCCACTACTATGTGCTGTGGTAATTTTTCTCAGATGATCGGTAATTTTTACTAATCCTTCTCTCAGTGTATCAGAGGCCGTTATGAGGCTGAAGCTGGCGGCCGAGTTAGCGGCCGGCGTACGCGCACCGCTAGCGGCCCGCCGCGCGCGCGGCACTCTAATAGTTGGAAAAAAAAATCGTTTCGCATAAAACCCTTTGACATAAAATTCTGAAAAAAATTACACATCTTATTTAAGATGTTTACTACACAATAAGGCAAGGCGGAACCTTTGGATATGTTTTAAGGGGTCCTTAGGTATAAATAATTATAGAGACAACCTACTAGCGGTAGCAATCCGAGAAAATTCCGAAATAATTCATAGATACTCCTTAAGGTATGTACTATGTATTACCGAAGAGTTTTCTCGGGAGCAGACCCTTTAAGGGCATTTTTAAGGGGCCTAAAGTTTCCAAACGAGTTCGGTCGCTGTCATAGATGCGTACGCTGACCGGTAGCAATCCCAGAAAAATCTGAAATATTTCATAGATACTCCTTAAGGTATGTACTATGTATTACCGAAGAGTTTTCTCGGGAGCAGACCCTTTAAGGGCATTTTTAAGGGGTCTAAAGTCTCTAAACGCGCTTGGTCGCTCTCATAGGCGCGCAGGCTGACCGGTAGCAATCCGAGAAAATTCCGAAATAATTCATAGATACTCCTTAAGGTATGTACTATGTATTACCGAAGAGTTTTCCCGGGAGCAGACCCTTTAAGGGCATTTTTAAGGGGTCTAAAGTCTCCGAACGCGCTTGGTCGCTCTCATAGGTGCGCAGGCTGACCGGTAGCAATCCGAGAAAATTCCGAAATAATTCATAGATACTCCTTAAGGTATGTACTATGCATTACCAAAGAGTTTTTTTGGGAGCAGACCCTTTAAATGCTTTTTTAAGGGGTCTAAAGCCTCCAAACGAGTTTGGTCGCTCCCATACAGATGGGCGCTGGTCGGTAGCAATCCGATAAAAATCTGAAATAATTCATAGATACTCCTTAAGGTATGAACTATGTATTACCGAAGAGTTTTCTCGGGAGCAGACCCTTTAAGGGCATTTTTAAGGGGTCTAAAGTCTCCGAACGCGCTTGGTCGCTCTCATAGGTGCGCAGGCTGACCGGTAGCAATCCGAGAAAATTCCGAAATAATTCATAGATACTCCTTAAGGTATATACTATGCATTACCAAAGAGTTTTTTCGGGAGCAGACCCTTTAAATGCTTTTTTAAGGGGTCTAAAGCCTCCAAACGAGTTCGGTCACTCCCATACAGATGGGCGCTGGTCGGTAGCAATCCGATAAAAATCTGAAATAATTCATAGATACTCCTTAAGGTATGTACTATGCATTACCAAAGAGTTTTTTCGGGAGCAGACCCTTTAAATGCTTTTTTAAGGGGTCTAAAGCCTCCAAACGAGTTTGGTCGCTCCCATACAGATGGGCGCTGGTCGGTAGCAATCCGATAAAAATCTGAAATAATTCATAGATACTCCTTAAGGTATGTCATATATATTACCGAAGAGTTTTCTCGGGAGCAGACCCTTTAAGGGCATTTTTAAGAGGTCTAAAGTCTCCGAACGCGCTTGGTCGCTCTCATAGGTGCGCAGGCTGACCGGTAGCAATCCGAGAAAATTCCGAAATAATTCATAGATACTCCTTAAGGTATGTACTATGCATTACCAAAGAGTTTTTTCGGGAGCAAATCCGTTAAGGGCATTTTGAAGGGGTCTCTATGGGAGCGACCGAACTCGTTTGGAGGCTTTAGACCCCTTAAAAAAGCATTTAAAGGGTCTGCTCCCGAAAAAACTCTTTGGTAATGCATAGTATATACCTTAAGGAGTATCTATGAATTATTTCAGATTTTTATCGGATTGCTACCGACCAGCGCCCATCTGCATGGGAGTGACCGAACTCGTTTCGAGGCTTTAGACCCCTTAAAGAAGCATTTAAAGGGTCTGCTCCCGAAAAAACTCTTTGGTAATGCATAGTACATACCTTAAGGAGTATCTATGAATTATTTCGGAATTTTCTCGGATTGCTACCGGTCAGCCTGCGCACCTATGAGAGCGACCAAGCGCGTTCGGAGACTTTAGACCCCTTAAAAATGCCCTTAAAGGGTCTGCTCCCGAGAAAACTCTTCGGTAATACATAGTACATACCTTAAGGAGTATCTATGAATTATTTCGGAATTTTATCGGATTGCTACCGACCAGCGCCCATCTGCATGGGAGTGACCGAACTCGTTTCGAGGCTTTAGACCCCTTAAAGAAGCATTTAAAGGGTCTGCTCCCGAAAAAACTCTTTGGTAATGCATAGTACATACCTTAAGGAGTATCTATGAATTATTTCGGAATTTTCTCGGATTGCTACCGGTCAGCCTGCGCACCTATGAGAGCGACCAAGCGCGTTCGGAGACTTTAGACCCCTTAAAAATGCCCTTAAAGGGTCTGCTCCCGAGAAAACTCTTCGGTAATACATAGTACATACCTTAAGGAGTATCTATGAATTATTTCGGAATTTTATCGGATTGCTACCGACCAGCGCCCATCTGTATGGGAGTGACCGAACTCGTTTGGAGGCTTTAGACCCCTTAAAAAAGCATTTAAAGGGTCTGCTCCCGAAAAAACTCTTTGGTAATGCATAGTATATACCTTAAGGAGTATCTATGAATTATTTCGGAATTTTCTCGGATTGCTACCGGTCAGCCTGCGCACCTATGAGAGCGACCAAGCGCGTTCGGAGACTTTAGACCCCTTAAAAATGCCCTTAAAGGGTCTGCTCCCGAGAAAACTCTTCGGTAATACATAGTACATACCTTAAGGAGTATCTATGAATTATTTCGGAATTTTATCGGATTGCTACCGACCAGCGCCCATCTGCATGGGAGTGACCGAACTCGTTTCGAGGCTTTAGACCCCTTAAAGAAGCATTTAAAGGGTCTGCTCCCGAAAAAACTCTTTGGTAATGCATAGTACATACCTTAAGGAGTATCTATGAATTATTTCGGAATTTTCTCGGATTGCTACCGGTCAGCCTGCGCACCTATGAGAGCGACCAAGCGCGTTCGGAGACTTTAGACCCCTTAAAAATGCCCTTAAAGGGTCTGCTCCCGAGAAAACTCTTCGGTAATACATAGTACATACCTTAAGGAGTATCTATGAATTATTTCAGATTTTTATCGGATTGCTACCGACCAGCGCCCATCTGCATGGGAGTGACCGAACTCGTTTCGAGGCTTTAGACCCCTTAAAGAAGCATTTAAAGGGTCTGCTCCCGAAAAAACTCTTTGGTAATGCATAGTACATACCTTAAGGAGTATCTATGAATTATTTCGGAATTTTCTCGGATTGCTACCGGTCAGCCTGCGCACCTATGAGAGCGACCAAGCGCGTTCGGAGACTTTAGACCCCTTAAAAATGCCCTTAAAGGGTCTGCTCCCGAGAAAACTCTTCGGTAATACATAGTACATACCTTAAGGAGTATCTATGAATTATTTCGGAATTTTATCGGATTGCTACCGACCAGCGCCCATCTGTATGGGAGTGACCGAACTCGTTTGGAGGCTTTAGACCCCTTAAAAAAGCATTTAAAGGGTCTGCTCCCGAAAAAACTCTTTGGTAATGCATAGTATATACCTTAAGGAGTATCTATGAATTATTTCGGAATTTTCTCGGATTGCTACCGGTCAGCCTGCGCACCTATGAGAGCGACCAAGCGCGTTCGGAGACTTTAGACCCCTTAAAAATGCCCTTAAAGGGTCTGCTCCCGAGAAAACTCTTCGGTAATACATAGTACATACCTTAAGGAGTATCTATGAATTATTTCGGAATTTTATCGGATTGCTACCGACCAGCGCCCATCTGCATGGGAGTGACCGAACTCGTTTCGAGGCTTTAGACCCCTTAAAGAAGCATTTAAAGGGTCTGCTCCCGAAAAAACTCTTTGGTAATGCATAGTACATACCTTAAGGAGTATCTATGAATTATTTCGGAATTTTCTCGGATTGCTACCGGTCAGCCTGCGCACCTATGAGAGCGACCAAGCGCGTTCGGAGACTTTAGACCCCTTAAAAATGCCCTTAAAGGGTCTGCTCCCGAGAAAACTCTTCGGTAATACATAGTACATACCTTAAGGAGTATCTATGAATTATTTCAGATTTTTATCGGATTGCTACCGACCAGCGCCCATCTGCATGGGAGTGACCGAACTCGTTTCGAGGCTTTAGACCCCTTAAAGAAGCATTTAAAGGGTCTGCTCCCGAAAAAACTCTTTGGTAATGCATAGTACATACCTTAAGGAGTATCTATGAATTATTTCGGAATTTTCTCGGATTGCTACCGGTCAGCCTGCGCACCTATGAGAGCGACCAAGCGCGTTCGGAGACTTTAGACCCCTTAAAAATGCCCTTAAAGGGTCTGCTCCCGAGAAAACTCTTCGGTAATACATAGTACATACCTTAAGGAGTATCTATGAATTATTTCGGAATTTTATCGGATTGCTACCGACCAGCGCCCATCTGTATGGGAGTGACCGAACTCGTTTGGAGGCTTTAGACCCCTTAAAAAAGCATTTAAAGGGTCTGCTCCCGAAAAAACTCTTTGGTAATGCATAGTATATACCTTAAGGAGTATCTATGAATTATTTCGGAATTTTCTCGGATTGCTACCGGTCAGCCTGCGCACCTATGAGAGCGACCAAGCGCGTTCGGAGACTTTAGACCCCTTCAAAATGCCCTTAAAGGGTCTGCTCCCGAGAAAACTCTTCGGTAATACATAGTACATACCTTAAGGAGTATCTATGAATTATTTCAGATTTTTATCGGATTGCTACCGACCAGCGCCCATCTGTATGGGAGCGACCGAACTCGTTTGGAGGCTTTAGACCCCTTAAAAAAGCATTTAAAGGGTCTGCTCCCGAAAAAACTCTTTGGTAATACGTAGTACATACCTTAAGGAGTATCTATGAATTATTTCAGATTTTTATCGGATTGCTACCGACCAGCGCCCATCTGTATGGGAGCGACCAAACTCGTTTGGAGGCTTTAGACCCCTTAAAAAAGCATTTAAAGGGTCTGCTCCCAAAAAAACTCTTTGGTAATGCATAGTACATACCTTAAGGAGTATCTATGAATTATTTCGGAATTTTCTCGGATTGCTACCGGTCAGCCTGCGCACCTATGAGAGCGACCAAGCGCGTTCGGAGACTTTAGACCCCTTAAAAATGCCCTTAAAGGGTCTGCTCCCGGGAAAACTCTTCGGTAATACATAGTACATACCTTAAGGAGTATCTATGAATTATTTCGGAATTTTCTCGGATTGCTACCGGTCAGCCTGCGCACCTATGAGAGCGACCAAGCGCGTTTGGAGACTTTAGACCCCTTAAAAATGCCCTTAAAGGGTCTGCTCCCGAGAAAACTCTTCGGTAATACATAGTACATACCTTAAGGAGTATCTATGAATTATTTCAGATTTTTCTGGGATTGCTACCGGTCAGCGTACGCATCTATGACAGCGACCGAACTCGTTTGGAAACTTTAGGCCCCTTAAAAATGCCCTTAAAGGGTCTGCTCCCGAGAAAACTCTTCGGTAATAGATAGTACATACCTTAAGGAGTATCTATGAATTATTTCGGAATTTTCTCGGATTGCTACCGCTAGTAGGTTGTCTCTATAATTATTTATACCTAAGGACCCCTTAAAACATATCCAAAGGTTCCGCCCTGCCTTATTGTGTAGTAAACATCTTAAATAAGATGTGTCATTTTTTTCAGAATTTTACGTCAAAGGGTTTTATGCGAAACGATTTTTTTTTCCAACTATTAGAGTGCCGCGCGCGCGGCGGGCCGCTAGCGGTGCGCGTACGCCGGCCGCTAACTCGGCCGCCAGCTTCAGCCTCATGAGGCCGTTTCTGACCGTCACAGTAAATATCTAAAAACTACCGATCATCTAAGAAAAATTGCCATAGCAGATAGTAGTAGGGCACTAGAGCGCCACCTATGGCGGAAAGTCTCAGATTTTCCAACAATTTTTACCAAAATATCTACGAAAAAATCTTATAAAACCGGTACTTCCTGCCATAGGTGGCGTTCTAGTGCTCTACTACTATGTGCTATGGTAATATCTCCCGAGCGATATAGCCATATATACTAGATCCTTCTCTCAGTGTATTTATATGTCTCTCTATAATATAAAAATATTTCGTCGCCGCCGCCGCTGTGGCTACCGTGTCAAGAATGGAGGGGGGTCCATAATTGGGTCGGGGGGTCAATAATTGGGTCGGGGGAATCAATAATAGGAACGTGAAGTTGGTTAATGATAGAAGCGTGATAGTGGAGCTTAGAATTGTAAGGGTATTGTAAGGGTCTTTTAAATGGACTTCGAATAGTAAGGACTTAAGTCTATAAGGGGGTGAGAGCGCCCGAAGCGCGCGAGTCATCAGCTCCACTATACTATAGTATAATAAACAGACGTATACTATACGTCTGTTTATTATACTATATGTCTAACGTATCTATATGTATGTCATGTTATAAGTCTGTTTGAAATTCAACGATTAATTGGATTTTACGCTCCGATTTTACGCCATGTGTACATTTTTATGATTGCAATGTACGTGTGACGTTAAATCGGAGCGTAAAATCGAATTACATGTAAAATTTCAAACAGAAGAAAAAAGGTAAACTCTTTCCCTCGATAATATGAAAAGTTAAATGAACGTCGGTGCACGGCAGCCAACATAATTTCGGCGAATGTAAGTCGCCCGTCGACAGAGACACTAACTATAAACATACTCTAAATATAAATATAATAAACTAAACGTGTGACGTAAAATCGGCGTGTAAAATCGAATTAAACGTAAAATTTTAAACAGAAGAAAGAAGGTAAACTCTTTCCCTCGATAATACGAAAAGTTAAATGAACGTTGGTGCACGGCAGCCAGCATAATTTCATACCCTAAATATAAATATAATAAACTAAACGCGTGACGTAAAATCGGAGTGTAAAATCGAATTAAACGTAAAATTTTAAACAGAAGAAAAAAGGTAAACTCTTTCCCTCGATAATATGAAAAGTTAAATGAACGTTGGTGCACGGCAGCCAATATAATTTCGGCGAATGTAAGTTGACCGTCGACAGAGACATACGCGCGTGTACGCGAAAGCGGGATCATCGTCGACGCGGGGGGGGGGGGGGGGGGGGGGTGGGGGGGGGGGGGGGGGGGCGGGGGGGGCCCGGGGGAAAACGAGGAGGAAGCTGCAGTGCGAAGATAGCCTCGTCGAAGCCGAAGCTCGGCGAGGAGTTGCCGCAGTCGAGCCGATCTCGAAAATCAGACCGAGTATTAAACAGCGGGATAGTCTAGGGTGGAGCAGCAGCGCTGTACAACCATCCACGGCAGTAGTCGCGCCGCCAGAGGCGTTAATTATACGATGCAATTATCGCTAGTTCCGTCCCATAAAACAACCTGGGGATGAGCGCACCGCGGCGCAAAGGGTAGGCCGCGGTGGTGTACGTGAGCGGAGTGTACCGTACACAGAGAGCTCCCCGTGCTCCCTGACCTCTTCAACCGGAAGCCGGAGAATCAAAGAGCACGGAAGACGTACCGAAAGCTCCGCGAACGAGCGGTTAACTGGGCTCGAGGCAAAACAGGAAAACTGGGCAACGTTTGTCAGGGTAATAAAATTTCTGACATCTTTTGCCGAGAATTGCCCGTCGGACCTCTCAACAATATTCTTTGACTCCGACCGTTATGATAATATTAATAATAATAAGTATTATAATTTTAATTATCATAATTTACAATTAATAATGAGTATAATCATATTCATATTTTTATGATAATTATTATTATTGTTAGGGTGAAAATTGTGAATATGGGCCGGTCCATATTCATTCCTTTCGGCTTTCAATTATTTTATGCAGTCTCTGCCCTAAGTCGTTTAAGAATTCGACGTTTTTAGCCGTGACAAAGTCGCGCACTCGACGGTGCGACTACAACAGATGTAATAATATTAATATAATAACAATAATAATTATCATTATTAGGGTGAAAATGATGAAGCGGTCTGGTCCATATTCATTCCTATTACCTCACGATTATTTTATACAGTCTCGTCCCTAAGTCGCTTAAGAATACGACGTCTTTACCCGCGACGAAGTCGCGCACTCGTAATTATATTAATATAATAATAATAATAATTATTATTATTAGGGTGAAGATGGTGAATATGGGTCTGGCCATATTCATTCCTTTTACCTTATAATTGTTTTGAACAGTCCCTTCCCTAAGGCTTAAAAATGCAACGTTTTTACGACGGTGCGACTATAATAGATATAATATTAATATTGATCGACCGACAGCGGTGGATGCGCGGTTGGCGCACGTGGTCTCCCGAGTCAAGCTGATTCGTTCGCGGTCAGTACTTGGATGGGTGACCGCTTAGCCGTGCGCTAGCTGGCGCATCGACCCTTGAACGGGAGGCGCTTTCTTCTGAGACTTCGGTGTTTCTGCACTTTACTCAAGTGCAAAAATACCGGTGAATTCAAGTGAATAAATTTCGCGGTAAATTTTGACGGTTTCAATTTTATGAGATATAGACATTTTTTTTATGTCACGAAAAAAGATGCAAAATAATTTGCACATGGCTTCTCCATTTAGTGCAATTTTGAGCATAATCTCCTCTTTGAGGAAGATATGCGCAAAATTTGAATAAATTAAAAATTCATCTGCAAATTACTTTGCACATTTTTATATTCTGCATTCCAAATTGGAACATTGATGCAAACGTCCTGAGGCAGAAAATTGTACAAGTACTTTGGTCTTAGTACTTAGTAAAAGTACTTAAAGTACCGAAAAGTACTTTGGTACTTTAAGTACGTACTTTAAATACCAAATGAATACTCATGTACTTTAAGTACTGCCCAACTCTGCTTTGTTACGCTCAACCCCCCCCCCCCCCCCCCCCCCCCCCCCCCTTAAGAACTCAACGTTTTTATCCGCGACAAAGTCGCGCACTGAAGGGTGCGACTGTGCGTTCGGATTCGAATGACATCGTTGCTCGGAGAAACTTGCGCCGATTACATAATAGTCTCGGTGGAGGTGGGTTTAAATCGAAACACAGAGTCGCACCACTGTGTCACGTTCTGTACGTGCTCTCCTTCCCGTGTCGGGGCTGTGGTTGCCGGGGACGTCTGGCCGAGGCTGCGTATCTCTAATCTCGCAGCGGCAACGGAGTCCCAGGGAAAACTGGAAGCGTGTCAGCCACAGAGAGAGATCTTCCCGGCGGTGTGTCGGGCTGCACGGGGAAACCGTGGAGTTGGTACCAATACAGAAATCGTCCGCGAGGCAGCGGGGCGCGTAAATGCGTGGTTAAGTTTACCAAACACAGCCGCGGGACTGTTTCAAGATAATTAGTCCAGTTCGCCGAGCGGGCCGTGCCACCGGCTGTTGCAGTTACTGTTTCCATCCTCCTACGTACCTAGGCTACGCTTTCACCGCAGGGCGCAAGACTGTGCACTCCAACTGCAGCGCTCTCGTGCTTCTCTTCCTGGCGCAAGTGCGTATATAAACGCTCTCGTATTTTCACGTATTTTCACGAATCTCGAACCGCCACTAAATGTTCGTGATATTAAAAAAAAAAAAAAAAAAAAAAAATCGTGGAGGGACCTCGAACCACCACTAAATGTTTGTGATATAAAAAAAAAAAATCGTGGAGGCATGTTTGGGAGACTTGCGAGAAAAAATAATTCAATAGAAACCATGTTCATAAATATCTTCGTTTATAAATTGGCGCAAGACTGTGCACTCCAACTGCAGCGCTCTCGTGCTTCTCTTCCTGGCGCAAGTGCGTATATAAACGCTCTCGTATATTCACGTATTTTCACGAATCTCGAACCGCCACTAAATGTTCGTGATATTAAAAATAAAAAAAAAATAAAAAAAAAAAGGGACCTCGAACCACCACTAAATGTTTGTGATATAAAAAAAAAAATCGTGGAGGCATGTTTGGGAGACTTGCGATAAAAAATAATTCAATAGAAACCATGTTTATAAATATTTTCGTTTATAAATTGGCGCAAGACTGTGCACTCCAACTGCAGCGCTCTCGTGCTTCTCTTCCTGGCGCACGTGCGTATATTAGCGCTCTCGTATTTTCACGTATTTTCACGAATCTCGAACCGCCACTAAATGTTTGTGATATTAAAAAAAAAGAAAAAAAATCGTGGAGGGATGTTTGGGAGACTTGCGAGAAAAAATAATTCAAAAGAAGCTATGTTTATAAATATCTTCGGGGAAGATCCGGCGTTATGCAGCTGGATTAGATTCTTGATAAAAAAGAAAACAGTTTTTTAAAAACGTTCAATTTTTTTTATTGGAAATTAATTTGGGTATTAGTATTTTTTTTTCTTTTACGAAATATGATTTTTTTAAATCGTGGAACGATGATTGGACAAAGTTGGAAGATAATTTAACAAATTCTAACGAAAGCATTTTTATAAATATCCTCGGTGAAGATCCGGCGACACGCGCCTGAATGCGGTTCTTGATAAAAATAAAAATGGTTAAAAAGAGCGCCACGAGTTAATTGGACTGTCGTTATCGTATTAAAAAAAAAAAAAAAAAAAAAATGAAGAGAAATAAAAAGAAGAAAAAATTAAAGGGAACAAGCATACGGCAAAGTCTCTTGTAAATCCTGTAAATTAATCTTGAAAAATTAATTGAATTTCTCCTTTAATTCGTTATCCGACAGGCGGGTTGGAAATCGCGGAAGCATCGAGGCTGGCCGATGCGATAAAAAAAAAAATCGATAAAGGGATAAATTCGCAATTTTTTTTTTTTTTTCTTGACCCTTCGGAGCACGGTGTATGACACGTGATGGACTCTTTAAATCCAGCAAAAATGCATTAATAACCAACCGATGTGTTTGAAACTTCATACTTGTAAAAAAAAAAAAAAAAAAAAAAAAAAACGTATGGTTCAAAGGGTTAAAAATTAAGGGTTCTATGAAAATGTTCCGGAACATATGTTTCCGTGTATTTTTCCCTGTCGAATGCGAACACAGCTTCACTTTCACAGCAGGGCACAAGATTTTGCACTCTTCCTAGCACGTGTGTATTAGCGCTCTCTGCTCGTTCTCGCCCAACCCGCCTCTCGACTATTTTCACGAATCTCGAACCGCCGCTAAATCGCTGGAAAGTAATCACGGAAAATTAATTGAATTCCTCCTTTGATTCGTTATCCGGCGAGCAGATTGGAAATCGCGGATGCAACGAGGCTGGCCGATGCAATAAAAAAAAAATACTCGATAGGATAAACTTGCACATTTTTTAAATTTGTTCTCCTTATCTTTTGAAGCACGGTGTATCAACTCTTTGAATTCAGAAAAAAAATGCATTCATAACCACCCGAGGTATTTGAAACTTCATACTTGTATAAACAAACAAACAAAAAATGTATGCTTCAAAGGGTAAAAAATTGAGGGGTCTATGAATATTTTTTTATATGTTTCCCCGTCTCTCGACTATTTTGATGAATCTCGAAGCGCCGCTAAATCGTTGTAAATTAATCATGGAAAATTAATTGAATTCCTCCGTTAATTCGTTACCCGACGAGCGGATTGGAAGTCGAGGAGGCAACGAGGCTGGCTGATGGGATTAAAAAAATACTCGATAATGAGATAAACTTGCCATTTTTTTTCGCAAAAAATTAACGCTTCTATGAAATGTTCTGTGAAAACGTTTTATATGTTTTTCCGGCTTACATATTTCCGTGTGTTATCCCCGCCTCGCGACTATTTTCGGCAACCTCGAACCCCCGCTAAATCGTTATAAATTAATCGTGAAAATTAATTTAATTCCTCCTATAATTCGTAATCCGACAAGCGGATTAGAATTCGCGGACGAAACGAGGCGGGCTGATGCGTTAAAAAAATACTCGATCAAGAGGTAAACTTGCGATTCTTTTTTTTTTTCATTAAAAAATGAGGGTTTTATGATAGGATTCCGAAACATATATTTCCGTGTATTTGCTCACACTGAACGCGAACTCGATATCAGTTTCGACAGGAGACTCGAATTGGGCGTAATTTAGTGATCGATAAACTTTATTTTTTTTACGCGCGAAAAATGAATTTCATCGCGAAGAGTTACAAGTTTCTGCCCCGTTTGAGAGCCAATCAACGGAAAACCCTTCGATAATTTTATTATTATTTTACGGAACTTTCGTCTACAGGTAAACATCCGTTGTGCATCGTTTAATTGGTTTTCGCAAAATTCATATACGGAATTATGAATTTTTTATGCGTAAACACGGTCTAAATTTTATGTACGAAATTGACTCGAAATTAATTGCTCGGTGTATGTAACGAACCCAACACCACAATTTAATATCCGGCGTCAATTTCACCTCATATATTCATAAATTTAATTCAATCCATCGGTCTATAGATAACAATTTCATACACCGTATATAAATTTTGAAACAGAATTTTTGTTTCCCGTTGCCTTTATGTTTTTTACTCGATCGTATGGAATTTACAAACATTTTCATTACAAAATTACAATTTTACTTTAAAAAAAATGGTACCGCACATGTGTTTGAAATTTCAGAAACAGTTTATCTACAAAAGCTTCCAATACCGTTCATTAATTTTCAAACAAATTTTTTTTTATAGTGAAATTTTGAAGCAGCATTTTTTTTCCTTTCCGCTTATCATTATTTTCTACTCGTTGGACGAGGCCATCCCTTCGATAAGATACCCGTTCATGGTCTCTACATCCACGTGATCTCCGAACCGATGACTTTGAGGATACGCGTACATCAATGACGCGGGACTTCACACGCGAAGCCAGATACATTCGTACGATTATTAATCCGTTGCAGCTATCAATTAGACTATTGATTAATTGCGCGTTCGTTTTCTCATAACTGTTGAAAATTGAAATTTCCATATCGCTTCCTCATAAAAGTTGAAATTTTTATATCAAATCAACATAAATAACACCGTAAAAACAAATCGTAAAATTAATGTACTGGAGCTTGAAATTTGCTTACTTACGTACATTAATTGAACAATAACTATCAATTAGACTATTGATTAATTGCACGTTCGTTTCCTCATAAAAGTTGACAATTGAAATTATCATATCGGATCAACGTAAATAACACTGTAAAAACAAATTGTAAATTTAATGCACTGGAGATTGAAATTTGCTTACATGACTTGCATTAATTGAACAATAATAATGTAAATATTTTTTGTAAAATTCAAATACAAGATATTAAAATGACTAATCTTGTGCCTGGAATTTACAAAAAGTATAATTACAAAATAACAATTTTACTAAAAAAAAATGGCACCGCACATGTGTTTGAAATTTCAGAAATAATTCATTAATTTTCAAACAAATTTTTTTACAGTGAAATTTTGAAGCACTTTTTTCTCCTTTTCGCTTATCATTATTTTTTACTCGTTGGACGAAGCCCTTCGATAAGATACCCGATCATGGTCTCTACATCCACGTGGCCTCCGGACCGATGACTTTGAGGATACGCGTACATCGATGACGCGGGGCTTCACGCGCGAAGCCAGATACGTTCGCACGATTATTAATCCGTTGCAGCTATCAATTAGACTATTGATTAATTGCACATTCGCCTCTTCCTCTCGCATCGCTGTGCCGCGTATCTGTGCACACGACCAAAGAGCCTACACAGCCTGTGCACAGCCTACACAGAAAACACACACACACACAGGCGCGCAGTTCTGTTTCGGGAGTGGTTACCGGAGCCAGGCAGAGGGCGAGAGAAGCGAGCCAGGACCGCAGACTTGAATTGGCATACCAGGATCAGCGAGATGCGAGTCCCCCGTGTTCTCGCTGCATCCACCGCCGCGTTGCTAATAGTTTTGATGGCTGACCCCATCGTTGCACACGGAATAATTAATGGGCTCGTTGATGAGTGCCGGGTGTCCGCGACAATTATACTCGTCTCATCTGACGAGGTACGTATCGTACGTGATAGCGCACCGTTGTACGTGTAACGTTCATAATTTTTCATTTTTTTTTTTTTTTTTAATCTAAAAATGGACGACGAGGATCCGACGAGACTAACGATAGCCTCGGGTTTTGCTCGATGTGGCTGCACATCCAGGGTGGCACATGTTTAAAATGAAAAGAAGAAGCTGAAAATTGAAATTTTCTTATTGCTTACTCATAAAAGTTGAAAATTGAAATTTTCAGATCGCTTCCTCATAAAAATTGAAAATTGAAATGTTCATATCGCTTCCTCATAAAAGTTGAAAATTGAAATTTTCTTATCGCTTCATCATAAATTTAAAATTGAAATTTTCATATCGCTTTCTCATAATGTTTCTTTGTTCGCAAAGTTTCTTCTATGAGGAAGAATTGTCTGCATTTTTGGTTTCCACACATGCTGTGTGTGAAATTTCAGCTTGATCGGTCGAGGCATTATCGAGTTATAACGATTTAAATTTTTCACGTCCGATTCACACACACACAGAATCCGGATATTTTTTCTCAATGTAATTTTTCAATGTTTTGGAACATTCTGAACACGTTATCACGAAAATCTGGACATTTTTTTCACTATAACAAAGCTTCCTCTATGAGGAAGCAAACAGAATCAAAAAATGATTAAAAAATTAATTTTGGTCGGTATATAAACAGCCGCCTCTTCATAATTTTTCATTTTTTTTTTTTGTCTCTTCCGATCAACGCCGACGAGCCGCCGAATTAATTACCGACAGTCTCCTCTTTGCTCGATGGCCCTGTGTTTGCTGGATGACTAGACATCCAGCGTGGCACGCCTTTAAAAAGAAAAGAAAGAGAAAAAAAATTATTAAAAATTCAATTTTTATTCGGTATATAAACGCCCGAGGGTGGTGCGAACAGAGCCAATAAAATCGTTTCACATTATCGTCGTTCCGGCGCAATTTCATCGCGCGTTTTATCGCGATGGAATATCAATTGTTCGTAAACCGGACTTCGCGCATCGATGCCGTATACGGGAAAATATTTAGCGCTATCACGTTACGTATAATCGGCTGGAATTTGATGCGATTAAATTATTCGAGCCGAAAAAGTATCGGTCGTTCGTTAAATAGCGGGACGATGGCGATACCCGAGGCGTTTCCACAACGCGCAATTACACCGTTGACGATATGCACGATTGTCAGATTAATCTCGGTCGTTCAGTTACGATTCGTGATAAATATATTGACGCAACGTTCAATGGAAGTGTTTATCGATGAAAATATTCAATGATCGTCGGCTTATTTTATTTTTCTTATGTTTAAAATTATTTTTTTTTCCTGTGTGCCAGCTCGACCCGAACGATGTAGTCTATTGAGGAATTACACGGTGCATCCCTTCAGCGCTATACAAGCCCCTCGCCGGGCGGAGATTTTAATTTCTGCTAAATCCTTATATATATATATATATATATATCTATATATCTATTTATATAAATTCAGTTTGATCGGTACATAAATAACCGCGGGTCGTGCGAGATATTATTTTTTATTTCGAATTATTTTGCGCGATCACGTTACGAATAATGGGCGAGGGTTTGACACGATTAAATTATGCGTGGGGAAAAAGTATCGGTAGTTAAATAGTGGGACGATGGCGATAGCGAAGCGTTTCCGCGACACCCAATTACACCGTCGACGATATCCAGGATTGTGAGATTAATCTCCGTCGTTCGATTAGGATTTATGATAAATATTCGCAATACAATCAGTGGAACTGTTTATCGATGGAAACATTAATTGTTATAATCAGCTGGCATAACTTTTAGCTCCCCTTGTTCATGAGATTACTATTTTTTTCGTTAAAAATAAATTAAGTTATCGTCGGCCTATTTACTGCATCCGTACTATTGTCAAAAACAAATTATTGTGCTTTGAAATATGTATTTAAAAAAATCGTATAAAAAAATCGTACAAAAAGATTGAAATAATTAACTATTATTTTTTGTCCATCGATATTTGTTGCAATAATAATAATAATAATAATAATAATAATAATAATAATAATAATAATAATAATAATAATAATAATAATAATAATAATAATAATAATAATAATAATAATAATAATAATAATAATAATAATAATAATAATAATAATAATAATAATAATAATAATAATAATAATAATAATAATAATAATAATAATAATAATAATAATAATAATAATAATAATAATAATAATAATAATAATAATAAGAAGAAGAAGAAGAAGAAGAAAAGTCGAGAGACGTCTCCGGCCGTGTCACAAACCCTTTTCAACGGCACCTACTAAGTCCCTATGTGGAACGGCCAGGGAAGTTTCCTGACTTTTGTTTTTATTATTATTATTATAGAAGCAAATATCGGTGGACAAAAAAAATTGAGGCAGCTTCCGTGAAAATTAATATACTAATTATTTCAATCTTTTTTGAAGATTTTTTTTTTATTATTTATTTTTTCATGTACTTTTTTAATGTCAAATCTTAGTCGTCCAGTTACGATTTATGATAAATATTTGCGCTACGATCAGTCGAACTCTTTATCGACAAAAATATTAATTGTTCGTCGGCTTAATTTTTATTTGTTTTTTTTTTTTCTTTTCCTCGACGACGGCTCAACCAGGACGACGTCGACTATCGAGCAATTACACGTTGCACGCCTCCCGCGCTATGCAAACCCCTCGCCGGACGGAGACTAAAATTTCTGCTGTCTTCCTCGCGCCGTGGAGCTTCGGCTGCTCGTCGCTGCTCTCGCCTCGCTCCGCTCTCCCGCGCCGGAGCGAACGAGCGAGGTAGACGTCCATCGGACGTGTAATTATCGTCGCGGGTTCGTGTAATCAGTCAGCGAGGCGAAATTACCATGGCTCGTGGGAACCAACGACGGATAGGACGGAGTTTGTCGCTACCGACTATACGGATCTGCGAGGCCCCCGGCCAGGTATATTCAGTTTCTAATTGATTTCATTGTCGACGTCGTTCCGTCCTATCCCAGTCGTCCTCCTTCCTATCGGGAACGAGGACTCGGCCGAGAATCTCGCACTTATTGAAATATCTCACCGGAGACTCTCACGTACAGTTATCCGCTTTTTTTCAAGGGGAACCGATCCGAGATAATCGACTCCGAATGTTGACGCTGGATCAGATTTCGTACTTTTTTTTTTTTTTTTTTTTTTTTTCATCCAACTTTGACGTATTTTTTCAAGTCTCGGGAGCGACGATATTAGGAAGGATTCGAGAATCGCGGACGAGCTTTTCAAATTTCCAGGTTCGAGAACGATAAAATAGAAGGTTGAGCGGTAAATTATTGTAGCAACCGATCGATGTGGTTCTCAAATAATAATCAGTGGAAGTAATAATCAATGGAAGATTTTAGAATCTTCCATTGATTGATTATTATTTCCAACATTGATTCCATTGATTATTACTTTTATTGATTATTATTAAGGATCGAATTTACAGTCCCAACTTTGATCTCGAGAATCCGAACCGAAGTTCCGATTCGAGTTCGATATTACACCGGAAAATAAACTTTCGACCCGAGTCCGAACTCCGATTTGATTTTTACAGTAAAAAATGCATATTCGAAATTTATACGTTCCACAACCATAAAAAAACCTGTTTTTTTTTTTATTATTAAAATTGAAATTTTCATGACTCTCATAAAAATTGCAAATTGCTATCTTGATGTGGCTTTCTCATTAAAGTTGAAAATTGGAATTTTTATACAAACTTCTCATAAAAGTTGCAAGATCAAACTTTCATATGAGTTTCTCATAATTTTCATTTACTCGCAAAGCTTCTTTTCCTCGAAAGCATTTCCCGTATTGCTGGCTTCCCGTAGAATAATTACTTTTATTGATTATTATTAAGGATCGAATTTATAGTCCCAACTTTGATCTCGAGAATCCGAACCGAAGTTCCGATTCGAGTTCGATATTACACCGGAAAATAAACTTTCGACCCGAGTCCGAACTCCGATTTGATTTTTACAGTAAAAAATGCATATTCGAAATTTATACGTTCCACAACCATAAAAAAACCTGTTTTTTCTTTTAATTAAAATTGAATTTTTCATGACTCTCATAAAAATTGCAAATTGCTATCTTCATATGGCTTTCTCATTAAAGTTGCAAATTGGAATTTTTATACAAACTTCTCATAAAAGTTGCAAGATCAAACTTTCATATGACTTTCTCATAATTTTCATTTACTCGCAAAGCTTCTTTTCCTCGAAAGCATTTCCCGTATTGCTGGCTTCCCGTAGAATAATCAGCGAAAGTTGCGTGCGTTTATTGAAAAATCTGTTTTCCTGTTTGAAGATCGAGCTGCAGTCGGAACTCGAGCCACTAAATAAAGTTCCGACGGACTTCGATATACCTCCCCCCCCCCCCCCCCCCCGGCCACCAACATTCAGTTTCTAATTGATTTCGTTGTCGACGTCGCTCCTTCCTTTTCCCTTCGTCCGCCTCCATACCGAGAACGAGGACTCGGCCGAGAATCTCTCACTTATTGAAATATCTCACCCGAACACTTCCGCGTACAGTTATCCGCTTTTTTCGACGGGCACCCGATCCGAGATAATCGATTCCAAATGTTGACGCTGAATCTGATTTCGTCCTTTTTTTTCTGCTTCTTTTTTTTTTCCAACCGACTCCCAGGCGCGACGATTTTTCGAAAGGATTCGTGAATCGCAGACGAGCTTTGCAGCCAGTCCGGCAGCTGGTTTTCCACCTCGTTCGGCTCTCACTATTCCCCGGAGATATTTCACTCGAAGCCGCAGAGAGCTCTCGGCCCGGGAACCCTCGACCGACGGATTGCACACCAGGGAAATTATATTCACTCGTCCCGTACGCTTTTCACTGCGGAGTTGACGCGCTTTATTTTCTTCTAATGAGACGAGCTTGCGAGACCCGAGCCCGTATGACTACCGTCGAGATGCTCGCTGTTTTGTTTTGTTTTTTTTCTCATTTCTTTTAATCTTCAATGTTGCTGCTTAGACCGCGGATGCAGCGTATTTTTATTTTTATTTTTAGGTTTTTTTTTTTTTTTGTGATTTTTTTTTCTGCTTTTTTCGTCTTCATTCGCTTTCGTCCGGTTGCGGAAAAAGACACGCCGGGATCAATACTCGGTTCCTCTCAATCCACGTCCGTACGGTCGTTCGCTTTCAGTGTCCTTTGCGAGTCCCAGAATCCGCCGCGCTGACCGGCCACTCTGAAAGATCGGAAGAAAGGCATTCAGCAGTTTGAACGGCCGAATGGGACACGTACCTTTTCTCGTTTCGCGTGCCTTCCTTTTTCTCCGAATCCGCGGAGACTACTTCGCTGCCGTCGTTTTATCAAGCCGAGAGACATCTTTTTTTTTTAACCCGAAGTATTTCTCATTATTGCTGGATACACCGAGAAAAAAAAATTATTTGACGGCCACCGTTTATTTGGTTTAAGTAAAATATTTATTTGATTAAAATGAATATTTATTTAAATTAAGTAAATAGTTAATTAAATCAAATAAATATTTATTTAAATCAAATAAATATTTATTTTAATCAAATAAATATTTATTTTAATCAAATAAATATTTATTTTAATCAAATAAATATTTATTTTAATCAAATAAATATTTATTTTAATCAAATAAATATTTATTTTAATCAAATAAATATTTTACTTAAACCAAATAAAGGGTGGCCGTCAAATAAATTATTTTTCTGGGTGTAGATATTATAGCGGCCTGGTGTACGGGGCATTCCCCGTACACCAGGCTTTTTTATAGGCCAACTGATTCTCTGAAGCATTTAGATTTTTTTTTATTAGATTATTTCAGATTGTTTATAATTATCTATGATCAAAAAACGGAAATTGATCGGCGCAATTTGAAAATCTGAAAATATTCTGAAAATCTCGTCTCGTATAATCAAAAAGGTGGTAACATTTGAGCCGGAGTGCGGTGGCTTGAATTTCCATTTTTTCTAATATTTTTTGTTGTTGTTGAAAAAACAAATTGTTAACAAAATTAGAAGAAAAAACAAGTTCATTATGCTTCACCACTTATGTTATTGCTTCACCACTTTGTACATGCACCCGTGCATTTTTGGGAATGTTTTTAGGTTTTTACAGAGTTTTTTAAACTTAAAAAATAAATAAAAAGGTTTCGGAAAAATCTGAAAAGAATTCCAAAAATGCACAGTTGCATTATAGAATTGGTCAGGCAATAAAACCCGCTTATAAAAATGAGAAGAACTAGAAGTTGACGCACTCCGCCTCAAATCACTGGTTTTAGGCGGAGAATAACAGAATTTTTCACAAATTTCGAAGTCTTTTAATTTGAATTTTTCAAAAAAAAAAACAGATTTTTCACAATATCTGAAGTTTTTTAAATCGTGCCGATCAACAAGTTCGTTTATTTAGTCACAAATAATTATAATCGATTTTTAAAAACCCAATAAAAAAATCTGAGTGCTTCCGAGACTTAGTTCAGTCATATAAAAAATTCGCGGGCGCAATCCACGATGTGAAGGTAAGCCAGTTCCGAAATGGCAAGGAATGTCCCATACATATTTTCCTTTCATCTCCGCCTTATCCGTCTCGCGGAACTGGTGCAATGTGTTCCTCGTCCGGGACTCTGTGCGGCGGGAATAAAAATGCAACGTACATTTTTCTTCTTATTTAATGCCAACAGTTCGAGCCCAGAGTTTTTATGCCTTCGCAAACTGGATGTTCCGGGTACGTGCATACGTGCGTGACGACGGATAGAAGACGATGGCTGAAGAACCACGAGGATTCCGGATTTTTACAGGCTGTAAAACCTTTACGCCGGTGAAACTGGCGGCCGGAGGAACTACCGGCTTTTCTTTTGCAAATACGGGAAAAAGATTTCGATGTAAAGAGTAGCTCTCTGTTCCCGTGACGAGTCTCGCACAGCAACGTCGCACGACATCGGCCTTCGTACAAATCTTGTCGCACGTTCGCTAGAATCGTTCCAGACTCTTTTATAGGGTGGTCGTCATTATTCTGTCCTTCTTCGGGACAGACACGTATGTAGTATTATTGTACATATATATATATATGTATAGATGGATGAAGAGCTTCGGGAGTAGCGAGTGCAGTTCGGCTCCGTAAACGTCAATGTCTGGAAACTATCGAGAGGCGCAAGAGAAAAGTTTTCCATTCCCTTGCTCTTCGCCCTCGAATCTGGTGTAGTACACCGATAGAGTCCTCCGTCGGTGGAGAGCCTCTTCCAGGACTTAACTTTACGTCGGAAGAATATGACATCCAGATTTTTCTTCGTTGAAGAACTCGATGCCGGGAGGTCGAGGTGACACGGATCAGGTCGTGAGACCCGAGTTCGAGCTCCGACCTCATTTCTTTTTATCATAAAAAATTGCATATTCGGAAATCTATTTGTCCGTTTGATTTTCTGTATTCTGCGGCTGAGGTGGGCAAAGTACCGAAAATTACTTAAAGTACTAATATGTACTAAGTCCAGCAAGTACTTTAGGTACAAAGTAATTACGGTACTTAAAGTACTTTTATAAAATACAAAGTAGAAAGCACTGTTTCTTCTTAATCACGATTTTCTTCGTCATCACATTTGGACGTGTTTCGAGAGCGAAAGAAAATTAAAAATGTTCGTCGTATCTCCAACTTGCGTAAATTTTGTAACCCTTTGAGGTTTATGAGATTTCAACAGTTTTTCATTCTTTGTTAAATTAGTTTTCTTTTTACTTGTGACACGAGTTTCTGAATCAAATACGACGCTACGAGTACAATTAGTTACAGTTTTGTAATCAGCGGTGACGAATACATGAAAAATTACCTCAGAACGATGAAATCTGCAAATCTCAGTTTGCGATTACCTGCAATAAATTTTGCGGTTAATTTTTGCGGTTTCAATTTTATGAGATGTAGACATTTTTTATGTTACGAAAAAAGGTGCAAAATAATTAGCACATGGCTTCTTAATTTAGTACAATTTTGAGCATAATATCCTCTTTGATGAAGATACGCGCAAAATTTAAATAAATTAAAATTTCATGTGCAAATTACTTTGCACCTTCATATATTCTGCATTCCAAATTGGAACATTGATCACAACGTACTGAGAAAGAAAATTGTACAAGTACTTGAAGTACCGAAAAGTACTTTGGTACTTTAAATACTACATAAATACTCATGTACTTTAAGTACTGCCCAGCTCTGTTCCATATATATATATGAATATATATATAGTGTTTTTTGTCGAAAAATGTCTTGTTTATTGTGTATGAGTTCAAAGAAACTACACCGCGTGTAGTTTCTGTGTAAAGGAGTTCTTTTAGGACTTAACTTTTCATCGGAAGAATATGACGTTCAGATTTGTCTTCGCCAAAGAACTCTTCGCCGGGTGAGACCCGAGTTCGAGGTCCGACCTGATTTTTTTACCATACAAAAAATTGCATATTCAGAAATCCAATTGTCCGTTTGATTTTCTGTATTCTGCCGATATCTATAAATATATATATAGTGTTTTTTGTAAAAAAAAATGTCTTGTTTATTATGTATGTGTTCAAGAAAACTACACCGCGTGTAGTTTCTGTGTAAAGGAGTTTTAGCGTCAAATAAATTCGAATATTTGTAATTTGTAGTGTGTAAATTGCAGATGTACAGATATTCGAAATTTCTGCGTTCGACAACGTTAAAAAAAGGTTGACCGTTAAACTTACCGGTCAACCTTTCTTTACTTTGGAAGAGCATCGATCGGTTACTATAATAATTATTACAGTAACCGATCGATGCTTTTCTAAAGCAACGATCAGTGGAAGTTCGTGAATTCGTTGCAATATTCGCTGGAAACTATGGACAGGCGCGAGAGAAAAGTTTTCCATTCCCTGCCCCATCGCTCTCGAAGCTCGTGTAGTACACCGGTAGAATTTCCTCTCGGAGGAGAGCCTCTTCCAGGTCTTAACTTTATATCGGAAGAATATGACGTCCAGATTTATCTTCGCCGAAGAACTCTTCGCCGGGAGGTCGAGTTGACACGAGTCAGGTGCTGAGAGTCGAGAGTGGAGTCCGTCCCATCAAGTGTCTCGATTCCCGCACGGTCGTCAAGCATCTTCGCGGCTCTCCTCCACTCGAACTTTGTTCGAGCCTAAAGCGATTTTTGTAACCGGATTGGAGGCGGCGCGCGAACAACTCCGACACCACCGGGAAGCTTCGGCGGAACTCCCGATTCGAAGCAGCTTCGCGGAGGCTCGCGACGGCAAAAATTTCTAATTACCTCTGCATTCCTCTCGACGCTGAGACTAGTTCGCGAGACGCTCGGTACTTAGAACCGAATTTTGCAGCGCCGAGTTTCAGCGAGGATTCGAACTTGGGCTCCGAGACTAAGTCGGAAACTTTATTTACTGGCTCGAGCTCCGACTCGAGTTCGATCTTTAAAAAAGGAAAATAAATATTTCAACCGACGCGCGAAATTCCAATGATTATTACTTTGGGAAGGCATCGATCGGTTCCTGTAATAATTTACCGGTCGACCTTTTCTTTTGATCGTTGTTAGACGTAGAAATTTCGAATAAGTTTTTACTGTAAAAATCGAGTCCAAAGTTTAATCTCCGGTGTAATATCGAACTCGAAAACTTTACACTGAAAAAAGGTCAATTGTAAATTTAATGTACCGGACTGGAAGTTTTTATGAAAAGACTGGTACATTAAATTTAATGTACAATTGTGATGAAAAATGAATATACTTTTTAATTGAAATTAATGTAAATAATAAAAATCAAAGTACTTTTATGGTAAAATTACACAAAATGATAAAAAATAAAGTATTTCCAACAATTTTAATACACTGAACATTAATGTTTCATCGCAATTGTACACGAAATTTAATACACCAGTTTTTGCATAAAAACCAGTCAGGTGCATTAATATTCCGAAACTAAGTCGGAAACTTTATTTACTGGCTCGAGCTCCGACTGGAGTTCGATCTTAAAAAAAGGAACATAAATATTTCAACCGACGCGCGAAGTTCCAATGATTATTACTTTGGGAAGGCATCGATCGGTTCTTATAATAATTAACCGGTCAACCTTTTTTTTATCGTTGTTAGACGTAGAACTTTCGAATAAGTTTTTACTGTAAAAATCGAGTCCAAAGTTTTATTTCCGGTGTAATATCGCACTCGAAACTTTACCCTGTAAAAAGATAAATTATAAATTTAATGTACCGGATTGGAAGTTTTTATCGAAAAGACTGGTACATTAAATTGAATATACTTCATTAAAATCAAAGTAAATAATGAAAATCAAAGTACTTTTATAGTAAAATAAAACAAGATAATTAAATATAAAGTATTTCCAAAAATGTTAATCCTCCGAACATTAATGTTTCATCGTAATTGTACATGAAATTTAACACACCAGTTTTTGCATAAAAACTAGTCAAGCTGCATTAAATTTTACACCCATTTTTTTAGAGTCTACTGGCTCGAGTTCCAACTGGGCTTCGATCTTAAAACCGGAAGTTAAATTTGCAACCAGTGCACGAACTTCCGCCGATCATTACTTCGAAAACGCATCGTTCGGTTAGTAAAATAATTCCCCAGACAACTTTTCATTTATCGTCCTCGAACGTAGAACTTTCGAACATGCATTTTTACACCATACAAAAAATCAGGCCGGCGGCTCGAGCGCGGTTCGAAAGTTTGTTTCCCGGTGTAATATCGACCTCGAGTCGGAACTTCGGTTCGAACTCTCGAGATCAAAGTTTCGACTATAAATTCGGTCCTTAGAATCCCTCTCGATGAGCTTCGAGGAGATCGACCTTTCGCAGTGAACACTCGACGAGAGATACCGAACTTCTCGGTCAAGGACCGGAATTAGTATTTACGTCAGGAAACGCGCGATATACACGCGATAAAAATAGCTCTCCGAATGATTCACTTGAACCGAGTCGAGAGTAATTTTCGTTCAATTAGGGCGATTCTCCCGTCCGGTTCCTGGAAAGGGATCTGCTCGACGACATTCGGGAGCCCCGTCACGGTCGCCCTCCGAAATATAATGGGAACTAATGTCGCAATCAAGATCCGTCGTGATTAGGAAAAAAAAATAAAATAAAATACAGTCGTCGCTGGAGAGAAAACCCTGAGCCGTTTCCGGTAGGAAGAACAGCGAAAGTAGTTGCAAAAATGTAGGGTGGAGAGAAAGAGCATCTCTTTGATCGTCGCCGGTTCGCCACGAGCTCCGTCTTCGACTTGCCATCCACCCCCCCGTTGCACGTAGCGCGACGAACTCTCCCTCACTCTCGCCACCCTAATTACCCCGTTCCCGAGACCTTTCCTGTGACATTCGCGAGCTCCCGTTTCGCACCCCCCCCCCCCCCCCCCCCTGAACCGACTCGTTGACCAGGTGACTCGTACTAATTGCGTCACGCAATTACATCATCCATCTCGCTGCTTTATTTTTAATCCTCTTCACACAATTAACCCTGCGACGATGAAATCTGCCCAAAAAAATAAATAAATAAGAAACAAGAAAGAAAAAAAACAAACGTTGGAGTTGTTATAGAATTTTTTTGCACTTTTGACTGTATTTTTAAGAAAAAGTTATATGTATTATTTCTATGTGGGTGAATTCGATTCTTTTCATTCTTATTCATTGTACAGTGAGAAAAAGGATAGTATTTCCAATTATAACGAATAGTTCCCAGGCGGAACGTCTATATAGATAGTTTCTGATATATATTCAATTGATTAAACTATAAGTATTATTGTATAATTATTATTATGGTTGTAACCATGATTTTTTGTCATTGTCGTAACTACAAAATGTAGATTTTGTATAAAAATAGTTCCCCTTGGGAACTATTTTTTATGGTAAAAAGTCAGTATTGCTACTTTTAGTATGTAATTTTTTCTCAGTGTAGCAACTTTCTCTTCATAATCCCCCCTTATTTATGTAGTAATCTTCTCGTGTAATATCACTTACACTGTTAGTGCTATATACGGTAAATAATAATTCTGATTATATGAATCTTCTAACTACCATTATAATTGTTTTGCCCGATATATGTATTGTCAACCTGTAAAAAGCTAATGCCCGTTAAATGTATAGATACACAACTGAATGAATAAAAATAGAAACGCTATATTCGGAGACCATATCGATTATCGGAGTCCGTCCAACAAAAAAAAAAAAAACGTTATAGACATTATAAAATGTTCGCCACTTCTCTCTATATTGTTAAGAAAAAGTTAAATGTCTTATTTCCAACTGGCTGAGTCCGATAATGTTCTTAATTATTCACAGTAGCAACTTTCTCTCCATAATTCCCCTTATTTATCTAGTAATCTTATCGGGTAATGTTAATTACACTGTTAATGCTATATACGGAAAACAATAATTGTGATTCGAATTCTGACAATGATCAGGCTAAAAGCACAGGTTAGGCTATCAAACAAATACGTTTGCAGAATAGTGTGTGATAATTCGTTATACAAACTAAGGGTCGAATTTTAAGACATTAGTTTGTACTTAAGCTCTTCAGATCAAAGTTAGGATCGAAGTTTGGCCCGAACTTCATTGCGCGCTTAAGTGCGGACTTAAGGTTGGCCTTAAGTTCGACCTTGAAATCAAACTTAAGTCCAAACTTAACCACGCAATGAAGTTCGGGCCAAACTTCGATCCTAACTTTGGTCTCAAGAGCGATCTTAAGTTCAAACTAATGGCTTAAAATTTGACCCTAACACCGGAAGAGTTCTGTAAAGTCTGCTTTCGCCATGCCAACGAAACTGTCGTGCATTTTTTTTTTTCGACTGCCTACTTGTCTGAGGAAAATCTGTGTAGTGCGTTATTGGATAATTCTGAGCCCGGTGCATTGCAAGCTCTTCTTTTGTGTGTCAAACAGCCTTAAGCTACGTGCCTTTATGCTGAATGAGTAGTGGCATTTTGCTCTTAAATTCAATACATTAGTCCTCGTTGGTCCCTACGATATAAGTTTCTCACTGTGTATCTAGTATCTAAGAAGCCTCCGCTTGCAACAAGGGCTCTGCACCAAATAAATGATTGATTGATTAAATATAATTCTGATTATGGGAATGTTCTGAGGGGTACATGTTAAGACGTTAATATGAACTTAAGATCGAACTTAAGAACGAAGTTTGGCCTAAACTTCGTTGCGTGCTTATAATCTATCTTAAGCACGAGATCAAGTTCAATCCGCGGTTCGATCTTAAGTTCGAACTTAAGATAGATCTTAAGCATGCAATGAAATTGGGGCCAATCTTCAATCTTAAGTTCGATCTCAAGACCGATTTTAAGTTCAAACTTAAGTCCAATTTTAAGTTCAAACTTAAGTCCAATTTTAAGTTCAAACTTAAGTCCAATTTTAAGTTCAAACTTAAGTCCAATTTTAAGATCAAAGTTAGGTCCGAACTTAAGATCAAACTTAAGCACGCAATGAAGTTCGGGCCAAACTTCGATCTTAACTTCAAACTAACGTCATAAAATTCGATCCTAAGTGCCATTATAATGTTTATAATAGCGAGTAAAAAAAATATATATATCACCGAGTAAAAGGCTTATACCCGTTACCTGAATAAATAAATGAATAAATAAATAAATAAATAAATAAATAAATAAATAAATAAATAAATAAATAAATAAAAATAAAAACGAAACGCTATACTCGGCGACCATATCGACTATCGGAGCCCGCACGAATGCATTTGATAAAAATGATTAAAAAATAAATAAATAAAGTCGCTCGACGAGCGGAATGTATGAATATTCTAATACAATACGAGTGATACGCGTATTACATACTGGTCCGGCGTTCGCTCGTGCACGAGCCGTTACGTGAAGCCCATCGAGATAGATATTTCAATCGAGCGTACAGTGTTACGCGCCGTGGAACGCCGCTCCACGGTATCGCCGGAGTCTCGATATCCCGCGTACGTGCTCGATCGAAGGAAACGTACCGAATCCTGGCGCGGCACAGGAGAGGAAACGAGAATGAGGAAGAGCGAGGTCGACGTGCAACGAGAAAAATCAATGGCTCGTTCGCGTGTCGATTTATCTCGGTGCTACTCCTCCGTACGCCGAACCCATATGGAAGTTTCGACGTGTACGCTTCATCCACGTAGAGCGTACAGTTTACTCTGCTATATTCGACTGTTAAAAATCAATTAAAAAAAAAAAAAACACATTTTAAGTGCACAAAATTCTTTTCTGCGAAATTCGAAGCACTAAAATCCTCTTCCGTAGACCGGACACGTATGGACGTTTCGATGTGTCGGCGAGAGCGGGGCAAAATGGCACAGTGGGCAAAACTCCATTTTCCAATAGTTTTTGGACGCTCCATTTTTTGTCTCAACGATACATCCGGATTTTCAACCCCGTTTTGCCGCATTTGCCCCACTATCCCATTTTGCCCCGCTCTTCCGTACGCTTTATCCACGTAGACCGTACATTTTACTCTGGTACATTCGACCGTTAAAAGCAGTGAAGTTGATTGATTCAAATTGAGGTTGACTCAACCTCAATGAGGTCGATTGTTTCAAGTTCACTATCAGTTTCGCCGTATTCGACCTCACCGAGAGGTTGAGTTTTCAACATAAGGTTAGCTCGACCTCTCGGTGAGGTTAAATACGGCCAAACTCATGGTGAACTTGAATCAATATATCTCAACGAGGTTGAGCGAACCGCAGTGAGGTTGATTGATTCAAATTCAGGTTGACTCAACCTCAATTAGGTCGATTGGTTCAAGTTCACTATCAGTTTCGCCGTATTCGACCTCACCGAGAGGTTGAGTTAACAACATAAGGTTAGCTCAACCTCTCGGTGAGGTTAAATACGGCCAAACTCATGGTGAACTTGAATCAACATATCTCAACGAGGTTGAGCGAACCGCAGTGAGGTTGATTGATTCAAATTCAGGTTGACTCAACCTCAATGAGGTCGATTGGTTCAAGTTCACTATCAGTTTCGCCGTATTCGACCTCACCGAGAGGTTGAGTCAAGCTTCCCGAGTAGTAATTTTCGAGCGTTACATCGGGCCCTGATAAGGCCTGACAAGGGCCAGATAAGGCCTTATCAGGGCTCGACATAACGCTCAAAAATGTCTACTCGGGTTACGTCGTTAACTCAACCTCCCGGTGGTTGAGCCACCTAAATCGTCATTGAGCCAATCATATTCGTTTGGCTCAAGCGCTCATGTATGTTCGCTCCATCCCCGTTTTTTCTCTCAGTGTACCAAAACTTTTTATATCCCGTCCTCGCAACGGTAATTCCAGCACGTAATTATCGCAACGAGAAACGCCACCGAAAATTTAACGGATCAACGACAACATTGCTTTATATATATATATATATATCTCTCTATAATATAAAAAGATTTCGCCGCTGTCGCCGCCGCCGCCGCCGCCGCCGCCGCCGCCGCCGCCGCCGTCGCCGCCGTGTCAAGAATCGAGGGGGGGGGGGGGGGGGGGGGGGGGGGGGGGGGGGTAGAATAATAAGGGCTTAAGTCCATCCTTAAAGGGCCTTGGAATTATAAGGGCCTAAGTCCATCCTTAAAGGGCCTTGGAATTATAAGGGCCTAAGTCCATCCTTAAAGGGCCTTGGAATTATAAGGGCCCAAGTCCATTTAGCATAAGGGGATTGGAATAATGAGGGGGGTAAAAGACTTAGGATATAATATAATATAATATAAAAGGATTTCGCCGCTGTCGCCGCCGTGTCAAGAATCGAGGGGGGGATAGTACTTGGACGCGGTCACCCATCCAAGTATTGAACCCGTCTTTTGAAGTATTTGGAATAACAAGTGTTTACGTCCAGAAATGGGTGCGAGCGCGCGAAGCGCGCGAGCCACAATAACCCACTAGTATATATATATATATATATATACAATCTCCCGTTGATTAATTTTCATGCCCCGGAGGAGGTTCATGAAAATTTATTTCTCCTTCGATGTAAAAAGCAGCGTGCAGCCGGAGCCATATATTGGATTAGTTTTTAGCCCGCCGGTCCACAACGTAATCCCGCAGCCTGCCACTGCGATGCGTATCTCTTTCACTCTTGCTCACTCGTAATACCGCCGAAGGATCCGTAAAAGCAATTTAGAGATTACGCATCTTTAAAGACGGGGATGACTCCGATGGAGTCTCCGCGAGTAGAGACAGGGTCACTTTTCTCTCTGCCTCTTTATTACATTCGTTATCCGATTTCGCTCGCAAAGGTCGCGTGGCTCGAGTGGAGGGGGCGCTGCAGTAAAGAGGAACGGCCGATAGCGGTGCCGCGTTCGGGCCGCTACTCCTTATGCACCAATGTGGATAATCCTGGGACGGGAGATTCATCGTTAAATTCTCGAAGCCCGACTCGGGAGCGCGAGAACGCTGGAATACCGGCTGCATCGATCAAAGATAGATGCGGCAGCCCTGGTTCACAATTTTCGAAAACGGTACTAGAAACAAACAAAGCTCCCTCTATGAGGGAGCAAAAATGTACGTTATATAATAATATATAACAATAATAATATAATATTATTATCTTATATTAAATATTATATAAATAACTGTATATTATATTACGCATAATTATTCTAAAAACCGAAAGCGGTGGATGCGCGGTTGGCGCACGGCTCCGGTGGTCTCCCAAGTCAAGCAAGATCGTTCGCGGTCAGTAGTTGGATGGGTGACCGCTTAGCCGTGCGCTAGCTGGCGCATCGACCGTTCAGCGGGAGGCGCTTTCTTCTGAAACTTTGGTGTTTGTGCACTTTACTTAAAGTGCAAAAATACCGGAGGATCAGTAGAATATGGCCGTCTGTACCGGCACGGGTTTTCCGTAGTTTCCCCTTGTCCCCGGCAAATGCGGTACAGTGTAGCTAAGTCGGCTACGGACGCACTGGAAGTTGGGTAGCTTAGCTGAGTGCGGGTAGGGAGTGCTAGGGGGGAATCGGGATGGGGTTCCGTAAAAACTCAGAAGGGTTTACGGTGGAAAAATGGAACAAATATAAAAATAAATATAATTATTATATCAGTAGAAGTAAAAGTGTAGTAAAAGTGTATTGACAATATCAATTAGTCCATAAAATATCCGATACATCTCTCTATGTAGTACACTCAGAAAAAGAAATTGTTGGATCAAGCAAATGCGCGGTGACATACGTTCAAAGGTGTATTTTGTTGGTACGACAAAGACGTTTGTTTCAATCGACAAATTTTGAAGAAGTTAAAGCGGATAATCGTTTAACGAAACAATGCTTTATTTGTACCACACAAATAACAGCTTTGAACGTATGTCACCGCGACTTTTGGTTAATTCAACCAATGTTTTTTCTCAGTGTAGTTACAACGCTTTCAATGACATTAACAATGGGCTATCGATCGGAATCCTTAGGCCCGAGGTTTTCACTACGTTCAGTTGGATTAATTAAATTTTCTTATTATTATTATTATATCAATTTTTTTTTTTTTTTTTTTTCGTGCATCGAATGGAAGTTTCATTAAAGCTCGACTCGGGAGCGCGAGAACATTGGAAACCCGACTGCATCCATCAAAGATAGATACAACAGCCCTGATCCACCCAACACCGCCTTTTTCAAAAACGGAACGACCAGAAACATAAATTATCTAAAATAAATCATCCAGCAAATAAATCATTTTTCCGGATGTGCGAATTGACACTCTGTTACTCGACATCAACAAGATAATGCAATAACAATAACAATTATATTATTATTATTATTATTATTATTATTATTATATAAAAAATGTATATATAGTTTTATCGTGGATCAAATGGAAGGCACACGGCACGCAGGAGACTCTTCAGGATTCCGTCAGAGTGCCGTCAGAATGAGCAAAGTACCTTACATAATCATAAATGTATATCTTAATTCAGTCGCCGTGGCGTTACGACAAGAAGGAGGGTATTTGTCACGGGTGCCCAGGGCCAGAATGCCACGGGGAATGTGGCAGAGGGTAGTAAGAGAACGTACAAATGCCTTGGGGGGCTGAGTGTGAGAGGGTTGCTGCACCAGGGCTGGTCCCGGCACGAGTGGAGGAAAGAGGACCTCGTGAATTCCATATGCGGCAAGGGGTCGCGGAATGCTCACTGGCCCGGCTTGTCGCTCTCTCGCTCTCTCTCTCTGCATCCTCCGGCAACTTGTCCCACGCTCCCCTGACTCGGTATACTACGGTCCGAATTCGTGTGCACCGAGGAGATTATAACTGTCGACCCGTGTTACCAGATCTCTTTAAAGCGAGCAAGCGGACCAAACCGGAGCCTCCCCGTCTCTTTCCCTCTGCGGCCTTCTATATTTCTTCCATACATGGCGAGGGAGCGGGGAACGAGGGAGTTAAACGCTCGTACATTCGCCGAGGTACACGGAGGGAAAACAGACGAAAGAAAGGGGTGAGCTACAAGGAGATGGCCTCGAAAGCGTGGCCCGGCGAGGTGCTTCCCTACGACCCGGAAGCTCCAAATTTAGGGCCTCGAAAGAGCTTCCGTGACGCCATCTATGCAGTGCGTAAACCCGCGATACTCTTCGATATTAACGGGAGCTGCAGGAAAAGCTTTCTTGAAATGTGGTCCCATCGGGGTGATGTACGGTGGCGAAAGAGTGGTGGGAGCTGTTGCTGCTAACGACTAGCACTTTACTCATTCTGATGCTCATCGGTAACAAGCTATGCTTGCATTTCATCATTGTTGAAATACCGTCAGAAGGAAATGCATCCTTATCGTCTTGTTTTCCTTTCTTTTGGGGTGAAGTGCTATGATGAACAAGTGGTGTTAGCTGTTGCTGCTAACGACTAGCACTTTACTCATTCTGATGCTCATCAGTAACAAGCTATGCTTGCATTTCATCATTGTTGAAATACCGACAGAAGGAAATGCATCCTTATCGTCTTGTTTTCTTTTCTTTTGGGGTGAAGTGCTATGATGAACAAGTGGTGTTAGCTGTTGCTGCTAACGACTAGCACTTTACTCATTCTGATGCTCATCAGTAACAAACTATGCTTGCATTTCATCATTGTTAAAATACCAAAGGAGAGAAATGCTTCCTTATCGTCTTTTTTCCTTTCTTTTGGGGCGCAATGCAATGACGAACAAGTGGTGCAAGCTGCTGCCGCTAACGACTAGCCCCATCCAGCCAACCCACTTTGCTCACTCTAATGCTCATCAGTAAAATTCTAGGATTCGTCGGCGAATATCCTCCGGCATCCGCACCGTGACGTTGAAATTCGGAAAACCCAGTTGAAATGGAATTCAGATGAAATTCCATCTTACCAGCAATTCTTGCATTTTATCGTTGTTAAAATACTGACAGAGGGACATTCTTCCTTATCGTCCTTTCTTTCCGCTTTTTCGGCCTGAAGTGCGAGGACGAACAAGTGGTGTGAGCTGTTACTGCTAACGACTAGCCCCGTCCAGGCAACCCGCTTTACTCATTCTGATGCTCATCAGTAAAATTCTAGCATTCGTCTGTGAATATCGGAGAATCCAGTTGAAATGGAATTCAGATGAAATTCCACCTTACCAGCAATGCTTGCATGTTATCATTGTTAAAATACCAACGGAGGGAAATGCTTCCTTATCGTCCTTAATTTTACCTTTTTCAGACTAAAGTGCGATGACGAACAAGTGGTGAGAGTTGTTTCCGCTAATGATTAGCCGCCCACCCAGCCCACTTTACTCATTCTGATTCTCATCCGTAATTCAGGGATCCGTCTAACTTTATGGCTATCTCCCGGTATCTGCACAGTATCACTGAAATTCGGAAAATCCCGTTGAAATGGAATTCACATGAAATTCCACCTTACAAGCAATGCTCGCATTGCATCATTAAAATACCGACAGAGGGAAATGCTTCGTTATCGTATTTTTTTCCTGCGGCTTCGAAACGTTCTTCCATCTTCTTTTTCTAGTGTTGCTGGATCTCGGTAAAGAAATTAATTTCTTCCATACTTTGAAAACTTTTCTAATCTGATCAGCAGTCCTCTTCGGTTCTTCATTTCCAAGATCCCTGATGTGGAGACGCATTTCTCGTACCCATGTGGAGAAAGTTTCATTCGGTGTCCAGTTATCGTCCAGCCCCTTTTCCGAGTTTTTAACGCACGGTGAACTTCGGGTTCATGATCCTTTCCGATGTCCTCGAAGAAAGCCCTGTCCTTGTTTCACGCCCAGATGATAAATTGGTTTGAGTTCCTCCGACCAGTGGATACAATATCCTCCTGTTTGCTGCAGTTTCCGAGCAACCGTCAATTCCATTTTCTCTTTTCATCGGATCCTGGTAAAGACCAAATTTATTTTTATTAAAACGTTTCGACTCTGTGGGAAGTTCTCCTCGGTTCTTCATTTCCAAGACTCCCGATAGAGACGTATTTCTTATGCCCGTGTGAAGACCGTTTCATTGAGTGTCCAGTTGTGGTCCAGCCCCTTTTCCGAGTTTTTAACGCTCGGTGAACTTCGGGTTCATGATCCTTTCCGATGTCCTCGAAGAAAGCCCTGTCCTTGTTTCACGCCCAGATGATAAATTGGTTTGAGTTCCTCCGACCAGTGGATACAATATCCTCCTCTTTGCTGCAGTTTCCGAGCAACCGTCAATTCCATTTTCTCTTTTCATCGGATCCTGGTAAAGACCAAATTTATTTTTATTAAAACGTTTCGACTCTGAGGGAAGTTGTCTTCGGTTCTTCACTTCAAAGACTCCCCATAGAGAGGTATTTCTCATGACTGTGTGAAGACAGCTTCATTGAGTGTCCAGTTATGGTCCATTTCATTTTCCAAGTTTTTAACGCACGGTGAACTCCAGATCCATGATCTGTTCTGATGTCCTCAAAGAAAACCCTGTCCTTGTTTCACGCCGAGATGATAAATTGGTTTGAATCCCTTCGACCGGTAGATACAATATCCCCTTGTTTCCTGCATTTTCCGAGCAACCTTCAATTCCATTTTCTCTTTTCATCGGATCCTGGTAAAGACCAAATTCATTATTATTAAAACGTTTCGACTCTGAAGGAAGTTCTCTTCGGTTCTTCACTTCAAAGACTCCCCATAGAGAGGTATTTCTCATGCCCGTGTGAAGACAGCTTCATTGAGTGTCCAGTTATGGTCCATTTCATTTTCCAAGTTTTTAACGCACGGGGAACTCCAGATCCATGATCTGTTCTGATGTCCTCAAAGAAAACCCTGTCCTTGTTTCACGCCGAGATGATAAATTGGTTTGAATCCCTTCGACCGGTAGATACAATATCCCCTTGTTTCCTGCATTTTCCGAGCAACCTTCAATTCCATTTTCTCTTTTCATCGGATCCTGGTAAAGACCAAATTCATTATTATTAAAACGTTTCGACTCTGAAGGAAGTTCTCTTCGGTTCTTCACTTCAAAGACTCCCCATAGAGAGGTATTTCTCATGCCCGTGTGAAGACAGCTTCATTGAGTGTCCAGTTATGGTCCATTTCATTTTCCAAGTTTTTAACGCACGGTGAACGCCAGATCCATGATCCGTTTTGATGTCCTCAAAGAAAACCCTGTCCTTGTTTCACGCCGAGATGATAAATTGGTTTGAGTTCCTCCGACCAGTAGATACAATATCCTCCCGTTTGCTGCAGTTTCCGAGCAACCTTCAATTCCATTTTCTCTTTTCATCGGATCCTGGTAAAGACCAAATTCATTATTATTAAAACGTTTCGACTCTGAAGGAAGTTCTCTTCGGTTCTTCACTTCAAAGACTCCCCATAGAGAAGTATTTCTCATGCCCGTGTGAAGACAGCTTCATTGAGTGTCCAGTTATGGTCCATTTCATTTTCCAAGATTTTAACGCACGGTGAACGCCAGATCCATGATCTGTTTTGATGTCCTCAAAGAAAACCCTTTCCTTGTTTCACGCTGAGATGATAAATTGGGTTGAATCCCTTCGACCGGTAGATACAATATCCCCTTGTTTCCTGCATTTTCCGAGCGGTCTTCAGTTCCGTTTTCTCGTCTCATCGGAAACAAAATTCATTTTTTATCAAAACGTTTCGACTCTGAGGAGGGTTTTTCTTCAGCCACTTGTTTCCAAGATACCCGGTGATAGAAGTGGCTTATTGTTCACCTTCTTCCGTTCGATTTTCGCGTTTTCGGACAGTAGAAGGCACATGGATGTGGAAGTTGATCGGTGCGCGGTCTCCTCGTCGATAGCGTCGAGTGGGTCGCATTACTACAACATCCCTCGAACCTACGAGAGCGCGGAATCGACAGCACATTATCTCTCTCCCCTCGCTATAGAGAGAATCGCTTCGCATCAAAGTACCCTTTGACATCGCGTCCCGGCGTGCGTCCATGGATGGCCGTTGGCTCGATGATACTCGATAATCGATTCGAAAAACAGAATATGCGACAGTTTGCGTGCGTGTTCACGGACTGGCACGCGCGCTCTTACACTCGACCCAAAGTGGCCATACGCGAGTACCAGAATGTAATTGGTCAAACCGGACATGCCACGACGCTCCGTGATCAAACGAACTCTACTCGTCATTGCTTTAATTGGCCCGTCACGGAGGACTGTAATGGATAGAATAACTAGCATGTACTGTGCCGTTTCGTCGCAAGTGATACGAATTACCGAAACGTCAATCGTTACCATAATAATTACTCCGAACGTTGAATACATTTTTCACAAAATGAGTAGCAATTTTTACTTAAAATAATGTTTTTTTTAATTCAACTTCTTTTTTAATTTGTTATATAATTATTCGGTCGGGAATTTTCTATTTCCCGGACCATTTTTGAAATTCACTAACATTTCCCAGGCTCCTCAACCAATTTTGTTGTTTCTTTCACAATTCCCAATTTTTATGGTTAAAAAAATCACCACTAAGAAAATATGTAAGCAGGGTGATATAGAGATTTGTTTGCGGTTCAAAATTGCAAAATTTCTCTGCATCAAACCCGAGTTTCAACACCCATGTTGATCCCCACTGTCGATTGTCGGAGTCGGGCCTCGGGCGAAAAAGGCATTAATTAGCATAGATGTTGTGGAATGTTTTACTGTAAAGAAAAAAAATCATGGCTAATAATTTGATTAATTTTTAAGCCGGTTGATGCAGAAATTTGTTTGCGGTTCAAAGTTGTAAACTTTCTCTGCACAATGAGAAAAAGGATACTATTTCCTGCTGTAACGCATAGTGCCCAGGGGGAACGTCTATGTAGATAGTTCCTGATAGTATATATTCAATTGGTTAAACTATAACTATCGAGGGTAAAAGTGGGGACTATGGCCCGGTCCATATATCATTGATTCACGTGTTAATCGAGGTGGGTCATATTCACCACTTTTACCCTATATAAAAACTATATAAAAAATATATATATAAACTATAACTATCACTATATATGGTTATATATAAGTACATAATTATGGTCATACATAAGTACATAAACATGACAACCATGATGTCATTGTCGTAACTATAAAAATGTAGATGTTCCCCGTGGGAACAATTTTCTATGGTAAAAAGCAGAGCTGGGCAAAATACTCGAAAGTACTTAAAATATAAAATACAAAATACCATATGTATTTAAAATACAAAATACTTTTTGTATTTTAAATACATTTATAAGTACTTTTTTAAATACTTTGTAAAAATCAATACGTGGGATGAACGGACAGGACGGACGGGGCGTATGGGACAGTGTGGGGCAGGGTGGGACAGGATGGAACAGGATGGATGGATGTTGGACGGATAAGTCAGTTTGGTCGGCCAGATGGATGTTCCATTCGCCGCCTTAAGCAGCATAGTCGGCTTGGCCGGCCAAACCGTGTAGCCCTACTCCATATTCGAAACTTTTTCCCGCTCATCTATCATCGCCACCCATCGATCTATCCATCCATCCATCCTCTTCACCCATCGATCTATCCATCTATCCATCCTCTTCACCCATCGATCGATCCATCCAGCCATCCTCTCCACCCATCGATCTATCCATCCAGCCATCCTCTCCACCCATCGATCTATCCATCCAGCCATCCTCTCCACCCATCGATCTATCCATCTATCCATCCTCTTCACCCATCGATCGATCCATCCACCCATCGATCTATCCATCTATCCATCCTCTTCACCCATCGATCGATCCATCCAGCCATCCTCTCCACCCATCGATCTATCCATCCAGCCATCCTCTCCACCCATCGATCTATCCATCCAGCCATCCTCTTCACCCATCGATCTATCCATCTATCCATCCTCTTCACCCATCGATCGATCCATCCAGCCATCCTCTCCACCCATCGATCTATCCATCCAGCCATCCTCTCCACCCATCGATCGATCCATCCAGCCATCCTCTCCACCCATCGATCTATCCATCCAGCCATCCTCTCCACCCATCGATCTATCCATCTATCCCGTCCGTCCATCGATCCATTCATCACGTCCGTCCATCTATCCCGTCCGGCCTAACCGTACAGCCTTAATATGGAGAAATCCAAAAGTATTTTGTATTTTGTTCTTAAAGGCCCGAAAAGTACTTAAAATACTAAAAAGTATTTGAGTACTTAAAATATGTCTTTAAAATAATAAAAATTCATCAAGTATTTAAAATACTGCCCAGCTCTGGTAAAAAGTGAGTATTCTCGCTCTCGCTATCTAATTTTTTCTCGGTGGAGCACACCCATCTCGATCCCCACCGTCGATTATTGGGGGTCGGGTTTCGCTCGAATGAGACATTGATTAGCATAGATTTCAGGGTATGTTCTACAGCATTAATGGGCCGCGGAGAGGGTCTTGGCCCAGGGGATAAAGATAAGCCGGGCGTCAGCTCGAGTAGTCTGGCGAGAGGGTGGACTCCGCTTCCCCCGCCTTCGCCGTGGCGATACAACGGCCGACACCTCCGCGATTCGACCTATCGCCAAACCCTCGTCGACCCCTCGAAAGCTCTTCGTCATACTCGGAGCTATAGTCGTTCTCTCCCCGTTCAGCCCGTCGTCACCCTCGACCGTTGTCTGGCCAGGTGCGCCGTCGGAACACACCGTTTCCACGAGACTCGTCTCGTTTGCGTGTTAAATCGAAAAGTTAATGCGTCACGTGGAGGAGGAGAACGTCCGCGCGCATGGCCTATATTCCGGGCAAGTCGTTCGCTGGAAAAACCCACACAAGTTTTTTTTTTTTTTTTTTCATGAGCAAAAACTTGAGTCTCACCGTTTACGTACCGGTGCGACAACTTTTTATACTCGACGCTACAAACGCCTCGCTTATGAGGCCGGACTATCCACTCCGAGCCCTTTGAAACACATTTTCTTTTTTGCACTCCCTTTTTTTCCTCCTCGGTGCAGATAACAGCGGAAACGAAGTAGCGGCCTTAAAGCCTCTTTTAATCCGATAGAGACACACACACACACGCACTGTGTAAACGGCGGGGAGAAGAAAAATTAACTAAAAAAAAAATACCAGGCGAATAAGGCATTAAAGATGGAAGCGAGAAAAAATTGTATGCGAGCTGCGGAGGATAAGAGGGAACTCTGGAGTCTTGAATACCGACGGACACTCGAGAACGAGGCGAGTCTTTGCAACTCGCGAAAGTTATCTTGTACCGCGTACGAATTTTCTTGCCGGTGCGTTATAATTATCCGGGTTATAAAGTTGCTTAACGCGAGAGGAGGGGGGAGAAGATGGACGAAGTTTTTAACTGGGAAGGAGGAAGAGATTTAAAAAAAAAAAGTATTGAACGTCCCGGTAGGAAGATTGTCGAGGCTGAACTGGGATACAGTCTCGTTATAACTGTGACGAGTTTGGCTCGAAGATTCTGATCGCGGTGCGGTCGGTGTAATCGATAGCGCTGGGTGGATTTACCGAACGAGGGAGCGTCTATGGCAACTGAATTAAGGGGCGTTGGGCCCGTTTTCAACTCCTCACTTACTTTTTTTATCGACTGAACTGGGCTGTTTCTTAGTTTCAATTTAGAATTATTAACGTGCTACGCATATGCTTCGAATCGTTCAGGATTATAATGTTGACATAAACGCTTCGGCCTGCAGTCGAATTCTCGTCAACTACGCACCAGGATTTAAGAAAATCCAATATTCCAGTTTGCGAAAAGCATGAACATACTGTCACGATTGACCCGTGGTCCCCCCGGCTCCGCGTCGTGCCCTACGCTACATTCATGCGCTTTTTATCGGCTCCCGATCGCTTGCCCAAGTGGACAGTTAAACGTAAACGTACACTGTGAAACTTAATTGTAAATGGAATTTACTGGAAATTGAAATTTGGCTACATTGCTTACATTAATCGAACATTAATGTACTTTTTTTTTTTGTAAAACGAAAAAACCAGATATGAAAATTACAAATCTTTTGCCTAAAATTTACAAAAATGTCCTTTAAAAATACAAATTTTACTGTAAAATAGCAACATAAACAGTTTATGTAAAAATGTTTCCAATACCGTTCATTAGTTTTCAAAATAAATTGTTGTACAGTGTAGAATACACTTTACACGGATTTCTTTTGTGTAATATACTTTCTGACGGTTTTGGAATAGAGTAAACCAGCCAATGAATGGACAGGGCCAACGAATGGACACTTTCCATAAGAGCACGTGCATAAAAAAAAACGCCTATTCATTGGCTTTTTCGTCTGCTTAACTGTCGATTCATTGGCCGGTTCAGGCCATATCAATGATGTAACATCGATTCTACGAAATTGCCTTATCCCGTCGGTAAAACAGCAAGGTCCAGCACCCCTTAAAGCGATGGCAAAAGATCGTCCCGCTCATCCGCCCCCCGCGCTCGATCGGTAACAAATCGGCATTCCTATTTTCACTGAACAATTTCGCCAAGGATGTCGATGTTTCGGACGAAAGTGGAATTTGATTTTCATGCGTTCGTACATTCCGTACGGACGCATGAAAACGATTCCGCACGATCAACCTAATTTAAATTAGGTTGATCGTAAATTTGAAATGTTTCCGAAACGTAAAGAATAGGAAATCCAATTCGTTACGGACCGAGCGGGAAATTCGTAGTAGAATCGCCGCCTTTTTCCACGCTACTCTATTTTCGTGTATCCACGCACATTTCGTAGGGCAAACCTAATTTTCTTTCGTCGAAACCATTAATGGTATCGTACAGAATGGGAAATGCTATTTGTTACTGACTGAGCGGAAAATGTATGGTGTAAGTAAAGCCTTTTCTCGACGCTGCTCTGAGTGCAGTCGCGGACCAGAACCGTGAGTATTTATCGAAAAAAAAGGAACCCCCACCGTACGAACAATAACGCTCCATTGCGTTACTCTCCTTCGATCGACTATCAGTCACGCGATTCCACTCAGCTATTTTCACCGAAACCGTTGATATTTCGGCCGAAAGAAGAATTTGATTGTCGTGCCTCTATGCACATTCCGTACGATAAACCTAATTTTGCTTTCGTAGAAAAACAATAAATACGATTTGTTACCGACCGAGCATGAAATTTACGGTAGCCTTTCCTCGACGCTGCTCAGCCTGCATGAAATGTTTGGTCGATTGAACAAAATGTTTTTTACAATCAATACTAGAACAGTCAATTCAACTAAATATTCGGTCACACGACTAAATCTACGTTCAATCAACTAAGTATTTCTTTTAATCGATCCAAATATTTGCTGCGCCACCCGCAACCGCAACCGTTGATATTACCAAACATTTTTATCGGTGTTGAAAACAATAAATTCGATTTGTTACCGACCGAGCACGAAATTTACGGTAGCCTTTTCTCGACGCTGCTCAGCCTGCAGGAAATGTTTGGTCGATTGAACAAAATGTTTTTTACAATCAATAATAGAACAGTCAATTCAACTAAATATTCGGTCACACGTCTAAATATACATTCAATCAACTAAATATTTCTTTTAATCGATCCAAATATTCTCTTCGCCACCCGCAACCGCAACCGTTCATATTACCAAACATTTTTATCGGTGTAGAAAACAATAAATACGATTTGTTACCGACCGAGCACGAAATTTACGGTAGGGTTTCCTCGACGCTGCTCAGCCTGCAGGAAGTCTTTGGTTGATTGAACAAAATGTTTTTTACAATCAATAATAGAACAGTCAATTCAACTAAATATTCGGTCACACGTCTAAATATACATTCAATCAACTAAATATTTCTTTTAATCGATCCAAATATTCTCTTCGCCACCCGCAACCGCAACCGTTGATATTACCAAACATTTTTATCGGTGTTGAAAACAATAAATTCGATTTGTTACCGACCGAGCACGAAATTTACGGTAGCCTTTCCTCGACGCTGCTCTGCCCGCAGTCGCCGAACCGGAACCGCGAGTATTTATCGAAAAGATGAAACATCGAGGATCCGAAAAACAACGCACCATTGCCTAACTCTCCTTCGATCGACGATATCAATCACGCAATTCCGCGCGAGTCACAGTTCCATGGCTCGCGCGCCAGAAGCGGGGCGTTGTGTGCAAACGAAGAAACGCTATTTCTCGCTAATGCAGCCACGCATACCCGCGATCTCGTCGGATAACCCCGGAAACAAGAGGGACCGCACGAATTTCGGGCTCCCCTCTCCGGTTTCCAATTTGCGAAATTGCCCGTGAAATCGTTCGTTTATGAGCCGAGATAAACGCTCGTCCGAGAAACGGACGGAGGGCTTCGTCGGGCTCGTGTCTCTCGACCAGCTTCGCCTGACTGTGAAGCACGCTACTCCATAGCTCATGCTCTCGCGGTTCGCTATCGAATCGCATCGCAGTCAGGGCTTCCTCTGTGAAGCCACCTACGCGGATTATCGTAATTGGCGAGCGCTCTGATAGGACCGCCGAGAGAGTTCATAGCGTTCGCCGCTGGACGAGCTCGCCGCAGTCGATTCATCTTGTCGATGCATCATTCCGCAAGTAAGGTAATGCACTAATGAGTGGCTACGCAGAATTAAGTTTGTAACGAGTTTAATGGTCAAAAGATTGCAGTTACTGTTAAAATTGTACATATAATTATTAATCGATATATGCATGTGAATAATCATTTAATTGTTACATTTGCCTGAGCGGCAGTCGATCTTTGTGTTCCGAGACTGGTACGCGGAATCGTGAATCGACAAACCCAGTGTAGTGCATGTAGTGTCATATTTTATTGCAGTTGCTGTTAAATTGGTACCTACAATTAGTAGTTGATATGCGTGCGAAAGGTCGGCATAGACGCTGCGTAAATAATAATAAAAAAAAAGTTAAGTTTCCGGGATTTGTTGAAAAATTAAATTTTGCATAAATTTGTTAATAACATTTTGGAATTATTATTATGTAAAATTAATCTTTTCGGCATCTTTAGTACGCTTGATTTTTTTTCAGGTTTTTATACCATCGAGAAGTGTTTACAATTCCCTCTCAATTCTGTGAAACTTATGCGAAATCAACACCATTCGCAGGGACCGCCTTAAACGTCCGGCCATTGGTACTTTAACCTACCGAGCGGCCCGTTCGCTCGTTGATCGTTCGTCCGGCATTGATTACTGACTAATGAAATAACGAATCGCCCCGTTGATATTTAATGCTTCGAGCGAGGACCCGCCCGGCGACAGCAAAATGGCAAAGTTGATTGGCGAGCAATTTGTTAAATCGACACGCGCTGCAAAACGGTACGCTGCGGGGTGGCGCCTTCGGCGCGCGGGGATTCCCCTAAATTTATTGTGCTCTCGTACGGAACTCCGTTCCGGCTCCGGCAGCGAAAGCGTGGAGAGCGTGTTATCGGCCGGTTATTTCGTTCCGACAACCCCGTCCAACCGAGGGCCACACGTGACTCGGTAATTCGTTAATACAAGTGCTTGATAACGAGGTCCGTGAGGTGATTCCAAATGTGGGACGTTGGACCCGACGGCGCCGTCGGACACTCGCCGCCGACGAATGTACGCGTTGTTGTTCCCTGCCTCCGTTCCCGTCCCGCTCGGTTCATCCGAATGCTGCATACGCGAGTCGATTTTGGCGAATGCCAGTCGAAAGCGGAAAAATAAAATCGCCACGCTGGTGGGACGGAGATTGAAACTGGTAACGTTCGGTGTCGTGGGTGAAAGAGGAAAAATTATTACGGCTATCTGACTGGAGCAAACAGTTGCCAACGACGAGAAACAAAACGAAACCTGCAGCCCCGATAGGCTTTCGTGAAAAAGTTTCAGCAATGTTGCATTATTGCAAAATGTTGCATTAATCGCATTAATTCGAAATGCTGCATTAATTGTATTAATGGAAAATGTTGCATTAATTGCATTCGTGCAAGATGTTGCATCAATTGCATTCGTGCAAGATGTTTCATGAATGGCATTCATGCAAAATGTTGCATTAATCGCATTAATGCAAAATGTTGCATTAATAGCATTAATGCCAAATCTTGCATTCATTGCATTAATGCAAAATGTTGCATTCATTGCATTAATGCAAAATGTTGCATTCATTGCATTCATGCATAATGTTGCGTTAATAGCACTCATGCAAAATGTTGCATTAATAGCATTCATGTAAAATATTGGATTAATGTTGCATAGAATATATTAATGTCGCATAACAATGCATGAATGTTGTATTAATGCAACAATGCATTAATGTTGGATTAATGCAAAATGCATTAATGTTGCTTTAATGTTATAATGCATGAATGTTGTATTCATGCAACAATGCATTAATAGAACGGAGGAAGAGAGAACTTCCGCCGTTTCCGTCACTCCGTCCATCCGAATGCTGCATACGCGAGTCGATATTGCCAAATCTGGTATCGTTCGGTTTCAAGCCAAAAAACGAAAAAATAAATCATTTAACTGACCGGAGCAAGCAATTGCTAACGGTTAAAGCAAAACGACCTGCACCTCGATAGGCTTTCGTGGAAACGTTGAATTAATGTATCCAATCAGAATCCTATGAAGGACGTCAAAATGTTCCTCGCAGCATTGCGCGAACCTAAGTAAAGTTCGACTGCAAGGCGAGCCGAAGAAATGACTTTAAAAAAAACTTAACTGACCGGAGCAAACAATTGCCAACGGTGAAAGCAAAACCACGGGCAGCCTCGATATGCTGTCGTGAAAAAGTTGCATTAATGTATCAAATCAGAATGCAACGAACGAATACAATTTTCCGTGCAACATTGCGCAGCGAGTCCGAGAATGGTTCGGCTGGAAAACGAACTGAAGAGTATTTTTTTCATTTTTCTCAGTTGAAAAATTGAGGAGCCCGAGGAAACCGCGTAACAACCTTTATTCTCGGGTTACGCATTGTGCTGCATTGGAAAGCTCCGACGATCTCGGTCGGAGCGACGGGAACGTCGGCGGGGAAATTGGAAAACAGCCCGGAGCGAAAAACGCGTGCGGTGCGGGAAGACGGTGAAACAGAACTTAGTTGGCTTCGGCGAGCGGGGTTGGTTCTTCGGAGGTATAATGTAGACAGCGTACAATGCAGCGACCGAGTTGTCGAGGAACAGTAATTGGAATATCTGAACTGTATAGACCGATGTTTACATCTTTGCTACAAAGTTCAACGCTTTCGAATGGTAAACACCACAAATTAAATATGTTTCTAGATTCTCGAGTGGATTTTTGCGCGTTAACCCTTCAAGTACGGCGGACTTGTCTTACCTTCTTTTAGATTAGAAAAAAAACGATAAGAATGCTTGTAATTAAGTTTCTTCTGCGTTGTCAAAACAAAACAACACTTCTAGATGCGTCTCTGAATTTTTTGTTGCTAAACTTGTTATTCGAATCGTCCGAAAGTTGCGTCTAGGCAAATCCTGGGTGCTCGTTGAACAAGTGAAGGGTTAACTGTTGATTCGTTGCGAGTCGAGTTATAGATTTTTTTTAAGGCCACGTCATGGGGACTTCGTTTTCGTACGGAAAAAAGGGTTGCTTGATTTGGCCAATTTTTGCACCGGACGAGAATAGGCCGTTCAATGTGTTAGTCCAGAGGTGGGCAAATGCACGAAGTACTTGACGTACGTATTGAAGTATCAAGTACTGAGTCAGTGCCCACTACTCAGAACTTCAGGAATTTAGTTCTGTCAGTACTCAATACGTCAGTACTGAAGAACTACCTAGCGCTCAGTACTTCGACTACTTCATACTTGAATACGTACTTCTAGTACTTAGGGTATTCGCCCAACTCTGGTTTAGTCCAACCAGTTAAATTGGTTTCCCAACTGAGCAATATTTGCACGAGACAAGAATCGATCGTTCAATAGCTTAGTCGAGCCAGTTAAATTGGTTCCCAACTACCAAATTCGTCAATCCAACTAATAAGATTTTTGGCCCAGTCAATTTGTCACGGGCCAGGTGACCTACAACTAAGAGGTCACCTAGGCTGGGCAATCATTTTGTTTAGCGAACCTCGAGGTCAGAGTGAAAACACCGTAGATCACAGATCGACGATGAACCCGATAGAAAGAAGACCGGTCCGATCCGAAAAAAAGATCAAAGACTTGGTCCGAGAACCAGTAAAGTTCGTCGACCCAGCGAACAAATCTTTCGGCTGGGATTTTCTTCACTGAGCCCCGGGGTCTAAGGGAAGACACACTAAATCACCTGTGCCCGCCGATAATATTCTTCAGCGAACCACGGGATCAAAGTGGTAACACAGTAGATCACAGATCTACGATGAATCCGATAGAAGAGAGACCAGTCCGCGAACTAGTGAGGTTCATCGACCCGACGAATAAATTTCGGTGCTCCAGCCATTTTATCGTCCAACTCCACGAGCACTGAGAGGTCACCTGGTCCTTCCAATAATTTTCTTCACCCAACCACCAAGTCAAAGTGAAAACACAGTAGATCAAAGATCCACGATGAATCCAATAGAAAGGCGACTTATCCAACTATCAGTAAAGTTCTACAATTTCCTTCACCGAACCACGAGATCAAAATGAAAAATCGAAATGATGAATCCAACAGAAAGGAAACCGATCGGAGAATCAGTCAAGTTCGCCTATCCGTCGAATGATTTTTGACCCTTCCAATTTATCCTCCAGCTCCCTCACTGAGAGGTCACCTGGTCCTCCCAATAATTTTCTTCACCCAACCACCAGGTCAAAGTGAAAACACAGTAGATCAAAGATCCACGATGAATCCAATAGAAAGGCGACTTATCCAACTATCAGTAAAGTTCTACAATTTCCTTCACCGAACCACGAGATCAAAATGAAAAATCAAAATGATGAACCTGACAGAAAGGAAACCGATCGGAGAATCAGTCAAGTTCGCCTATCCGACGAATGATTTTTGACCCTTCCAATTTATCCTCCAGCATCCTCACTGAGAGGTCACCTGGTCCTTCCAATAATTTTCTTCACCCAACCACCAGGTCAAAGTGAAAACACAGTGGATCAAAGATCCACGATGAATCCAATAGAAAGGCGACTTATCCAACTATCAGTAAAGTTCTACAATTTCCTTCACCGAACCACGAGATCAAAATGAAAAATCAAAATGATGAATCCGACAGAAAGGAAACCGATCGGAGAATCAGTCAAGTTCGCCTATCCGACGAATGATTTTTGACCCTTCCAATTTATCCTCCAGCTCCCTCACTGAGAGGTCACCTGGTCCTCCCAATAATTTTCTTCACCCAATCACCAGGTCAAAGTGAAAACACAGTAGATCAAAGATCCACGATGAATCCAATAGAAAGGCGACTCATCCAACTATCAGTAAAGTTCTACAATTTCCTTCACCGAACCACGAGATCAAAATGATGAATCCAACAGAAAGGAAACCGATCGGAGAATCAGTCAAGTTCGTCTATCCAACGAATGATTTTTGACCCTTCCAATTTATCCTCCAGCTCCCTCACTGAGAGGTCACCAAGTCCTTCCAATAATTTTCTTCGCCCAACCACCAGATCAAAGTGAAAACACAGATCACAGATCCACGATGAATCGGATCGGGGCCTCGCTGTAACCAGTGAGTGAAACCACCGTCCAGATGCACCCGCATTTGTCCGGGACTAAGAGAAACCACGGAAAACGTATGAACAGCTCGCAGCGTGGTTTATAGACCGATTCCGTGAGCCTCGATGGATAGACAAAGGGTATGGAGGCCGCAAAGGGAGCGTACGTGGATCGAACGTATAACCGACCCCGTCGCGGTACTCAGTTTCCACTCCCAGTGCAATGTTCCCAGCTCGCCCAAGCTCTCCCTCTCTGTGTCTCTCCGCATTGCAATCCGCAAGTCGTTCGCCATCGACAAAGGATCATTTTGACCCATCACACAGTCGATACCACGCCGCTGATGCACCGCTGCGGGCGGAGAGCGGGTCCTTTCGGAATTGCAGCGCGAAGAGCGACCCCGCTTCGGGCGGCCTATCCGCGATTGCACAGAGAGGGCATTACGTATGTAGATAGTAATAGAGAGCCGAGCCGCTGCCAGAGAGGAGAGAACGGCAACATAACGGAACAGAGCGTGCGGCGACCTAAATCATAGTCCCGATACGGAAGCAAGACTCTGCGCCGCCACGTGCGTTATATATTATTCCGCGTGCGTGTACAATTTTGAAGGTAAATAATGGCTCCGGGCGCGGCCGTCCCGGCGAGCTTGCAGTTCTCCCTCGCGGTATGTTGCATCGCATTCATGCGCCTCTCTGATATACACCGACCGGCCGAGCGGCGACCGACAGCTCTGGATCTCTCTTCCACAGTTCGGTCTCTCCTGGTCCATTGTGATCCGGTTCGGACGATCCAGATACACACCGCCAATACGGAGCGCCACCGTTTAATCGTCTCTCCCGCCGCCGCTTAGATAAGGCTCTCCTCGAACCCTCTCGGATCGCCATTAGGAACTCGATGCACGAAATTGATATTTCGTCTCGTACGTTATTGTCGAGGGGGGGTGTAATTAAATTTTGATGACGATCGAGACAAAGACCCGTGGAGACACTCACAACCCGATCTCACTGTGCATTAGGGTTTTTCTCAAAAAGGACATTTTTTTTTATTTATTTTCCTTCCACCCTTTTAAAGTATAGATTTCGATCTCAAATTGAACTTCACGAAAGCCGGTACCTAGCAAAAAAATGCTAAGAGGTAAAACACTCGACGTTTGTAGCAAAAAAATTGATATTTGGTCTCGTATATTATTATTGAGGGGTGTAATTAAATTTTTTATGACTATCGAGACAAAGACCCACAGAGAGAGTCACAACCCGAAAAAGGACCAAAACCCGATCTCAATTTGCATTAGGGTGTTTTTCGAAAAGGATCTTCTTTTTTTCGTCCCACCCTTTTAAAGTACAGATTTCTATCTCAAATTGAACCTCGCGAAAGGCGGTACCTAATTTTTTTTGTTACGAAAATGATTCGTCAGTTTTTCTGAATACGTATGAATTTTTTCAGAATGTTATGTAATGTTTGAAAGTTGCGACTTTAAACAAATTTTAACATAAAGAAAACGCAATTTTTCAACATTACATAAAATTCTGCAAAAATTTCTACGTATTCAAAAAAAAGTAACAAATCATTTTCACGAGAAAAAAAATTAGGTTGCATGGTAGAGTTGCATAATTTTGTATTACAGTAATTTGTTAATAACATTTTGGAATTATTATTATGCACAAAAAATCTTTTCAGCACCTTCCATATGAACGATTTTTTTCAGCTTTTGATCCGATTCGGAAGTGTTTGCAATTCTCTCTTATTTCTCTCTCAAACTTGGGCGGCAAATATAACGAAAGGACTACCTCAATATTCTCCCCTGCCGTCGCTCAGATGAGGCTCTCCTCCCCTTCGAACTCGGTACACGAAATTGATATTTCGTCTCGTACATTATAACCGAGAGGGGTGTAATTAAATTTTGACGACGATCTGGGGCGGATCCTGACCGCGAGCGGAGATCCTGCTGGGTTCGAGGAAGTCGAATTTCGATGAGATCCTCCACGAGCTTCGACTCGGTCCGGCTATGTCGGCACACATTGGAAACATAAATTCATTTACTATTGGAGTGGGGAGTTGAGATTTTTTAAAACATAGTCGGTGGAGTTTTGCGTCGGTGGTCGACCGGCTGAGACCATTCTGAACGGTACAAGACTAAGTGGTTACGCGAGCTTAATTAATGTCAAGTTATTCTACGAGAAGAAACGGCGAGTGGAGGCGAACGGGAAGGCTCCGGCGGGACGGAGGAGAATCCACTCTCTTTTGCCTCAATTAATACTCTTTTAAATCGTGGAAAGGGCATTAAATTTCTTTTATTTTTTTTTTCCCCTACCGCCAAGATAGCGGGATAATCCTCTCGTTTATTCAACGTTAATGTTAATCAACGAGGAAATTCGAGGAAACGGAGGACAAGCTAACGAATCAAAATTATGGATATCCCGGTTGAATTTGTATGCCCTGTATCGCGGTTTACGGAATATTCTGTGGAGTGCACGGGAAATCTCGCGATACATCTTTCAACGCTTGTGACGATTCGGGACTAAGGGGTGAATACAACCGAAGCCCAAACTCGGATTCGATGTTGGACCGGAAAATATTAATTCGCAAGAACGACGACTTTTCAATGTTCGTTCTTAGGCCAGAAAATAATTTTTGTAACTTCGGTTCGAACTTTGAATTATGTTTTTCTGTTCAATGAATTATTTAAAGTTTCTGAGTTCGATAACGATAATAAGGTTGACCATGAATAACTTATAATGGTTCCAAGAAATGGAGGGGGAGAGGGGAGGGGGGATGATAGTTGATCTTACTTTATTTTCTGGTACCATATCGAACCTCGAGGTAGCTTAAGTTTTGAACTTAAGTTCGAAATTACATACAAAATTAAATTTAAACTCAAGTCCGGAATTAAGTACAAAATCAAATTGAAACTCAAGTTCGAACTTAAGAAAAAGCTGAAATTAAAACTCAAGTCCGAGCTTGACTACAAAATCAACTTCAAACACAAGTTCGAACTTACGTACAATATTAAATTTAAACTCAAGTCCGAACTTAGGTACAAAATCAAATTGAAACTCAAGTTCGAACTTAAGAAAAAGCTGAAATTAAAACTCAAGTCCGAGCCTGACTACAAAATCAACTTCAAACAAAAGTTCGAATTTCAAACTCAAGTTCGAGCGTAAGTGAATAATTAAATTGAAACTTAAGTTAAAAATTGGTCCACAAGTTCCTCCCCGTGACCGAGTAACAAATGCAGTAATATCGGACAACGGTGCCACATTGGGTGTTTCGGTATTCGTATTAAATCGTTCGATCATTCGGGAATAATGCAACCGTACGAAGACTCTCGTTCTCCGCGCGGAGAGAGAGAGAGGAGGTGAAAGAGAGCGGAAGGGACACGCCCGAAATTTAATTTAACCCGTGCCAGGCCCACCTCTCGTGTATGTAGCTCTATGTGAGTATTAAACCGCAAAAGCTCTACAAAGGGTGACCGCCGTCATTGTGCCGTGCGTTGCACAGGCCGCCAACGGCAGCACCGGCGATCGCCCAAGCCCTGACACGAATTGGCGGTCAAAAGCCGTTGACGTGTCACGGAGGCGCGCGAGGGACTGGAACAGTAACGCTTTCGCCCGTGAGAGATTCCGATAGGACACGAGAGAGAAGCGAACCGTTACTCCTCTCGGCGGCGACGAAACACGGCGATCTTTTCGATATATATACATATATATCTCGAATACATTAACGCTTCCCAGAATTCCTGCTTCAAGGTGACATTGTGCAGCTGCATACACCTTGGCAACGTAGCACTCGCCTCCGGGCTCTTTCGTCGAAGCGCCAGCTTTTTCTCGTATTCACGAGCAGAAAAGTCGTGAATACGAGAAACACTGACTATGTAAGAAATCTGACTATTTAAGATAGTCCTTGCGAATAGTGTTCACTTCGCATAAGTTTCAGAGAAATTAGCAGGAATTTTTTATATAGGAAAAATGTGTAGAAAATCACAAAACAAATATTAATTAACTTCTAATAAATGTTACTTTACACCTAATAAATATCAATTTATATTTAATATATATCAATTTACTTCTGATAAATATGAATGAATTTTTAATAAATATTAATTTATTGGGCTGAAGGACTCCGGTCGATGGCCCATTGGCGATGTCATTAAAAGTGACTTAACAACAACATAGAGAGATGTATCGGAGATTTTATGGACCAACTGTTATTGTCAATAAATACCTTTTTACTACTATTCATTTATTTTCAATAAATGTCAATTTGTTTTTGATAAATATTCATTCAATGGTAGTGAGGGAGAATTTGTTGGCAATATTGCATCGAATTTTCACAACAACTGTATAAACTAATCGATATACTGTTTACACCATAAACATTGTCACTGCCAATCATCGACCGAAGTCCTACAGGCCTAAATTAATTTAGTAGTAGCAGCACAAGACATTTATTGATCTCCCTTACAACGCTAATTCTATATTTTTTTTGGGTTTTCTTTTTTGGCACATTACAATGCCATAGGGTTGGCCAAAAGACCATTGACCGAAGTCCTTCAGCCTTCTATATTAATTTATTTTTAATAAAAATCCATTTCTTTTAGAGGCATCAGGACGAATACATTTTTTTTCTGCATGAACTTATGACCGAATTAACCCCTACTTTCGTATTACTGCAGTAATGAACACATGTGTTGATAGGGGAGAGCGGAGCAAAATGGGACAGTGGGGCAAAACGGGATAATGAGACAAAACGCTTATAATTTTTCAATAACTTTTGGGATGGTTGCGGTAAGTGGGGCGAAACGGTGTTGAAAATCCGAATGTATCGTTGGGACAAAATGGCACATCTCAAAATTATAGGAAAATTGAGTTTTGCCCCCGCTGTGTAAAACGTCGATTTGGGCAGGGGGGGGGGGTGCGACGAGTGTCAAAAACAGAAGCGTCAATGTCGAAGGAGGGGACAATGGGCATTGAAAAGTACTCGTTATTGCTGAAAACTATTTCCGTAATACGTGAGTATAGCTCGAGGTTCGATTGCTAACTCGAATGCCGCTGAAATGTGAATCGACCTGCGTGTACGCAATCACTCGCTCGAGTGTCATTTCGAATAAATATATATATATATATACGCACACAAACACATAGATGTTTTATGCCCGTATAGCATACACGTAATTGTCGGACTAACGCACCCGTGCATCCGTCCCAATAACGTGAGTTTAGGTATCCAATTGCACGCGCAGAGCCTTCTAATTTTGCAGTTAATTGAACACTGGATCACCCGACTCGTTGACACAGTGCAATAAACATCCCGCGTGGCCCAGACCACAAATAAATGTCGATGCGGATTAAAATACATTAAAAACATACCCTCGATCATTGATGAAATAAACAATAAAATGAAACAAAACGATTTTCACTGTTACGCATCTTTACAGCCCAAGTAACCGTAAACGGTAAAGATCCTTTATCGGTATTGCTCGGGACATGATTTAGTGCATCGGATTCAAAGATCGCAAGAAATAGGGAGGTCATTGTTCTTAATTGTGCAATTAATTGTGTATTCTAATTGTGCAGTTAATTGAACATTAGATTACCCGAATCATTGCCGCAGTGCCATAAACAAATTAATGTCGATTCAGATTAAAATATATTAAAAATGGCTGAAGGACCGCGGTCGATGAAATTGGCAATATGTAATATACGTGAAAAGAGATAAGTTTGTTAAATATCAAAAACTGTTACATGTTGTGTATCGTCAATAAAGTCACTACTACTACTATCTTTGAAAAAATAATAATAATAAAAAAGAAAATAATAATATCAATTACGTATCTATATAGCGCAAGAAACTGTAAACGGTAAAAATCCCGTATCAGTGTTCCACGGAACACGGTTCTTGGTCTTAATGCATCGAAATCGGAGATCGGCAAGAAACAGAGAGAAAATTGCCTCAGTTATATGGCAGATTCTCGTTACCGTCGACCGCCTATCGAATTACGGATGTAATTTCAAGAATAATCCGCCGTCATTAGCGAGCCTCGCTGAGAGGAATGGGGGTGGGGCGCGCGGGGACGGTAAGTCTTTCGATAATCCCGGTTAATACAATAACATCGCTGACTCAACTACGAGAGCGTACGATGAGCATCCCGTGTAGTATCGAGCACAAATAATCGTCGGTTTGGATTCAGTTATATTATAATAGCTTCATATTAAAAATAAAAAACAATTTCCACACAATTACGCATCTCCGTAGTGCAGACAACTGTAAACATTAAATTTCATATTTATACTGTATTACATTGTATTATAATTATATTTATAGCATGGTAAATTATGGGTTAGAATAGAAGATCATAATGGGGGGAGGGGGGGGGGGGGGGGGGGGGGGGGGAGGCTAATTATATTACAGAATCTCGTTGCTAACGCCAACAATAGAGTTGCGGATATAATTTCAAAGAAAATTCTGGAAATTTTGAAGACTCTCTCTATCAAAGACTCTGTTATATTATAATGACTTTTGACCTAAAAAAAAAAAAAAAAAAAAAAACAATAAAGAAAATATCTCGGTTACACGTCTCCGTAGTGCAGAGAACTGCAAAGGTTAAATCTCATATTCATATATTATGTTATATTTATTACTTATAGTATATGATATTTATATATCATGGCAAATGATGTGTTAGAATCGGAGATCGCGAGGGGGGCGGGGGGGACAAAGTTATATTACAGAATTTCGCTAGAAACTCCAACAATGGAATTACGGATGTAATCCCCAAGAAAAACATTCGCCATTAGCGTTTCCGCATGATTTTCGAAAGGGGGGGGGGGGGGGGGCGTGTAAGTCTTTCGAAAATGTGCAATCAACAAAAACTAAAATCATCGACTCGCCAACGAGGATTTAGGACACTTACGAGACTGTACGATACGCATCCCGTGGTGAATCGAGCATAAACAATCGTCGACATAGATTCTGTGATATTGTAATGACCTTCAACCTTAAAAAAAGAAACAATGAAACAATCTTCACGATTACGCCTCTCCGTAGTGCAGAGAACTACAAAGCCTCAATCTCATATGTATATATTATATTAATTATAATAATGACTCGCCGGATTAATTATAATAATTATTCGAAATAGGAGTTATATTGCAGAATCTCGTTACGGCTCCAACAATGGAATTACGGATGTAACTTCAAAGAAAAACTGTCGCCCTTAACGTTTCCGCATGGTCTTAGAGAAGAGTAGGGGGGGGGGGGGCGTGTAAGTTTTTCGATAACTTACAATTAACAAAATCTAAGATCATCGACTCACCGACTTTGATTCCGATAGCAGCTCAGCCTCAGATGCACCACAAAACGCGCGCACAAACACCCACAGAGACACTCACAACCCGAAAAAGCACCAAAACCCGATCTCACCGTGCATCCGTTAGTCTGATTATCCGCGATTCAAACGAAAGAAAAGTTAAGTTCGCATCTACCTCGATATTTATTTTATTAGTTTCACCCGTTGCCCGAGTTCGGTCCGCGCAGTAAGCGTGGCTTTACCTAATTGTCTGTAGCCACGTCCCGTCCGAAGCGCGTTTCAAATTTTAACGGTCAATAACTTAATCCTCTTTTTCTTTCTCAAAACTCCCCACGTCGACCCAACCGCCAGCGGTGTTGGACTTGGAAACTCGCCTCACCGCTCTTCTGTACCACGATACAACCTTCCGCCTTAAATCGTGATTAACTTCAAGGTCATGAATAATCGATGCAGCTTCTCTCGAGTCCGCTCGCAACTCTCTCTCTTGTAGCCTCGCGAAAATCTTCGAGGAACAAAACTTCGCCGCTCCCGCGATTGAACAAACGATAAAAAAAACGAAACAGCCCAGCTAGGTCACCGGAGCTTTACATCTTACGAGTTATAGTCTCGTCGACTCGGCGTGACTTTAGACGCGCCACACTGAAACCCCGTCACTGTCGGTCGGTGCGCGTCCTTCTTTATTTACCGGTCGCTCTGACAATACCGAAAGATCAAACGTGCGTCGACACCCTTATCTTTAGGCGGGTTTCGGACGCGCCACAGCGAAAGGAACGAACGACGACAGGCCGCGACGCGAATCCTACTGACTCGGCGAATTCTCCGGTGTCCCCTCGTACGCGCTTCGACCCCTCGCGCGCCCCCACGGAGAGCGCAGCCTGCGCGCATGCGCGCGGCTCGCTTGGCCCCCTACTCGCTGTTTTTCCTACCCCACGAGGAGCACTTACCGACAGCACACTGCGCGCCAACCTTCTCCATACTGCACGGCGATCTATCTATTCCATCACAAAACAGCCCTTTGCATTAACTCGTAAATGCCCGGGTTATTGTTATCGTTATTATAGCGGTTATCGCATGCGACGGGTAAATAACATATGCATATTAATGTCTCTTTAGGTTTATTAGTTTAGGTGCGGCGTATTACGCGCCCGATGAAGTTTCGACCCGATAAATTTTTCTGTCGCGCAGCTCACGGCGCTGCGGCTCGGGCTCGGGCGAGAATAAAGTGACAAAGCTCTCTTGCGTACGGAACACGGACGCGGCGAGGTCAGCGTTACGTGTACGGATGCTTAGTTTTACGGCGCGCCTAGCGTATATCATTGTCGCTGTCGTACTTCGTGGCGGACTTAAATATTCGCCGGCACGGCACGGTGGAGAATGGAGTTCGAATATTACGTATTAAGACTACCTCGGGGAATCCGTAAGGGCTAACTTCCAGCGCGGATGTACCCGTCGTTAGTTACCGCCGCAAGGGAGAGAGAATTCTCCCCGAAACTGAGGGAAACTTTAATTCCATCCATACTGGCTATCCTCGCGTGACCGAATTCGAGTCGACTTGCGCTTCTCCCGACAAAACTGTACTCGGTTAGTCGTCGAAATTCGACATCTGAAAAATGAAGGATCGACAACCATCGATTGAATGCTTCGTTCAATTATAAAAATAATAAAATATAAATAATGAATATAATAAAATATAAATAATAAATATAATAAAATATAAATAATAAATATAAAAAGATAAAATAATTATGATAATAATAATTCGCCCAGATGGAGTAGATGCGCTTCCGTTTCGATAAATTGCATCCTCGTACCGACGAAAATACAATCGCAATTATTGAAAAAAAAGATTTTTAGGGCTAACTTCCAGTTCGGATGTGCGCATCGTTAGTTATCGCCGCAAGGGAAAATTCCCCCGAAAGTGAGGGAAACTTTTTGTTCCTTCCATATCGGCTATCCTCGCGTGGGCGAATTCGAGTCGACTTGCGCTTCACTCAAGAAGCCTGTACTCGGTTATCACAAATCGACGTCTGCCCACATAGCTCGGAAACATTTTTGAAAAGTTTCAAGAATACCGTTTCGAAATATTGAAAACATTATACCAATGTTAAAAAATATTTGTGAAATGTTTTAGACAGATTTTGAAAAAAAAAAAAATGTCCCCTCATAAATCTTAAATTGAAATGTTTCCGAAATGTTTTTTGAACATTTCAGCGAAATGTCAAAGATTGCATCACCAGTCCGATTTGCATACACACACCCGCATAAGCAGCAAAACAACCGTACGAATATTCCCCGAAACTGAGGGAAACTTTTAATTCCACTCATATCGGCTATCCTCGCGTGGGCGAATTCGAGTTTTGCGCTTCTCCAAACGAGCCCGTACTCGGTTAATCATCGAATTTCGACACCTGAAAAAAAATGAGAATTAACCATAATCGATTAAACGCTTCGTCCGATAATCGCCGTGGGACAATTTGGTGAGATAAACTCGACGAATTTTTAATTAAAAATAATTCGCCCGGATGAAGTAGATGCGATTCCGTTTCGATAAATGTTATCCTCGTACCTACGAAAAATACGATGTCGCGACTATTGGAAATTAAAAAAAGGATGTTTTTGTGCATTTATTTTTTTTTCGGTGCGTATGATTTAGTGAACGGAGGAGGGGTGGGGAGAAGAAGCAACATTGCCTCATGTACCGAGTATGAAACTTCCCAGCGAATTTAAGGTCGCTGCAGACTCGAAAATCAAAGAACACAAAAAGCTTCTCGGCATCGCTCCACGCCAGGCGAACCATCTGTCCCGAGCTCATTCCCGAGATCTCGCGATGTGAAACTTTCGGGGTAGCCAGAATCAAGTTCAACACGCCAGGCAGCATCAGCGGCATATAATCGATTTAATTAACCCCGATTCTCAGGGATTTCGGAAGGAGCCGCGAGCTCCACTAAACCGGTAGTCTGAACTTTTGACCCGGCCGCAGCACTGGCCGGTTATTCGTGGAATTTAAATAGCTTCCTCTCTCTCCCACTCTCTCTTTGCCTCCTTCACCGACTGCTTCACTCGAGCATTATTATTTCGTGTAATGACCTAGTTCATTGATGATTATTATTATTTTTTCTTATTAAAAATTTGAAACTCTTTGTATCTCTATTTATGTGCCTCCGTGTCTGTACATAAATTTCGTGAAATGGACAGCTCTGATATTAGGGACGTTGCGGGTCCAGATGCATTGTGTTCTTGGGGGGTTAAGATTGTCGGAAGAACGGGACTGATTTAGTTCCTCATCAATGAATAGCGAGAATTTTTTTATTTTTTAATTTTTAAATAATTCTTATTCTTTTATAACAAATCTAAAACTCTCTTTATCTCTATTTACGTGCCTCTATGTCCCAACATAAATTTCGTAAAATGGAGAGCTTTTATATTAACCACATTGCGGGTCGAGATGCCTTGTGTTCTTGGGTGGCTATGATTGTCAGAAGAACAGGGCTGATTTAGTTCCTCGTCGACGAAAAGCGACCATTTTTTTTTTAATTAAAAAAAAAATTTGAAACTCTCTGTATGTCTATTTACATGCCTCTATGTCTCAACATAAGTTTCGTAAAATGGACAGTTCTGATATTAGAGACATTGCGGGTCCAGATGCCTTGTGTTCTTCGGTGGCTATGATTGTCAGAAGAACAGGGCTGATTCAGTTCCTCGTCGACAAAAAGTGACCATTTTTTTTAAGTCTTTAAAAAAATTTGAAACTCTCTATATGTCTATTTACATGCCTCTATGTCTCAACATAAGTTTCGTAAAATGGACAGCTCTGATATTAGGGACATTGCGGGTCCAGATGCCTTGTGTTCTTGGGTGGCTATGATTGTCAGAAGAACAGGGCTGATTCAGTTCCTCGTCGACAAAAAGTGACCATTTTTTTTAAGTCTTTAAAAAAAATTTGAAACTCTCTATATGTCTATTTACATGCCTCTATGTCTCAACATAAGTTTCGTAAAATGGACAGTTCTGATATTAGGGACATTGCGGGTCCAGATGCCTTGTGTTCTTGGGTGGCTATGATTGTCAGAAGAACAGGGCTGATTCAGTTCCTCGTCGACAAAAAGTGACCATTTTTTTTAAGTCTTTAAAAAAATTTGAATCTCTCTATATGTCTATTTACATGCCTCTATGTCTCAACATACGTTTCGTAAAATGGACAGCTCTGATATTAGGGACATTGCGGGTCCAGATGCCTTGTGTTCTTGGGTGGCTATGATTGTCAGAAGAACAGGGCTGATTCAGTTCCTCGTCGACGAAAAGTGACCATTTTTTTAAAGTCTTTAAAAAAATTTGAAACTCTCTATATGTCTATTTACATGCCTCTATGTCTCAACATACGTTTCGTAAGATGGACAGCTCTGATATTAGGGACATAGCGGTTCCAGATTCCTTGTGTTCTTCGGTGGCTATGATTGTCAGAAGAACAGGGCTGATGTAATTCCGCGTCGATGAAAAGCAACCTTTTCTGTTTCTTATAAAAAATTTGAAACTCTCTATATGACTATTTATATGTTTCTATGCCTCAACATAAGTTTCGTAAAATGGGCAGCTCTGATATTAGGGACATTGCGGGTCCAGATGTCTTGTGTTATCCGGCAGTTAAGATTATCAGAAGAACAGCGCTGATTTTTTACTTCTCTCTCACAAAACGTTTCAAACTCGCTATATCTCTATTTACATACCTCTACGTCGCACCATAAATTTCCTAAAACGGACAGCTCTGATATTAGGAACATTGCGTGTCCAGATGCCTTGTGTTCTCCGGTGATTAAGATTGTCGGAAGAACAGGGCTCATTCAGTTCCTCGTCGACGAATAGCGACAGTATGAGAAAAGAGCTGAAGGAGTCCACGGGACGGAACGTAAAAAGCTTCGTTTTGAGAAAGTTGGCGAGAGAGAGAGAGAGTGAGTGAGTGAGAGTAACGGCGTAACGGATCGTGTGAGAGGGAGAAGGAGACGAAAAGTGAAAGAGAACCGGGCGACATTGGTAAATGGCCGGACGGACCGGCAGAAAGTACCATCAATCATCGGAAGACTGAGAGTAAAGCTTGGAGAATATGTCACCTGCGGGTAGCTCGTCGTTCTGGTACGTATCTCGAGGGCTTTTTGCTTGCCGGCAATTAAAAACTCTCAAACGCCTCCCTCGCCCGGGCCCTTTTTCATCGTCCGCCTTAATCCGTGTCGTCAATTTTAACGAGTGGCGGGATCAGCCGAAGCCGATGGCGGCGAATTTCGAGGAAGATATCCGGCCATCCTGACCGGCATAGTTTCCCTGAAGAGTCGAGCGCACGTACAGTTGTCGTCGCTATATTCTCCGAATGGACTTCTTGAGCCTCCGAGCTTACCGAGCTCCATCTCCTTGTTGGCCAGTTGGAAAATTGGAAAACTTATTACACCCTTCTCTCATCCGCTGCGAGCCATCTTCTTCGCCTGTGTGTTGGTATTTTTCCACGGTCGAAATTTCTTTTCTTGCGTCATCGCTCGTGTGCACTCGCTCCTGCCCATCCACCGCATCCGGTTTCAGCCCTCGTCGTCTCTTCCCGGCTTCGTTCCCGTCGCGCTGCTCGTTCATACGTTTCCTCCAACCCTCCGCAGTCTCCCGACGAGGACGCCGACGATTGGATGTACCTCGTTGCCTCACCGGCACGACGGATCTTCGATTCCCGAACACGAAACGTATGGCATTGTATTTTTATTTTCACGGGAAATTTACGGTTCGCACGAATCTATATTTCGCTCTTCTCTAACAAGAAGCCTCACTTTATCGCGGCCCGATGTTGCACGAGGAAATCCCGGTCGTCTGTCGTTCGCACGGTTTCGATATTGGGCATTCCACGTCAAGTCGAACGGCCCAAAATCCTGATCTTCTTGGGGTCGAATTCAAAGAAGTTAGTTTGAAGTTAATATTGCTCTTGAGATCGAAGTTAAGACCGAACCTCGGTTCGAACGAGCTTTCGTTCAACAGCATGTAATAAATTTAACAACATGTATGAATTTAAATTTATATATGTTGTTTCGCACTAATAAAAGAACATCCTGATTCTGTTGGGGTCGAATTTAAAGGGGTTAGTTTGAACTTAAGATTGCTTTGAGATCGAACTTAAGATCGAACATTGGTCGGAATTACCTTTCGTTCAACAACATGTAATAAATTTAACAACATATATGAATTTAAATTTACATATGTTGTTTCGCACTAATAAAAGAACATCCTGATCCTGTTAGGGTCGAATTTAAAGACGTTAGTTTGAACGTAAGATTGCTTTGAGTTCGACCTTAAGATCGAACCTCGGTTCGAATTAGCTTTCGTTCAACAACATGTAATAAATTTAACAACATGTATGAATTTAAATTTATATATGTTGTTTCGCACTAATAAAAGAACATCCTGATCCTGTTAGGGTCGAATTTAAAGACGTTAGTTTGAACTTAAGATTGCTTTGAGATCGAACTTAAGATCGAACCTTGGTCGGAATTACCTTTCGTTCAACAACATGTAATAAATTTAACAACATGTATGAATTTAAATATATATATGTTGTTTCGCACTAATAAAAGAACATCCTGATTCTGTTAGGGTCGCATTTAAAGACGTTAGTTTGAACGTAAGATTGCTTTGAGTTCGACCTTAAGATCGAACCTCGGTTCGAATTAGCTTTCGTTCAACAACATGTAATAAATTGAACAACATGTATGCAGCTCAATTTACTAGTGCAGTTGTTTCGCGCTAATAAAAGAACATCATGATCCTTTTAGGGTCGAGTTCAAAGAAGTTATTTTGAACTTAAGATTGCTCTTGAGATCGAACTTCATTACGTGCTTAAGATCTATCTTAAGTTCGAACTTACGATCGAACCTCAGCTTGAACTTGCTTTCATTGAACCACATGTAAAAAAAATAAATAAACAACACGTATAAAGCTCAATATATACATGTTATTGTGCACTAATAAAAGAGTGTCTCGTACTTGGAAAATGTTGAAAAAATTTACCAAGATAGTCAATCAAAACAGCATCTCTTGTATAGACAACCTTTTATTCTACGACCAAAAGTTTCCGAGACACAACAATGTTTAACATTACCACGCCTATCTGCTCAGACTATCCAATACAACAACGTCGCGAAGTTCCAGCTTGCTCCGAGCGGGTCAGCGTTTCGTGCCCCTTGACTCGGAATGTCCCTTACGCTCCACATACATTTTTCAATCCCCCCCCGTAAATGCTATCCGAGAAGAAATAAATTTTTTTTCACTCGATAGTGCATAAACGCGAAAGCCACTCAGCCTCGGTTCGGTTGTCCCCGTCAGGGTTGAGCATGCACGAGTAAACGCGCAGACGGAGCCATCTTCGCCCTTCCCCGTCGCGAAACTGGGCCGTGTTAATATTTACCTCTGGCACATCTTACAGCCCGCGACGTCGGAGGTTCAGCGACGATTCGACGTCGGCTTCATTTGGCAGCTCGCATGCAGGCCCGGTAGCGTAACGCGGGGGGTGGAAAACAGCGAGCATACACATCGGGAAGATATAGTACAAATACAGACATAGTCGGGTGCGCTTGTACGATAACGCGAAACATCAAAGCAACGGCTCTAGGGGGCGAGGTTGGTTGTGGAAGAGGGGGGGGGGGGGAGGGGGGGGGAGTGGTTGGGGAGGAAAACGCACTCACTCCTCGGGCTAAGGATTTCCGAGCGACGGAAGGAAGGCCCTCGAGGACGGACGGAGATGGAAATTCAGCGGGTAAGAGGGACGGAAGAGTGAGTTATTCAAGAAAATCTTTGCCGGTGAAATCGCTCGCGAGTCTTTGACGCTAGGAGGGGCCCCCGCAGGAAAATCCGTGGCTGTAGCTCCGCTGCCATGACGAGATCCAATCACGGTCCGCCCCGCGCGGTCCCCGCGCGCTCGCAATTTGAGGTGAATCCCTAGCCAAAGCCCGGGACGAAAGCTCCGCGACTCAAAAGAAGAAACGGGGAAAGAAAAGTCGGCCGCTCGCTCGCGCGGAATAATACCCGAATAGTTTCGACAACGGTGGCTCGCGGTGGAATTTTGCGTTTAAATAACCATGCGGTTGTTTGACTGCGTCGTCGGCGAGCGTGGGCGCGTTGTTACCGGTCGGAGCTGCGGGCAACGAGCAGATAATCAGTTTAGAGCTCCCCTTACCTCCACCCCCGCGGCGAAGCGCGGCACGGATTCAATATCGGAATCTCCGGTGAGAGGCTCGCCGGTTCGATCGGTTAAACAACAGAGGTGCGACACCGAAGCTCCGACATCGGCGCTCATCCGATTTCCACCTCCTCGCACCAATCAACGACGGAGGACGATAAACAAAGCGGGGGCCACCGTTGCTGTTCTATTTTATCCCCGACGCGCGCTAGAGCCGCGGCGCGATTCGATTCTCGGCGCCATTTGTCCCCGCGTCAGGGCCACGTGCGGCAAGCCGGCCATCGGTTTGAATCGAAACGGGGACCATACGAATTGATTACAAACAACGCGAACCCCCTCGCGCCACCGAGCTCTACCTCCTTTGCCGATGAGGTTCGAGCTCGGCGGAACGGGGGAAAAAAAAATTGTAATATCCATTGATCGGCAGGTTGAGACCGTGTAGAATACGAACGGGTGGCTCGATTTCATGTCGAAAATCTATGCCATGGAATCTGTGAAGAGAGGGAATAGTACATTAGGGGAGAGCGGGGCAAAATGGCACACCGGGGCAAAACGGGATAATGAGACTAAACGCAATTTTAGAATAACTTTTGGATGGCGGCGATGGTGGTGCGTGGGGCAAAACAGGTTTGAAAATCCGGATGTATAGTTGGGACTAAATGGGACATCCAACAATTATTGGAAAATTGAGTTTTACCATCACTGTCCCGTTTTGCCCCGCTGTGCCATTTTGCCCCGGTCTCCCCTACTCCACGAGGGCGAAAAACGTTTTTCTAAGGAGTGTGAGTTTGCAGCGCTAGCCGAAGGCGAGTGCTGTAATCACACGAGTTAGAAAAAGTGTTTCGCACGAGGGATGTACGAAATTTTTCATCACAAAGTGCGAAAATTGCGGTTTTACGCACGCGAAGCGGGCGGAAAAGTGGCCATTACCGCAATGACTGATGAAAATTGATTTAGCGCACTAGTATCGTAAATAACTGTTATCTCGAAGAATGGTGAAATTTTGTTAGAAAAAATTTAAGGAAATCGGGATGAACTGAAAGTTTGAGCAGTTTCGGTTTCGTGCTTACTTTGACACCGTTCAGTCGGGTGTTAAAGAGGGCTTTGCTCCAGTCGATGCACGTCGAGAAAAAATTACCACGGTTGTCCAACAAAATAATCTGCGAGCCCTTAAAAAAATAAAAAATAAAAAGTTTAATATCCTAAAATCGTAAAAATTGGTAAAAAAAAAAAAAAAACAAAAAATCGAAATGAATAGCGCAAAGTGAGCTCAGTTCCGGTTCCGTACTCACATTGACACCGCACACCTTTTCGCTCGGGTGTTAAAAGGGGCTTGGCCAGGTCCCTCGTCGATGCAAGTCGAGAAACAATTACCACGGTTATACGACGAAATAATCCGCGGACGATAGAAAGCAGACAAAAACCGATTTATCATTCCGGCGGGCAGTGCCTCGGTCCGCCCTTCGATAGCGGTAAAAACAGTGCCGGAACCAGCTGCGAGAAAGAGATATAATTGTGAAGAGGAGAAGGATCGTGGGAGCGTGTCGCTGATCCATCGATACCGCACGTGTATGTGTCGGCGCGTGTGAGATACCTTTGTGCCTCGGGATTGATTCGTGCGGGGCACGAACCGCCTCCGCTGCGGGACCCTCCGCAGTGGTCGGTCACCTCACGTCTCGGCGATCCTCCACTTCCGTATCGCCGTTCCCCCGACTGATTGACCCTTTGGATCTCCGGTCAGATATTTCACGGACGTACGGCGATGAACGAACGAAGATTGAGCCATCCTCATCGACATGCAATCGCCGAAAGTGATTGTTCCAAAGCACAGCCGGGCAAATAGCCTAAGTACTTGATTTACGTATTTGAGTAACGAGTAGGGGAAACCGGGGCAAAACGGGGACATGGGGCAAAATGGAGTAATAACGAAGCTAACAAAAGTTGCCGCAAGTCAAATCGAAGGGTACCCAGTTTTGCCCCAGATGGTTTTTTTTTTTTTTTTTTTAATATCCTTTAAAAACCGGTGGCAATGCAATTTTGGTGTGAAAAACAATGGATGTACGCTTTCTGTATCGTTTTAGCAGGTTTTATTACTCAGCATCCCCGTTTTGCCCCGGTCTACCCTACTTGAACTACCGAGCACTGGGTAGTTTTTGCAGTGAGAGAAAAAAAATGGTTGGATTAACCAAGGTGCCTTCACCCGCGTTCAAAGGCGTCATTTAGTTGGTAAAATAAAAAATGTTGCTTGAATCGACTGAAGCGAATAATCGTTCAACAAAAGAATGATTTAGTTGTACCGACAAAATAACAGCTTTGAACGTATGTGACCGCGAAATTGGTTAATCCAACAATTTTTTTTTTTTCAGTGTAAATATATACTGACGTATCAATTTGGCAATTATTTCATCCTCTGCGATTGCGTCGTCGCAATCGATTTACTTAATTGGAATAATGAATTCGAATTAACGACTTTCCTCGGTTCATTTCGATTTTCTTTTCTATTATATCGGATTTCTTGTATGAATTTTCGCGATAGAATCGAGACTCCAAGAATGAACATTGAACTATCGTCATCGACATACAATTGACCAAAGAGATTCTTCCAAAGTTGTATCAACCCGCTCAATTTTGACACTACTCCATCCTCTTCGATTGCGTCATCGCAATCGATTTACTTAATGGAGTAATGAATTCGAAATAGGGGAGAGCGGGGCAAAATGGGAGAGTGGGGCAAAACGGGACAGCGGGGGGTAAAACTCAATTTTCCCATAATTTTCGGATGTCCCATTTTGTCCTAACGATACATCCAGATTTTCAACGCCGTTTTGCCCCACTCACCATTCACCGCCACCATCCAAAAGTTATTGGAAAATTGCGTTTTGCCTCATTATCCCGTTTTGCCCCGCTATGCCATTTTGCCCCGCTCGCCCCTAACGACTTTCCTCGGTTCATTCTGATTTTCATTCCTATTTTTTCAGATTTCTCGTATGGATTTTTGCGATAGAATCGAGACACCAAGAATGAACATTGAACAATCCTCGTCGATGTTTTCTTGATTCCTCGACATGGATTTTCGCGATAATATCGAGGCAACCCAAGAAGATCAATCCATCGACATCGACATACACAATTGACCAAAGAGAATCTTCCAAAGTTCTTTCCCTCAATTTGGCCATTAATTCTGCCATCAATTCCAACCCCGCAATTGCGCCCTCGCAATCGATTTACTTAATGGAATAATGAATTCTAAATAACGACTTTTTGTCTGGATTCTCTCGCGAGCATACTGGCTGCGTTACCCTCCGCAAAGTAGTATCGAAACAAGTACGAAAAGTACATGCCAGACGGACAGCCGGAAACGGGGTAGGGGTTGGAAAGCTCGCATTCTGTTGTTTCAACCATGGCGAAAGGATGGGGATGATGGCCAGTGCAGCAGCTCGAGTCGGTTCCGGCACGAACGGAATAATGCGATGTACAAAGTTTTCCTCGATGGTCTTCCTTCGTTGCCTCGGTTCGCCTCTCCCGAGCAACTGCAAACACACACCAAAAGAGCAATATAAAACACGAGATTATCTATACCGGTAGCGGCGAGAGGAAACAGAGGAGAGAGAGCCAAGCTCGCCTTGCGCGCGATACACTCGTATTCGTATCAGCGAAACGCTCGATTTTATTTCGCTATTAGCAGATGATAAAACCCGCCTCCGCCTCTGCGGTCGTTTCAGTCCGGGGGTTTCGCGGAAGCTCCCGAGAAGGAGGGCCCGAAGTCCGGGGAGCGTAACGCCGCCGCTCCCGGCGAAAGAAATGGAATATAGGAGCGTCGAGGCAGCGATCGGCGAGGCGTCTATAGTCGGTTTCGCAAGTAGGGGAGAACGGGGCAAAATGGGACGGTGGGCAAAACGGGACAGTGGCGCAAAACTCAATGTTCCAATAATTTTCTATGCTCCATTCTGTCCCAACGATACATGTGGATTTTCAACCTCGTTGGAACGGGGCAAAATGGAACAGTGGGGCAAAACTCGATGTTCCAATAATTTTTGGGCGCCCCATTTTGTCTCAACGATACATCCGGATTTTCAACCCCGTTGGAACGGGGCAAAAGGGGACAGTGGTGCAAAACTCAATGTTCCAATAATTTTCGATGCTCCATTTTGTCCCAACGATACATGTGGATTTTCAACCTCGTTGGAACGGGGCAAAATGGGACAGTGGGGCAAAACTCGATGTTCCAATAATTTTGGGATGCCCCATTTTGTCCCAACGATACATCTGGATTTTCAACCTCGTTGGAACGGGGCAAAACTCGATGTTCCAATAATTGTTGGACGCCCCATTTTGTCCCAACGATACATCCGAATTTGTAATGCCATCGGAACAGGGCAAAATGGGACAGTGGGGAAAAACTCAATGTTCCAATAATTTTTGGAAGCTCCATTTTGTCCCAACGATTCATCTGGATTTTCAACCCCGCTGGAACGGGGCAAAAGGGGACAGTGGTGCAAAACTCAATGTTCCAATAATTTTCGATGCTCCATTTTGTCCCAACGATACATCTGGATTTTCAACCTCGTTGGAACGGGGCAAAATGGGACAGTGGGGCAAAACTCAATGTTCCAATAATGTTCGATGCTCCATTTTGTCCCAACGATACATGTGGATTTTCAACCTCGTTGGAACGGGGCAAAAGGGGACAGTGGTGTAGAACTCTATGTTCCAATAATTTTTGGACGCCCCATTTTGTCCCAACGATACATCCGAATTTTTAACGCCGTCGGAACGGGGCTAAATGGGACAGTGGAGAAAAACTCAATGTTCCAATAAGTTTTCGATGCTCCATTTTGTCCCAACGATTCATCTGGATTTTCAACCCCGCTAGAACGGGGCAAAAATGGGACGGTGGGTAATAACTCAATGTTCTAATAATTTTTGGACGCCCTATTTTGACCCAACGATGCATCTGGATTTTCAACCCGTTCGAACGGGGCAAAATGGGACAGTGGGTAAAAACTCAATGTTCCAATAATTTTTGGATACCCCATTTGGTCCCAACGATCCGGATTTTCAAGCCCGTTTTGCCCCACTTAGCACCACCGCCACCATCCAAAAGTAGTTGAAAAATTGCGTTTTGCCCTATCATCCCCTTCTGTCCCGCAACCCACTTTGCCCCGCTCTCCCCTACGTAACCCGGAATATGTACATACCGGCGAGCTGGTGTGGCGCTCAACGATCTCAGGAATTGCCGGTCGTGGGTCTTCGGGAGCTTCTCGTACCGGGCCCAGACCTCCCCCCCTCAGCCACCCCCCCCGGCCCAAAGAATTCCAGCAGTTCCGCAACTGTTTCAACCGTTCTCTTCCGCTTCTTCGACTGTTTTCCACGCTTCGGTGTCTTCCCGTCTGTGTGCTGGACTGGAAGACGAGCCCGCTCCCGCGTGCCGCGTCGGGGCCACCTTCTTCCCTTCTCCGCAGGGGGATGGTTATCCCTCGCGCGACTTGGCCTTCTCTCCCTCGCTCCTCCCCGCCGACGTCGAGATTCCCACCGCCACCCTCCGCGCCGCGGGGGCGCACACGTCCGCGTTCGAATGGACGCTGCACCAGCAACGCGGCGCCTCACAAAACTTGGCGTTATTATCGCTTCCCAAACCCATCCCCCACCCCCTCCGCCCCCCATCGCCCCAAACGTTGCGGTGACTAGTCGTCGGAGAAAAAGTTGCTTCGCTCTCCCGGATCTTTTCTCTATCCCACCGGCTTCCCGCTCCTCCGAACCTCTCCCCGCGGACGTTACGGATGACTACTCGCGCTTCCATCTTCATTTTTTAACTTCCTCCCTCGCTGTACGCTCGCTTCTCCGTACTTTGTTGTTTTCTTCGTCTTCGTGCCCTTTTATTTTCGCCGAAACGTTTCGCCAGTTCCTCGACTCGCGGCCGGATCGGAGTGTCGATCGGAGAGCGAAACCCGCCGCCCGTTATCGCCCCAATCGAAACCCCCGACGGATGAGCTTTACTCGTTGAAAGGGCCAATTGCTCACTGTAATTGAAAAAAATGCGTAGGAAATTTAATGCATCGGCACGGGAGTTTTTAGGCGGAAACTGGTATATTAAATTTCATGTACAATTGCGATGAGAAATTAATGTTCGGTGTATTAAAATACATAATTTTCATAAATTCCATTAGTTTTACTATAAATGTACTTTATTCTTAATAATTTTCCTTAATTTTACCATAAAAGTACTTTAATTTTTATAATTTACTTTAATTTCAATGAAACAGTAGATTGAATTTTCAGCACAATTGTACATTCAATTTAATGTACCAGTTTTTGCATAAAAAGTCACAGACCGGTACCTTAAATTTACATTTTTTTTTTCACAGTGATCCGCCGTTTGTGCTGATACTGCGGTGTGAGGAATGTGGAATTTCGACGGGGATTTGGAAAATCTTGGATCTGAAAAGAGAGAGTTCCGATTGCGGTTAAATTATGCTCTTTGAACAGACTTTGGGCTTATCTTTCGCGGCTCTTTTCTCTATTCCTCTGGGCCGCTTCTGCGGAACTCTCAGCCGCGAACGTTAGACTGTTAAAGAATACGTTAATTTAATGTACAATTGCGATGAAAAATTAATATACAATTTCATTCAAATTAAAGTGAATTATTAAAAATCAATGATTTCCAATGTTTTTAATCCACCGAACATAAATTTTTCGCCACAATTGTTCATGAAGTTTAATATACCAGTTTTTGCATAAAAACTTCCAGTACCAATAGATTAAATTCCATACGTATTTTTTTTTTTACAGTGTACGGATGACTACACTGGAAAAGAAAATTGTAAATTTAATGTACCGGACAGGACATTATGCAAAAATTGCACTGGTTTTATGCAAACACTGGCACATTAAATTGAATGTACAATCGTGAAGAAAAATTAGTGTAGTGTATTTCATCGAAATTGAGGTAAATTATTGCAATTAATCATTCCCAATGCTTTCAATACACCGAACATTTCATTTTTCGTCACAATTGTACATGAAATTTAATATACCAGTTTTTGCATAAAAACTTCCAGTACGGTACATTAAATTTCATACGATTTTTTTTTACGGTGTACGAATATCTATATTTATCTTCATTTTTTTTTTAACTTCCTTCCTAGCTACGTTCCCTCCCGTCTGTACTTTGTTTTTTTCTCCGTCCTTGTACTTTTATTTTCAGCGAAACGTTTCGCCCATTCCTCAGCTCATCTTGAGAGCCCTCCTGCGAGTTACGGCCGTCCGAGCGTAAGCCGCTCGGAGGGCTTGAATCCATCGCTCCGACGGATGATGTTTCCTCCTCGAGAGGGTCAATCACTCCGCCGTTTATCCCGATGATGCGGTGCGGGAAATGTGGAATTCTGACGTGGATGTGGCAAATATTGAATCTGAAAAAGTTTCGATTACCGTTTAATTACAATGTAAAAACAATTCGTATGAAATTTAATGCACCGCGCTGGAAGTTTTTACGCAAAAACTGTTATATTAAATTTCATGTACAATTGTCATGAAAAATGAATGTTCAGCGTATTATAAACTTTATTTTCAATAGCATACTTTAATTTCACTATGAAAGTACTTTAATTTTAATTGTTTGCTTTAATTTCAATGAAAAAGTATATTAATTTTTCATCACAATTGTACATTAAATTTACAGTTTTTTTTTTTTTACATTGAATGTTCCTTAGCCAAACTGTACGTCTACATTTGTTGCTCTTTTCTCTAATCGGCCGGCCCGCTTCTCCGACTAGAGACGTGCCGAGACGGTCATTATTTGTGAGCGTCGATTGACAAAAAAAAATTACGGACAATTCAATTGACCATATTTTTGGATTGCGAAAATTTTTTTTTTTTGCCATGACGGCCATTTTTGTTCTCCACAAATATGGTAAAAACAGCGAAATACATCTATCCAGCTTTGATTTGAGCGTCATTTTTATTCGTCACAGATTTGCTCAATTTTTTAACAGTCCAGGTTGATTTCAAACGAACCTTTCTCCCTCGATGACTTCGTGATCATTTGTATTTTCATTTTTTTAACCCATTAGTCAAACAAAGAAACAACATTATAAAATTATAATATTATATTAATGTAATAATATTAATATTAATTATAATTTATATAAATATATATTACACAATTATAAAATGAATACAAAATGATAATTTTTTTCTCATCAACGAGATTGGTACTTTGTTAATTTTGAAATCAGGACGGTGTAGATTCTTAGAGTTAATGTCGCTGTTGTCACCACAGTAAAAAATTGTTGTACTTTTTACAACAACTTATTGTCCACAAATGTCCACAATCTTTTGTTTGTTAATTTTCTCGTCTTACAAACAACAGTACAAAAGAAAATTGTCAATGACGCGGGAAATAAAAGGTCAAGTTCGTACATTCAAATAAGTGACGAACGAGTTTGTCACTTATTTAACAAAATTATTTTTACGAAATTTCGCATTCCGATTTTACGAAATTTGTTTTTACTGTGCACAGTGCGGTAATTTCTGGACCGGCCGATCGACAGTCAATGGACAACAAAAAAAATCACCGTTCACAAAGTCGGCGTCTATCCTTATCTCCGACCCTCTCCATCTTCATTTTTTAATTTCCTTCCCCGCTACGTTCCCACCCGTCCTTGCTTCGTTGTTTTCTCCGTCTTTACTTTTATCTCAGCGAAACGTTTCGCCCATTCCTTAGCTCATATTGCACTCTTCGCTCCTGCGAGTTACAGCCGTCCGACCGTAAGCCGTTCGGAAGGTTGTTCAACTTACGATCGTTCGGCCCGACCGAATCCATCGCATCGACGAGGAGGAAAATCTTTCCTCAACGAAAGGGTCAATCACTTCGCCGTTTATCCGGATATCGCCGTGTGAGCAATGTGGAATTCCGAAGGAGATGTGCAATATCTCGAATCCGAAAAAAAAGAGTTCCGATTGCCATTTAATTATCCGCCTTAGACAAACTCAACGTTGCGCCCTCGCAAACGGCTGAGATAACGCCAGTCAGGGCTAAAAGTTAGAGAGTCGTTCGAGCGAGGATTGGGAGCTTAACGCAACGGGAGGGTAGCGAAAATAAATGTGCTTTTATTCACGTTAATCCACCATTTCTACGTTTCTCGTTTGAATAAAAGAGCGGGCATTTTTTAAGAGACGCAAGGATCGGCGGGGAAAATAGTGTTCTCGTGAGATACGCGTTTCACGGGTAACGCTAAGGATGCATCGCACATACATTACCAACCAAAAGTTTGATTTTATAAAAATGGCCTCGAAAATTTCAGTACTTTGCGACACGACAAAAATCTGAGAAATAATCGGCCGTTTCAATTATGTCAAGACCTTTGATTTTACATAATAATAATGCCAAAGAGTTATTAACAAATTGTTACAAAAAAATTAATTGTTTTTCACAAAATCGGAAAAACTTTTATTTCAAATGAATTCCTTGATTCTATAGAATTCATATGAATTTTGTCAGCATTTTCTTATATTTCAAAAAGTTTTTTTTTCGATAATTTGAAAAATCGCTGTAGAGACACGAAGTTAAAAAAAACTTCTAAGCGGAAAATTTAAACATGTATAAAAAAATTCTTAAAAAATTCATGTGCTTTATGGAAAATCAACGAATTCATTTGAAAAGGGGAAAAAAGGCTTAATTATTACTTGTTGAATCATTTTTCTTAGCTGCTGTGATAATTGAGTTGATCTCGTTGTCACTGATAAGACACAGTTGACCTGTTATGTATCGCGTTTCTATAGTAAATACACGATCTTTTATTACAATTGATAAAAACAGTTTTTCTGAGTCAGTCGCTAAGAAGTTCTGCCCTGTTCAAGTCGCAAATAAATAAACTTTCTTTTTTACATCAACGTCCTATTCAATAAACAACGTTATCAATTAGTTCATAACTCTTTGACATTACGATATTTATAAATCTATTTAAGTGAAATCCGGCTGAGCCCGATTGGAATTATGAAAAATTATGTTCTTGGCACCTTTAATACAGTTGATTTGTTTACAGATTTTCATAAAATTGCCATTTTCACTGAATCTCACTTTTGTCTGGGAATGTACGCGCGATGCGTCCTTAAGGTAAAATGCACGACGTGTACGGAGGTTTTTCTCTATCCCTTCTACCACGGCGCGTTACTTTGCGCAACTCCGCCCGAAAGGAATCCGCAAAGGAGCCCTGCATAAATAAGATCCCATCTCAAGCTCGAATCTCCTCTCAGCGTCGTTTCGGATCGCGAATCGGAGCCGAGAGGCACTCGCTGTGCGTAATTTTGCAATGATAAGTCTGATTGCGAGTGGCACGGCGGTACAAGAGTGTAATGGAAATCTTCGCGGCGACGGGAACGCCGGGATAATGGATTGCCCGGGCGAGACTGTTCTCGCGTCGATGAGAATAAACCCCCGACCGCCCATAGTTCTTCCTCGCCACTTCCGGTTCGCCCGCCCTTCCCACTCCGGAGGAATACAGCTGCGGCTTTGCGAAAACAATAGTTCCATCGAATGGTCCATGTGGTATCGATAAATTTTATCCGGCACTTCCATCGCATCGGCGTTTCTTTCACGGATTTCTGGATGCTCGTTCGTCCCCGACCGAGAGTGTGTTACGGCTCTCACCGCTCGTGTGTCGCACATCGCTTCCAGACCCGCGCGCCCGACACCTCACGCGAGCGAGCAAACATTCGGTAAAATAGGATCGAACTGTTTAACAACGATCGCGTACTTGTTGAGCTGGTGAAAAGGACCGTTCTAGCGGGTCTCGAGGATCGATTGGCCATTTTGTCGTTCGGTATGATGCAGATATTCGGTAAAATAGGACCGAACTGTCCTACGATCGCGTACACTGAGAGAAGGATCTAGTAAAAACTACCGATCGTCTAAGAAAAATTACCATAGCACATGGTGGTAAGGCACTAGAGCGCCACCTATGGCGGAAAGTCTCAGATTTTCCAAGAATTTTTACCATAATATCTACGAAAAATGGTTATAAATCCGGTACTTCTTACCATAGGTGGCAACCTCGTTCCCTACTACTATGTGCTACGGTTATATCACTCGAGCGATATAGTAATATTTACTAGATCCTTCTCTCCGCGTACTTGTTGAGCTCGTGAAAAGGACCATTCTAGAGGGTCTCGAGAACCGATTGGCCATATTATCTTTCGGTATGACGTCTGACACCTCTTGCGAACCGACAAATGTTCGGTAAGATGGGATCGAACTGTTTAACAACGATCGCGAAGTTGAGTTGGTGAAAAGGACCATTTTACCAGGTACCGAGGAGCGATTGGCCATATTATCGTTCGGTATGACGACCGACACATCTTGCGAACCAGCAGGTATTCGGTAAGATAGGATCGAGCTGTTTAACAACGATCGCGAAGTTGTTGAGTTGGTGAAAAGGACCATTTTAGCAGGTATCGAGGAGCGATTGGCCATATTAACGTTCGGTATGACGACCGCCACCTCTTGCGAGCCGACAAATATTCGGTAAGATAGGATCGAACTGTTTAACAACGATCGCGTAGTTGTTGAGTTGGTGAAAAGGACCATTTTAGCAGGTACCGTGGAGCGATTGTCCATATTATCATTCGGTATGACGTCTGACACCTCTTGCGAGCCGACAAATATTCGGTAAGATAGGATCGAACTGTTTAACAACGATCGCGTAGTTGTTGAGTTGGTGAAAAGGACCATTTTAGCAGGTACCGAGGAGCAATTGGCCATATTATCGTTCGGTATGACGACCGACACCTCTTGCGGACCGGCAAATATTCGGTACGATAGGATCGAACTGTTTAACAACGATCGCGAAGTTGAGTTGGTGAAAAGGACCATTTTACCAGGTACCGAGGAGCGATTGGCCATATTATCGTTCGGTATGACGACCGACACATCTTGCGAACCGGCAAATATTCGGTAAGATAGGATCGAAATGTTTCCCGACGTAGAAATTGTCGCGCGTTACATCGGGCCCTGATAAGGTCCTGAGGAATCCTGACCAGGGCCTGATAAGGTCCTGAGGAGGCCGGACCGGGGCCTGATAAGGCGTTATCAGAACCCTATCAGGGCCCGACGTAACGCTCGAAAATGTCTACTTCGGTTAACAACGATCGCGTACTTGTTGAGCTGGTGAAAAGGACCATTCTAGCGGGTCTTGAGGAGCGATTGGCCATATTATCGTTCGGTATAACGCCCGACAATAGCTACTTTATCACCCGCATGCAGATTATAGAGCCTTCTCTCAGCCTCCTCCAATCTCTCTTTTTGCTTTCACGACGGAAATGTCGTTATAGGTAACGCCGGACTCGATAGAGCGTTTTATAGCTGTCGTAATAGTTGAATGAATCGATAACAATACGGTCGGCGTAGAGGGGAGCTCTCTCGAGAGGTGGAAAGAGGGCGAAATGGGACGATGGAGGAGAAAGGAGAAAGGCGACAGGGATATTGGTGTGCGCTATCGGTTCTTCGACGGATGGGAGGAAACCTTCGTCGACGACGATGCGAAGACCGCGCGGGGAGTGAGGACGGAAAAAAAGGAGAAAGATGTACCGGCATCGGCCGTCGATTCCGCGGGTGAACGTGTTCGATCAAAAAGTTCATTTTCTTCCACGGTGAGAGACACGAGGGAGCGCACATCCACACGATCGTTCTCTCGATCGCTGGGCGAAGGGTAAGAGACGCGAGACAGAATTCTAGGGACTCGCACGTTTCATTGCTGTAAATTGAAGGAAATAAAAATTGAATTAAAATGAAATTATAAAAATTGTAAAAACGTTTCGTGTGTCGAAGATAAGAAACAAAATTGTAAAAATAGTAGAAAAGTTATGAGTGTCGAATAGTGGAAAAATCACGGTAATAAAACACGAGGTACGGAGAAAAACTAAGATTCGAAAATGAAGACCGAATTCTGGAGACTGCCACGTTTTATCGGTTGGGAAATATGCCATTTGAAAACAATGGCGGAGATGTTTATTCGATATCTCACAATTTGTTGAAAAAAACGTGCCGTTTCGCAAAATTTAACATAGGATTTCCTACGCTGAAAATGGTCTATTTTGAAAAGTTCAAAAAAAATACAAATTTTACGTATTCTTCGTGGAAATGGGTCACCTCAAGCCAATGGAAGTGGCCAAAATTCTATATCGCGAAAAAAAAGAGTTCGCCATTTTGAAAGTGAAAAATCTAGAAGGGAATTCAAACACACACAAACACACATATATCCGGACATTGTTCCTAAATGTGATTTTTCGACGTTTTGGAACATTCTGAACATGTTTTCATTGAAATCTCGGAATTTTTTTCTTTCGACCATAACAAAGCTTCCTCTATGAGGTAGCAAAAAAAAAAAAATGGAATCAAGATAATATTATAAAAATGGTGAAAAACTTTTAAAGTATCGAAGAATGAAAATAAAAGCACGTTAATAAAACACGCGGTCAGGCGAAAAACTAATATTCAAAAATGAATATTGAGGCTCACTGAAAACCGAAGATACGCAGGGCATGCAGAACAGGCTGTAGGATAGTCGGTTCGAAGGGAAGATATGAAAGATATTCGCATAGTTCGATAAATTCCTAGCCGGCACTCTGTGCGGGACACGCAACCTCCGCGAGCGACCCGTTTCCACCCTTCGTCCGTCTCGGATCCATGAGATAAGATAAGTAAGATCTTATCTCTTACGACATTTTCGGAATTTATAAGATGACGATGTACGACACGGAGGCAATCTCTTCGCTGAGCGGCTGCGAGGGTTAACAAGCGCCGAGACGTCGAGGAATGGGATTCAAGCTTTTTCGGGCGAACCCGGCACTTTTATGCCCCCTCGTCTCGTTTAGCCTCGTCGCTCTCCCGCAGCTCCCCTTCACGCTGCTGGAGCAGCTCGTCATAAAGTGCCACCACCATCGAGCCCTGACGTAACGCAGTCACGTCGTCGGGACTCTTTCGTTCTCCTCGCTCACGACGATGCCCCGAAGAGAAATTCAAACTCGTCCCTCCGTCTGCAGATATCCGCTCGCGGGTCCGAACGGTCCATCGGCGAACGAACGGTCCATCAACGTTTTCCAATTTGTCGGCGAGGTCCATCCGGGAGATCGTACTTCTTGGCGCGGCGAACATACGCCGCGTCGGTACAACGGGAATGCGGAACGGCATCTCGACTGAAATTTATAAGGAAACTAAGATTAATTATAGCCCGGCAGCAAATTCGAGCCGGCGAACTCCGGCTCTGGTCCAACATCGACAAACACGGGACCAACTTTGAACTTTATTCAAACTAGTCTGAATTTCCTTCAAACCAAGTTTGATTTTCATTGAAACCAAGTTTGATTTTCATTGAAACCAAGTTTGATTTTCATTGAAACCAAGTTTGATTTTCATTGAAAGCAAGTTTGATTTTCATTGAAAGCAAGTTTGATTTTCATTGAAACCAAGTTTGATTTTCATTGAAACCAAGTTTGATTTTCATTGAAACCAAGTTTGATCTTCATTGAAACCAAGTTTGATTTTCATTGAAACCAAGTTTGATCTTCATTGAAACCAAGTTTGATCTTCATTGAAACCAAGTTTGATTTTCATTGAAACCAAATTTGGATTTCATTCAAACCAAGTTCGAATTTCATTTTCAAGTTCGCACTTTAAAAAATTCCAAGTTTGAATTTTAAAAATGTTCAAGTATGATTTTTGAAAATTTTCAAGCTTGAATTTTGAAAATGTCGAAGATTAAATTTTGAAAATTGACAAGCTTGAATTTTGAAAATGTCGTAGCTTAAATTTTGGTAATGTTTAAGTTTGAATGCTGCATGTCCAAGTTCAACTTTTGAAACTGACCTAGCGCAGTCACGACGTAGGGACTGCGTTAGACCTCTCTCTTCGATCCCCGTTTCTTCGCCCCTTGTTCACGCCGATGTTGCCCTCGTCGCTCCGTTTCGCTGATACCCGTTCGCGGGGCCCGGACCGAGCGAACGGTCCATCAACGTTTTCCAATATGATCGCGAGGATCCGTCCCGGCGATCGTGCTTCTTGGCGCAGCGGAAATGCATCCGGTAGTGTGCGACGCGTCGGCACAACGGGAATGCGGAACAGCATCGCGACTGAAATTTATAAGGAAATTAACATTAATTATAGCCGGGCCATAAATTCGAGCGGGGCGAACTCCGGCTCTGGTCCAACATCAACAAACACGGGACCAATTTTGCGCGCTCTCTCATGCCGCGCGCGGCCTCCAGCGAGTTTCACCTCCGCGATGCGCCGTTATACGCGGCTGAATAAAAAAAAAAAAACAACAACAACGAATTTCACTACCGCGCCACGAGCAATTAATTATTGAGAACACGTCGGGTGTATTCCGCAGCCTCCCGGTGGACTCTGCGGTCGCGCGACGGTTGTTTTCCCGACGCGATTCGTTCAATTTACCCGCGAGTGTGATTCTCATTTCATTATCCATGATCATCGATGATAATGAATAGCGCACCGTTACGGGAAAGCGTGGAGGATCAACTGCGGAGCCAGTCTGCTGTTCCATCGAGCCATTTAACCCCGAGACGATACGTTCCATTTTCCCGTGAGTGCGATTCTCATTTCATTATCCATGATCATCGATGATAAATAGCGCGCCGGTACGGGAAAGTGTGCAGAACCACATTCGGAGCCAGTCCGCTGTTCCATCGCACTATTTAACGCCGAGACGCTTTTGGAAGGCTGTGTGATTTGCAGACCGGGCTAGAGTAATGTTTTTCTAACGCTCTCCTCGTAAATTTTTTCCCAGAACATTTCAAAATATTATTTTCATATTTTTCAGAAATATTTCCTAAAGTTTTTGAAGATTGTTAATATGTGTAAAATTATTTCAAAATATTTCGAGCCACATGGGCAGATGCGTAAAAGTTTGTATAAACGGCTTTAGAAATTTTGCATTCATTTGACCCAACCTTCTTAGTCACCTGCCATTTTCCCTTGAGTCTGATTCTCATTTCATTATCCACGATCATCGATGACGATGAATAGCTTATCGGTACAGTGAAGTGCGCACTATCAGCTGCGGAGCCAAGTTGCTGTTCCGTCGAGCCATTTAACCCCGAGACGATACGTTCCATTTTCCCGTGAGTGCGATTCTCATTTCATTATCCACGATCATCGATGATAAATAGCGCGCCGGTACGGGAAAGTGTGCAGAACCACATTCGGAGCCAGTCCGCTGTTCCATCGCACTATTTAACGCCGAGACGCTTTTGGAAGGCTCTGTGATTTGCAGACCGGGCTAGAGTAATATTTTCCCAGAACATTTCAAAATATTATTTTCATATTTTTCAGAAATATTTCCTAAAGTTTTTGAAGATTGTTAATATGTGTAAAATTATTTCAAAATATTTCGAGCCACATGGGTAGATGCGTAAATGTTTGTATAAACGGCTTTAGAAATTTTGCATTCATTTGACCCAACCTTCTTAGTCACCTGCCATTTTCCCTTGAGTCTCATTCTCATTTCATTATCCACGATCATCGATGACGATGAATAGCTTATCGGTACAGTGAAGTGTGCATTCTGCAGAGCCAAGTTGCTGTTCCATCGAGCCATTTAACCCCGAGACGATACGTTCCATTTTCCCGTGAGTGCGATTCTCATTTCATTATCCATGATCATCGATGATAAATAGCGCGCCGGTACGGAAAAGTGTGCAGAACCACATTCGGAGCCAGTCCGCTGTTCCATCGCACTATTTAACGCCGAGACGCTTTTGGAAGGCTGTGTGATTTGCAGACCGGGCTAGAGTAATATTTTCCCAGAACATTTCAAAATATTATTTTCATATTTTTCAGAAATATTTCCTAAAGTTTTTGAAGATTGTTAATATGTGTAAAATTATTTCAAAATATTTCGAGCCACATGGGCAGATGCGTAAAAGTTTGTATAAACGGCTTTAGAAATTTTGCATTCATTTGACCCAACCTTCTTAATCACCTGCCATTTTCCCTTGAGTCTGATTCTCATTTCATTATCCACGATCATCGATGACGATGAATAGCTTATCGGTACAGTAAAGTGCGCACTATCAGCTGCGGAGCCAAGTTGCTGTTCCGTCGAGCCATTTAACCCCGAGACGATACGTTCCATTTTCCCGTGAGTGCGATTCTCATTTCATTATCCATAATCATCGATGATAAATAGCGCGCCGGTACGGAAAAGTGTGCAGAACCACATTCGGAGCCAGTCCGCTGTTCCATCGCACTATTTAACGCCGAGACGCTTTTGGAAGGCTGTGTGATTTGCAGACCGGGCTAGAGTAATATTTTCCCAGAACATTTCAAAATATTATTTTCATATTTTTCAGAAATATTTCCTAAAGTTTTTGAAGATTGTTAATATGTGTAAAATTATTTCAAAATATTTCGAGCCACATGGGCAGATGCGTAAAAGTTTGTATAAACGGCTTTAGAAATTTTGCATTCATTTGACCCAACCTTCTTAGTCACCTGCCATTTTCCCTTGAGTCTCATTCTCATTTCATTATCCACGATCATCGATGACGATGAATAGCTTATCGGTACAGTAAAGTGCGCATTCTGCAGAGCCAAGTTGCTGTTACGTCGAGCCATTTAACCCCGAGACGATACGTTCCATTTTCCCGTGAGTGCGATTCTCATTTCATTATCCATGATCATCGATGATAAATAGCGCGCCGGTACGGAAAAGTGTGCAGAACCACATTCGGAGCCAGTCCGCTGTTCCATCGAACTATTTAACGCCGAGACGCTTTTGGAAGGCTCTGTGATTTGCAGACCGGGCTAGAGTAATGTTTTTCTAACGCTCTCCTCGTAATATTTTCCCAGAACATTTCAAAATATTATTTTCATATATTTCAGAAATATTTCCTAAAGTTTTTGAAGATTGTTAATATGTGTAAAATTATTTAAAAATATTTCGAGCCACATGGGTAGATGCGTAAAAGTTTGTATAAACGACTTTAGAAATTAAGCATTCATTTGACCCAACCTTCTTAATCACCCGCCATTTTCCCTTGAGTCTCATTCTCATTTCATTATCCACGATCATCGATGATAAATAGCGCGCCGGTACGGAAAAGTGTGCAGAACCACATTCGGAGCCAGTCCGCTGTTCCATCGCACTATTTAACGCCGAGACGCTTTTGGAAGGCTCTGTGATTTGCAGACCGGGCTAGAGTAATGTTTTTCTAGCGCTCTCCTCGTAATATTTTCCCAGAACATTTCAAAATATTATTTTCATACATTTCAGAAATATTTCCTAAAGTTTTTGAACATTGTTAATATGTGTAAAATTATTTAAAAATATTTCGAGCCACATGGGCAGATGCGTAAAAGTTTGTATAAACGGCTTTAGAAATTAAGCATTCATTTGACCCAACCTTCTTAATCACCCGCCATTTTCCCTTGAGTCTCATTCTCATTTCATTATCCACGATCATCGATGATAAATAGCGCGCCGGTACCGGAAAGTGTGCAGGACCACCTTCGGAGCCAGTCCGCTGTTCCATCGAACTATTTAACGCCGAGACGCTTTTGGAAGGCTGTGTGATTTGCAGACCGGGCTAGAGTAATGTTTTTCTAACGCTCTCCTCGTAATATTTTCCCAGAACATTTCAAAATATTATTTTCATATATTTCAGAAATATTTCCTAAAGTTTTTGAAGACTGTTAATATGTGTAAAATTATTTCAAAATATTTCGAGCCACATGGGTAGATGCGTAAATGTTTGTATAAACGGCTTTAGAAATTTTGCATTCAGTAGTAGTAGTAGTGGATTTATTGACAATATTCCAGATGGAACAATTTTTTTATACATAGCATTACATAGTGTAAGTTGTCGTAAGAATATAAATATATTGTCAATTGGCCATCGACCTAGGTCCTTCAGCCATGGGTTTTACATTTTTGCATTCATTTGACCCAACCTTCTCAATCACCTGCCATTTTCCCTCGAGTCTGATTCTCATTTCATTGTCCACGATCATCGATGACGATGAATAGCTCATCGGTACAGTAAAGTGCGCACCATCAGCTGCGGGGCCAAGTTGCTGTTACGTCGAGCGATTTAACCCCGAGACGCTTTCGGAAGTCTCTTTGATTTACAGACCAGACTAGCGTGTAGGACGCGAGAGCCTAGCTGTGCTCCGGTATCGAGGTGCGGCAGTGTATTACCCACTTCGCGACACTTACTGCCTACGAGCCCGACGTGTATCGTTGTTTCGTGTGCGCTCGTGTATGCGCGTCTTCGTGTAATGGCGAAACTCTCCTCTAGTTGCACAGAAACATTTCCCGCTGTGAGACATTAGCCCGCTGCGTGGCGTCTTACGTACGTATCGTACGCGCGGGGTTAAACCACTTGTTGATTTGGCGTAATCCCCTTTGTCGCAAAGTACGCTGGCGGGGATCGCCGGTGGGTGGTGCGGGAACGCCGCACAACCCCGCTTTGCTCCCGGCGAATTAGTTTGCCCGAGTACCTGCTTCTTCGCGACAAATTAAATGGTACATGCCCCGAGCACTGTCCATGCACCGAACAAGTGCGAGAACCGGAAGTCATGCTGCAGCAGCGCCTGGAAAAAATTTCGAATCTCTTCTTTTCCTAAATTAAGGCAGTACTAGCGGAGAGCCCGAGCGCACGTGAGTTCAGAGAGAATTGGGAACACTTCTCGATGTGATAAAAATCTGAAAAAAAAAATCCGGCATATGGAAGGTGCTGCAAAGATTGATTTTGCATAAAAATAATTCCATAATGTTATTAACACATGAATGAAAAACAAAATTGTTCTACAAATCCCCCGGCAACTTGAGGCAAATCCCCCCGGCTGTTAAGTAACTTTTTGTTCATATGAAAACAATTTGTCAATCTTTTTGAATACGTATGAATTTTTTCAGAATTTTGTTACACGAAATTCTGGAAAAATTCATACGTACGCAACATAAAAAAATCGTTTTCATTTTTTTTTATGTTAGTTTGCCGGGTGATTTGTTGGGAAATGTTTTTTTCATTAATTGGTTGATGACATTTTGGAATTATTGTTATTCAAAATCAATCTTTTCGGTACCTTCCATACGGTTGATTTTTTTCGGATTTTTATCTCATCGAGAAGTGTTCGCAATTCCTCTCTCAACTCTCTCTGAACTCAGGTGGGCTCAGGCTGTCCGCAAATACTACCTTAACTGTATTGATGGATGAACAAAATTATAAAAATTACATGAACATAAAAAAAAAAAAAAATTACCTCCATTGGTGCACTGGAGACCGGAAACACCGAAACCGTCCTATTAGCATCCTCGTCGAAGAAGATAAATTATCGGTAAGCACTGCGACACGCTGTGCATTGCCGTCTGGTGGAGAATGAGTTTGCGCGAGGACCTGTTTTTGCGTAATAAATTAAATGGTCTGTGCTGAAGAAGTGCCAGAACCTGAAGTCACGCTGCAGCATCGGCTGCAAAAAAAAAATGCAAATATTTTAAACAATTTTTTAAATTTTCTCCATTGGCGCACTGAAGACTGGAAACACCGAAAGCGAAGGATTAGCTTGCGCGTACAAGTGCGCCTCTTCGGCGAAGAAGATAAATTATCGGTCAGCTGCAACGCGCCATGCATCGCTGTCTTCCGGAGAATTAGTTTACCCGAGTACCTGTTTCCTCGCAACAAATTAAATGGCACATGCTCCGAGCACTGGCAATGCACCAAAAAAAATGCACGAACCGGGAATTACTCTTCAGCATCGCCTGGAAAAAATATATTAAAAATTCGAAATCTATTTTATTATTTTTTAAATTAACTCCATTGGTGCACTCGAGACCGGAAGCATCGAACCCGAACGATTAGAATGCGCGCACGGTTCCGTTTAGATAAATTATCGGTCAGCTGCAACGCGCCATGCATCGCCGACTTCCGGAGAATAAGTTTACCCGGGTACCTGTTTCTTCCCAACAAATTAAATGGCACATACTCCGAGCGCTGTCCATGCACCAAAGAAATGGAAGAACCGGAAGTTTCTTTATCATCGCCTGGAAAAAAATATATTAAAAATTAGAAATCTATTTTATTTTTTATTAAATAAACTCCATTGATGCACTCGAGACCGGAAATAGCGAAACCGAACGATTATCATGATTAAATTATCGGTCAGCTGCAAAACGCCATGCATCGCCATCTTCCGGAGAATAAGTTTACCCGAGTAGCTGTTTCTTCCCAACAAATTAAATGGTACATGCTCCGAGCACTGACAATGCACCAAAGAAATGCAAGAACCGGAAGTTACTCTTTAGCATCGCCTGAAAAAAAATATATAAAAATTAGAAATCTATTTTATTATTTTTAAAATTAACTCTACTGGTGCACTCGAGACCGGAAGCATCGAAACCGAACGATTAGGATGCGCGCACGGCTCCGGTTAGATAAATTATCGGTCAGCTGCAACGCGCCATGCATCGCCGTCTTCCGGAGAATGAGTTTGCCCGAGTACCTGTTTCTTCCCAACAAATTAAATGGCACATACTCCGAGCGCTGTCCATGCACCAAAGAAATGGAAGAACCGGAAGTTTCTTTAGCATCGCCTGGAAAAAAATATATTAAAAATTAAAAATCTATTTTATTGTTTATTAAATTAACTCCATTGGTGCACTCGAGACCGGAAATAGCGAAACCGAACGATTATCATGATTAAATTATCGGTCAGCTGCAACGCGCCATGCATCGCCGTCTTCCGGAGAATAAGTTTACCCGAGTAGCTGTTTCTTCCCAACAAATTAAATGGTACATGCTCCGAGCACTGTCAATGCACCAAAGAAATGCAAGAACCGGAAGTTACTCTTTAGCATCGCCTGAAAAAAAATATATAAAAATTAGAAATCTATTTTATTTTTTATTAAATTAACTCTACTGGTGCACTCGAGACCGGAAACGCCGAAACCGAACACAATTAACATGCGCGTACGGGTTCGTTTGCTCGTCGATGAAGATGAATTATCGGTAAGCTGGGACACGCCGTCCATTGCCGTCTCCCGAAGAATGAGTTAGCTCGAGTACCTCTTTTCCGGAACAAATTAAATGGCACATACTCCGAGCGCTGTCCATGCACCCAAGAAATGCAAGAACCTTACGTTACTCTTCAGCATCACCTAAAAGATGATGACCCCGAAGAAATCTGCATGAGACCAAAATCGTTCAAGTTCTAAAGGCAGTATTTTGCATATCACAAACTTTGCACGAGGAAGTTCACTTGGAGAATAAAATTTCTATAAGTGAACAATTTTTTTAATTCTTCCTAAAGCCGTGCACCGATAGACACTTGCCAAAGATGAAATCTCATGTCATGCAGATATCTTCATGGTCACAAAAAATGATGAAAAAAAAAATGGTGTTTTTTTAAAAATGATCTGCATTGGTACACTCGAGACCGGAAGCATCGAAACCGACCAATTAGCATGCGCGCACGGGTTCGGTTCCTCGTCGATGAAGATAAATTAGCGGTCAGCAGCGACACGCCGTGCATCGCCGGCTCGCAAAGCTAATTAATTCAATTACGCATTCGATCCCGCAGCTAATCCCATCCCCGCGTCCCATATCTCCGTCCCGTCCTACCGATGAATGTATCAAAGGCCCGACGGGCACCGTTATCACTCAAGAGTCCCAGAGTATGGCACCTTCCCTCCCATGCGTAATGGATGTTGACGATAATAGACTATTGATCTCGCATTCTGGTCACACTCGAGCGGGCCTGTGTGCGCGTACACATGTTAGGCGCCTCTTCCCGCGGAATATCGCGTTTAATCACACATGATAATCGCCCTGTGGGCTCGGTGAGAGGTCGACGTTAAAATATGACAATGAGAAACCGAGTCGCGTGCCATTTCGGGGCCATTAGCGAGCATACATTCCGCACTGGCGTTCATCCCTCTCTCGTGCTTACTCGCCGACTATTTCGCATGCGCCTAAAAGTCGACTCGTTGCCCATGCATCATGTTTCGGTAAACAATGAAATAAAATTACATATTTTATTTTATTGTTATATTATATATTGTATATATATATATTACTTGTTACATAAACATAACGAGTGATGTAAAATTGATATTGTAATATTCCACTAGTCTTAAGATTTATATCTTTTTTTGTATCAATGTACTCGTAAATATTGATTATGAATGTATATTGTTAAGCTCGGCTATACCGTTTCAATTGTTGTTTTTTTTTTTTTTTTTTCTTACTTTTATTGTCCTGTAAATGGGTTATGCCCGTGAATAATGAATAAATAAAAATAAATAAAAATAAAATATTGATGTGATATTGTACTATCGTACCGTGCCGGGCCCGGGCGACACCAAACATGTTTATTCCCTATAATATTTACGCATTATATTTATTTTTTGTAAAAGGGTTTATCGCGTTGATTAATAAATAAATAAATAAATAAATATTTATTTATTGGTTTACGGAATAAACCCTTTTACTTGCATACAACGATAAAAAATAAATCAGTAAATAGCGGAAGTGTTACAATTAGAATATTATCGCCAGATCGCATCTTAATATTAAACTAGATAAAATGTATTCCATTATTTCGTTGAGACATTCTTAATCAACACACCGATTATATGTATGTGGTAGCCAGATTATTAGTTAAATTGCAACATGTCAAAAGTTTATGCACATGACTTTGGATTGCCTTCGCGACATAACTACCTTAGGTACACCGTAAAAATAAATTGTAAATCGAATGTACTGGAACTTGAAATTTGCTGACATTACCCACATTAATTAAACATTAATGCACTTTGCTTGTAAAACAAAAATACCGGATATCAAAATTACAAATCTTTTGCTTGAAATTTACAAAAATCTTCATGAAAAATACAAATTTTACTGTAAAATTGCAACGCACATGTGTTTGAAATTTCAAAAACGATTTATATAAAAAGCTTCCAATACTGTTAATTAATTTCCAAACAAAATTTTTTTTACCGTGTAGTTATCAAAGTTGACGGTAAAAAAAAATATAAAATACATTTTTTAAAAATACGAAAAATCGAGCCGCTTGCCATTTCGGGGGTCATTAGCGCGCATACATTCCGCTCTAGCGTTCATCCGTCTCTCGTGCTTCCTCGCCGTCTATTTCTCTGCGCCTGAAGTCGACTCGCGGCCCATGCATCATATTTCCCCGGTATGGCCGGGTGGAGAAGCGCGTCGCACGAGGAATGGAGCGAACCAACTGGAAGGTCTATCCTGTCTCTTTGCTATGGAACGCTGGAGATCCTTCTTCCCAATCCCGCGCTTTCGACGTTACGCTCTCTCGTTCTTTCTTTCCAGTTTTTCGTTTTTCCTTCCTCTTTTTTTTTTTTTTTTTTTTTTATCGGCGACGGAGACTCCTCCGCCTCGGCTATATCCGAGGAAGGACTCGGTGAGCGCCGAGCTCCGTCGGCTCGATGGTACGAGAAGATCGGAGAAGGGTGGCTGCGAAACGAAAGGGAGGGACGAGTCGGTCGGGGGAAAGTTCGGGCCTGGAAAGGAGCTAGCACCAACCCTCCCCGTCCTCACCATCGGAAGCGTTTCCGTGCGAGACCGACTCACAGACTTATAAATCAAAGCCCCCGTACAAATCGCCCAGGAGATCCCGCGGCAGTTGCAACGCTCTTCTTTCCCGGCACCAGAAACATCCAGCTCTGTGGACGGCGGAGCCACTTCTCTATTTCACGATCTTCCTCGTCTACTTCTTTTCTATTATTGCCATTCCCTTTTTCGCAGTGCGTCTCGTCTCGTCTCGTTCCACGAATCTCCGAACACGGGCCTCACTTATCCGTCTTCTTTCCCGCAACCGCCACTGAGAATCCCATCGCGGCGACTTGCCTCGTGCACGACGCGGTTCACGAATTTTCGGAAGTGCTCTCATACCGGCGCTTCATCCGCGAGCTCCGTCGACTCCTGCTCTCAATCCGTAAGGGAGAATAAATTATCTTTTATTTAAGTGCACTGAGACAAGGATTATATAGTAAAAAGTACCGTTTATCTAAGAAAAATTACCATAGCACATACACTGAAAAAAAATATCATTGATTCGAGTGAAATTTGCTTGCGGGCTGCCAACGAAATAAAAAAAGTTGTTTCAATTCTACTCTGAATTTGTACAATTTCATACCGGATTGAGACGATAACATGGTCACCTTGACAGTCTTGCCGTCGTTGTTTCGATGTCATATGGAATTGTAAGAATTGAAAGTAGAATTGAAACAAACATTTTTTTCTTCGGCAGCCCGCAAGCGATTTTTTTTTTCAGTGTAGTAGTAGAGCGCCAGGACGCCGACTATGGACGAAAGTGTCAGATTATCCGAGAATTTTGACCATAATATTCTAAGAACAATTCTGATAAATCCGGTCATTCCTGCCATACACCCAGAAAAATAATTTATTTGACAGCCACCGTTTGTTTGGTTTTAGTAAAATATTTATTTGATTTAAATAAATATTTATTTGATTTAAGTAACTATTTATTTTAATCAAATAAATATTAAATATGAACCAAATAAACGGTGGCCGTCAAATAAATTATTTTTCTGGTTGTAGGTGGCGCCCTAGCGCCCTACTAACCCAAATAGCCAACCGTAGCACATACAAACAAGGGCAATTGCCTGCCAGCAAGCTTTGCTGTTTGCTTGCCAGTAATGTTGCAACAACAGTTTCTGGCACGAGATTGCAGCATATTGGTAGCAAAAATCCAACAACGGTTGCTGTAAGCTGATTTCTTATTCTTAACAGCCGTGAAAGAGATCAAAATTCTGGATGGTCCATTTGCGCATCATATAAAATATTATACACAAATGGACTCGCACTAACGATCCTTGGAATTGAATTCTCGTGAGCATTATCCCAATGGTTTTTTTCTTAACGGTGACCAATGGATAATTTTCATGGGGGTTGGTTCACGAATTTTTGGAAGTGCTCTCTCCATCTGCGTGCACCATCGACTCCTCTTCTCGATCTGCAACGAAGAATAAATTAGCCTTTACGGTCGAACGGTAACTCTATTTTTTATTATTTTATTTAAAAAAAAAAAAAAATTTATTTTATTTCTTACCGTCGACTGGGAATTCGTATCGTCGAAGGTTTCGCGATTCCCTCTGCCGCTCGTTTCTTCGTTTCGATCGGAGCTTTCCGTTGAAAGTTGTTTGTTACACTGACGCTGGCTGCCAGTCGATGCACGACCCTTGTGACTTCGTGCACGAGCCATAGCGGTCTACTTTACTCCAGACAATTTGTTTAAAATCCCAGGCTCTCGTGGGCCGAGAGGGGATACGCCAATTGCGTATCCCTCGTAAGTATAACCGTGCAGCCGAGACCCACCCCGGGGAGTCGAAGTCTCTGCAACGTGTGCATCTCCAAGGGCTGAAGTGTCGATCAATATATTATTCCCATGTGCCCGCCTCCCTTCGATCCAAGTGGCTCGTGACTGTTAGATTGAATTTTTTATTTTTTTATTCATTTTTTTTCTTCAACCGTACGTAAAAATCGAACAACCGGGAGAATCTTCGTTCTCCCAATTTGCATTGATCCCGAGAGATCATTTGCCTACGCGAATCTATGTAATGTGGGGCATAGGCAGCAGGTATACAGCAAACCCGCTATTCGCAATGTCCCAATGTAAACAAAATTAGTATGATTCGTTGATTCGTTGATTCGTTGATTCGTTGATTCGTTGATTCGTTGATTCGTTGATTCGTTGATTCGTTGATTCGTTGATTCGTTGATTCGTTGATTCGTTGATTCGTTGATTCGTTGATTCGTTGATTCGTTGATTCGTTGATTCGTTGATTCGTTGATTCGTTGATTCGTTGATTCGTTGATTCGTTGATTCGTTGATTCGTTGATTCGTTGATTCGTTGATTCGTTGATTCGTTGATTCGTTGATTCGTTGATTCGTTGATTCGTTGATTCGTTGATTCGTTGATTCGTTGATTCGTTGATTCGTTGATTCGTTGATTCGTTGATTCGTTGATTCGTTGATTCGTTGATTCGTTGATTCGTTGATTCGTTGATTCGTTGATTCGTTGATTCGTTGATTCGTTGATTCGTTGATTCGTTGATTCGTTGATTCGTTGATTCGTTGATTCGTTGATTCGTTGATTCGTTGATTCGTTGATTCGTTGATTCGTTGATTCGTTGATTCGTTGATTCGTTGATTCGTTGATTCGTTGATTCGTTGATTCGTTGATTCGTTGATTCGTTGATTCGTTGATTCGTTGATTCGTTGATTCGTTGATTCGTTGATTCGTTGATTCGTTGATTCGTTGATTCGTTGATTCGTTGATTCGTTGATTCATTTATCCATTTATTTATAGGATATTCATTCATTTATTTTTTTAAATTAGTTTATGAATAAGTAAATCATTTTTTTTTCTTCAACCTTTACGTACAAATCGATTAACCGGAAGACTCTTAGTTCCGCCAATTTGTATTAATTGCGAGAGATGATTTGCGTACACGAATCTATATAATGTGCCGCATAGGTAGCAGCGGGGAGATACGTCGAATTACCATTTGCAGAGAGTACCCACGCTCGAGTAACGACACGTACAATCACCGGGTGTGTTAGCTAATTGACACTATGCCGAGTTGCTCGTGACTGTTAGAATTGAATTTCAAGACGTCAACTTGAACCTGAGATCGAAGATTGGCCCGAACTTCATCGCATGCTTAAGATCTATCTTAAGTTCCAACTTGATTTCGTCCTTAAGTTTGATCTTAAGTTCAAACTTAAGTTTGATTTTAAGTTCGAATTCAAACAAGTTCAAACTTGAGATCAAAATCAAGGATCAAACTCAAATTCGAATTTAAGATCAAACTTAAGCACGAAATCAGTTCGACCTTAAGTTAATCATTTTTAAAAAATATCTTCAACTGTCCAATCATTAATTTGTACGAACAAAATACACACTAGACCGTCCCTTCCCGAATCTTCAGTTGGTTCAACCGTATGCTTTTATCAGTTGCCGAAGTCTCTTCAGCCAGTTCATTATTAATCACGAGAGATGATTTGCCCACGCGAATCTATGTAATGTATTGCACAGGCAGGGGGGCGAGGCGGATGTACGTCGAATTCCCTATTTGCACAGAGTACCACGCTCGAGTAATGACACGTACGATCTCCGGGCGTGTTAGTTAGTTGACGCTGTGCCGAGCCGTAGCCGTGAGCCGTGTTGCACGGCGCACGTGCATGTGGACCGAGCCGGGTGTACTTTGAAAGGAGACCTCGTTGTGTCGGGGTAAACATGGAAGTAGCGGGAGCGGACGGGGCGGTAGCGGTAGTGAAGTCTATAACTGGAACCGGACGAGTTTCAGGAAGGATGCCTGCACAGCCGAGCCGTCCCAACTCCGCGGGGCCGCCGTAACACAGCTCGAGTAAGTTCCGCCAGAGCGTTAAGCTGCATCGGTTGGCCCAGGTGCACGGAAGAGACTCCAGACCCGAAAATCATGTGCTCCTTGACGCGCGATCCCAGCCAGTATGTACGTATAACTGACAAATAGTATGACTGCATTTCGGAGTTTCTGCCTTCTGCCCCCAAGTTCGTTTACATCTACACAGACCACCCCCGTTCGGACGGGGGAGCGGGTAGTGGCGTTTCACGAACACGAGACAAATGTTTGCTCGCACCGCGTCGCGTACCGCCTCTGGCGTTGCGCCGCGGTGCAGTTACTGTTGACCGTGGGCGAACTGTTGGGACCCGCGGACGAACTGGCCCGATCGGTCCGAGTGAGCTTCCGTCGATTCGCGTCAGCTTTCAAACACCGAGATGAACTTGATTCTATCCACACCGACAGCTTTCGCTCGCTCCACGAGCCGCTCGCTGTCCGTCGCTCGTTCACGTTGTACCGACGTTTGGACGATCGCGTCGAAGAGAAGTAGCTAAAAACGCAATTTTCAAAAATTACAGGAAATTCTGAAAAAATTCATACGTATTCAGAAAAATTTACAAATCGTTTTCATTCAAAAAAAGAGAGTTAGGATGCTGGGTAATTTGTGGGAAAATTTTTTTTCGTTAATTTGTTAACAACATTTTGGAATTATTATTACGCAAAATCAATCTTTTCGGCACCTTCCATATGGTTGATTTTTTTTCATATTTTTATCCCATCCAGAAGTGTTCGCCATTTCGTCTCCCAATTCTCTCTGAACTCACGTGGGGTCAGACTGTCCGCAAGTACTACCTTAACGACCGTGAAAGAGATCAAAATTCCCCCTAATCAGAAGCTGACCTCTGATTAGACATTTGGAAATTTCAATTTTCAACTTTTGTGAGGAGGCGATACGAAAATTTCATTTTTCAACTTTTATTAGGAAATGACATAAAAATTTCAATTTTTTAACTTTTAGAACGAAACGACATGAAAATTTCAATTTTTAATTTTTACAAGGAAAAGATATGAAAATTTCAATTTTTAACTTTTACAAGGAAACGACATAAAAATGTCGATTTTTAACTTTTCTCAGGAAACGACATGAACATTTCAATTTTCAACATTTTTTTTTTTTTTTATATGAAAGAAGTATAAAATGTTTGCTCCACTGCGTCTTCCGCGTCTGGCATTGCGTCGCGGTGCAGTTACCGTTGATCGTGGGCGATCTATGAGGACGCGTGGACGAGCATGCCCGATCGGCCGGAGTGAGGTTCCGTCGATTCGCATCAGTTTTCAAACACCGAGATGAACTTGATTCTATCTGCAGCGATAGCTTCCGCTCGTTCCATGAGCCGTCCGTTGTGTGTCGCTCGTTTACGTTGTACCGACGTTTGGACGATCGGGTCACCGAGCGATGCGACGATACTGTGCCGATATCGCATACAGACTGCGAGTCTCGTAACTTTACTCTGGAAAAAAAAAAAATAACGAGTGTTACGAGTCGTTGCACACGGAGTCACGCACGTTCACGATGTAACGCGTTGGTCGCGCGAATTTGGGGATCAAAGTGCACGAAGCTTACACACGTATGTTCGAAAACGAAGCGGAGGCTTTGACGTTCTACGCGCACGTCGAACTCTCTGCAAGCTCCTCCTCTCGACAGAAACAATTCGGAAAAAAATTGTAGCGTCAATAAAATTGAAATTAACCGACGGACACAAAAAATATATCAATCGACATGAAAGTCGTATATTTTTAAATGTTAATATTCTTTTTTATAAAAGTGGTATAAATATGCACTACGGTCGAATAATTCGTAGTCCGTCGAGCGAACCGCTGGATTGACAAAGCGACGATACTGTCCGGATATCGCGTATAAACTGCGGCTGCCGTAGCTTGACTCTGAGAAAAAAACAAGTGTTACACAGTAATAAGTAATTTCGTAAAATCGGAATACGAAGTTTCGTAAAAATAATTTTGTTAAATAAGTGACAAACTTGTTTGTTGATGTCCGACATGCACGTCGCTCCACAATCTCCTCCTCTCGTATGAAACAATCTTGAAAAAAAATTGTAGCGTAAATCAAATTGCCATCAATTTTTACGTACCCAAAAAAAATCTACACGAAAGTCGTATATTTAAAAAATCATAATATTCGTTTTTATAAAGGAGGTGCAGACAGGCGCCAATGTCGAGCAATTTATCGTCCGCGAATCTTTGGACCGACAACTTAAAAAAAAAAAAAAAAGAAACTTACAAAGGAAACTTTACAAAAGAAAAAAAATTGTAGCGTATATGAAATTGCCATCAATTTTTACGTACCCAAAAAAATCTACACGAAAGTCGTATATTTAAAAAAACATAATATTCGTTTTTATAAAGGAGGTGCAGACAGGCGCCAATGTCGAGCAATTTATCGTCCGCGAATCTTTGGACCGACAACTTAAAAAAAAAAAGAAAGTTACAAAGGAAACTTTACAAAAGAAAAAAAAATTGTAGCGTATATGAAATTGCCATCAATTTTTACGTACCCAAAAAAATCTACACGAAAGTCGTATATTTAAAAAATCATAATTCATAATATTCGTTTTTATACAGGAGGTGCAGACAGGCGCCAATGTCGAGCAATTTATCGTCCGCGAACCATCGGATCGACGACTAAAAAAAAAAAAAAAAAAAAAAACCTTACAAAGGAAACTTTAAAAGAAAACGCAATGAGAGATGAGTAATCCGTCCTCTCGTGATAATTGGAGAGTAGACACACCCTTCGTGCCGGAAATACCTCGAGCCCGAGACTGCGGTCTATTCCGCCTCGAGTTGCCGGCGGTGTCTGGTCTCGAGCGTTCCGGCTTCGTCGGAAAAGTGTTACGGAGAGCTTGCGTGAGTGCGGCTCCTCACGTCAGTTTCGCCGAGTCCTTTCCGAGTTGATTAATACCACCGGGCGAGTTGTTGCGCGGGCGGCTTTCAACCGTCGAGCATATCGTACATCGGATGTTGGGGAAACTTTTTCCTCGCTTCCTCAATTTTTGCTTCCTCTTCTTCGCCACTCGGGAGCTTAACTTCCCGCCGGCGAAGGAGCGGAGCGGCGGTGGGCGAGGACAAAGTGGGTGAGTAGTGCCCAAATTTGATCGAGAATCGCTGAAACTCTTGGCCCCGAGTTGTTTGCCATTGCGGCTCTTATCAACGATCGATTGATACAAGAAACAATCTGACTCTCTGGCCCCTGGGTAAATTACAAGCGCGCACACGTACGCTTGCAATTAAGGTAGTCCTTGCGAATGGTGTTCACTTCGCATAAGTTTCAGAGAAATGATAGGGAATTGCAAACACTTCTGAATGATATAAAAATCCGAAAAAAATCAAGCATATTAAAGGGACTGAAGATATTAAATTTGCATAATAATAATTCCAAAATGTTATTAACGAATTGAAAAATGAAATTGTTCGACAAATCTCTCGAAAACCTAACTTTTGTTTTTATGAAAGAACTAAAAATCACGTGTGTTATAAAGCAATGAATGAGGTTTTATTAAAAGAATTTCTAATAATATTTTCTCCACATGGATTTCAAGAGACATGAGCTCAAAGTTGTGTCAATTAGCATGAGCTGCGTAATGATATAAAAATCTGAAAAAAATCAAGCATATTAAAGGGACTGAAAATATTAAATTTGCATAATAATAATTCCAAAATGTTATTAACAACTTGAAAAATGAAATTGTTCGACAAATCTCTCGAAACCTAACTTTTGTTTTTATGAAATTTTTTTTATGAAATAACTAAAAATTACGTGTGTTATAAAGCAATGAATGAGGTTTTTTTTAAAAAGAATTTCTAATAATATATTCTCCACATGGATTTCAAGATACATGAGCTCAAAGTTGTGTCAATTAGCATGAGCTGCGTATCGTGACGCGTGAGAGGCAACATTCTTTCAAAAAAAAATATATATGTCCATAATGCTTTATGGGAACGTTTTTTTTTTCTAAAATAACATTACACCATTATTTGTGAAGCATTAAAAAAAAAATGGAGCTGTGCCCAATTCAACCGTCGAGCACATCGTACACCGGACGTTGGTGAAACTCTTTCCTCGCTTCTTCAATTTTAGCTTCCTCTTCTTCGCCACTCGGGAGCTTAACTTCCCGCCGGCGGGTGAGCGGAGCGGCGATGGGCAAGGACAAAGTGGGTGAGTAGCGCCCAAATTTGATCGCGGATTACCGTAGAGTCAATACCGCCAAACATCCCGCGGGCCGGAGTGGAAAGTTCTGCTGTTCTCCGACCGGCTTGCGACGCGGTTGCCTCGCACAAGGTAAAACCGCATTTACTCACCGCCAGGCGTGCACTTACTCCTTCCCGTTTCGTCGGCTCTCCGAACATCCCCACGAAAACCCCGCGGAATGCATATAGAATAATTTTAACCGCGGGAAGATCTCGACGGGAATTTCCGAGCAACAACTGCACAAATTAGATTTGTTCCGTGATAGAGAATGTCGCGGAGGCAACAATGAAATTTTGGTGAGCCCGTTGGGGAAGTGTATGCGCTTATGCAATGTTACTTATCTCACCCACCCTATCTTCCGTCCGACCGTCCAACGGCACTCCGGCCCTGTTATTAATCCGGGGTCCAACTGTCACGGAAACTGTTTCCGAACTCTCCCTCCGCCCACGCACGCTCGTGACACCCCAAACAATCCGTCTGCCGGTCCTTCCGTTCCAAGTATCGCCGACGACTCTGCCTCGAGCCAACCGAGCACCCTCGCCCTTCCAAACTTTCCATACAACCTCGCGATACAACTCGACACATCTTGTCAGATTTTACTTAATCCAACACTAACGTCTCGTCGACTCCTCTCCGTCCGGCTCTCCGATGCATATCGGTGATTCATCGGCTCCGCCCGGGCATAACTTGCGGCGATAACCCCGGGACGTTGATAAATCGCACGCGAATCGCTCCGAAACGATGTTTGCATATCGAGTCCGGATGACCGGTGAAACAGATGAGAAATATATTTTCGGACGTTTGGTTGATTTCGGGGTGTAGGGAAATTGTACAGTAGAACCCCGATTAACCGCGATGAACGGGACCGAACGGTCCCCGGATAATCGCAATCCCGGTTAATCCGGATTGGACGGGGAATGTTCACTGATAAAAAAAAATACGGTTGAATCAACTAATCGGGCAGGGACTTTCAACCTAATTTTTTTGTTGGTACAGCTAAAAAATTTGTTAGGTCAAGAATTTGTTGGGTGATTTCACCGAAATATTTTTGAGGCATTAAAATATTTTGATCGACCAACTAAATATTTATTTTAACGTCCCTCCCCGAATCTTTGTTGATTCAACTGTGTATATAAGTCAATTTTTATCAGTGTATATAAGTCGATAATGCCTAATGATACTTTATATTGATTAGTTACAATGACATTTGGTACAACTTGCACTTAATTGTTAAATAGTGTGAACTAAAATGTTAAGCTTTGGATTTTTTTTTTTCATTAATAGTACGTAAGCTAGTCATTTTTTGGAAGCTTGTGCTGGCGACGCACTCCGCGCATATAAAAAACCTCGAAAGACGCACGGCTGATCCGCTTCCCGCTTAATCCGACCCCGGTGAATCGGGGTTCTACTGTATTTAAGTTTCAAGATTTTTCATGGTTTTTTTTTTTTTTTGTTACTGTCGCCACACAGTAGTTTGGCCTGGTGAAACTGTTGGGGGTTTTTATTTTAATCTCTCCGATAGCTACTAGGATTGACGAAACGCTTGTACTTGTTTACTTTTAAAAAATATATTAAATAAAAAAATTACATTATTTAAAATAAAATGAAATTCTCTTAAATATCAAGATATTCCATGGTTTTTTTTTTTTTTTTTTTTTTTTTTTACTAGGCCACTCAGTAGTTGGGCCTGGTGAGAGTGTTGCGTTTTTTAAACTATATCCGATAGCTACTAAAATTGGTGAAACGCTTTTACCTGGTTTACTTTTGAAAAATATATGGAATTGTAAAATAAAATATATGAATTAAAATAAAATAATTTTAAAAAAAATGAAATTCCCTTACATTTCAAAATTTTCCTTGTTTTCTTTTTTTGACTGAGCCACCCAGTAGTTTGACCTGGTGAGTCTGTCGGATTTTTTAAATCTATTCGATAGCTACTAAAGTCGCTGAATCGCTTCTACCTGTTTACTTCCGATAAATATATGAAATAAAAAAAAAAGTAAAAAATAAAAATATGTAAAATAAAATAAAATTCAACCGAATAGCTGTTTCGAATCGTTGTGGGCTTTTCAATCGTGCGCGGCAGCGTTCAACAGATACAGAGATAAAAATTTCCCACCGCTGTGTACAAGACGACAGTGATTCGAAGGGGCGGTCAAACGGGCTCTGCCATTGATTGGATATCGCGGTAACTCGGTTATTAAACCGTGCAGCGAGAGAGAAAAGGGAACAGAGCGAATGTCAATTTTGTCAACCGCGAAGAGTGGTGGTTTAATCGAAATTTCATGTTTCCGCGAATAACGAGCGATGGCTTGTTTCCCCCACCCGACAATGATACCTTTTCGTTAACTCTCGCCATTGATATTTCGATAGTGGCAATCAATTTGAAAGCAAAAAATAATAATAACAGAATGGATAAGCCAATCGCGACAACTGCCGCATCGATTCTATTACATTTCACCTGAAGCACAGCAGCCCTCGAGTCCTTTGCCATTGCGGCTCTTATCGACGTTATCGACGGGCAATTTTCGATTAACACAAGAAACAATCTGACTCTCTGTCCCCTCGGTAAATTACAAGCGAGCACACGTGCACTTCCAGTGATGAGAATACGTCACACAGCGACTCCTCTACTTGCGGAACTAAAAATCACGTGTGTTATAAAGCAATGAATGAGGTTTTTTTAAAAAGAATTTCTAATAATATTTTCTCCACATGGATTTCGAGATACATGAGTTCAAAGTTGTTGCAATTAGCGTGAGAAGCAACATTATTTTTATAGAAATATATATGTCCATAGATACTTTATTGGATTTTTTTATTTTAAAATAACATTACAATATTATTAAGGACGCATTAAAAAAATTAAATCGGGTCCTCAACCACTGTTAGCGAAATGCCCCCTCCACCCCCGCCCCCCTCTTCCATTAAGAAAAGGTAACCACGTGACTTCTTCCGTCAAGGGCTTACGCAACAGTAATTGGGCAAAAATGCACGCATATTTAGTCATTTTTTTTCTCGGTAAATATGCGCTTTATCGATTTGATTTTTCTAGGGGAAAACTAGGATATATTAGAGAACATTTAGGCATTTTTTCATTCAATTTCATTACTATTATGTATGTTTTTATCGGTCGGCGTAAACAATTTTTTTCGGAGATCGTTTGCGGTGTCCCTGATTTCGACTTGTTATTTAATCTCAAAATAAAATTTTAAATTGTTTCTTAACAAATGATATATAATGTGCGGTCCTTGACGAGGGGGGAAAAATGTCAAAATGTGCGGCCTTTTGAAGGAAAAAAAAATCGATTTTTACCCATTTTATACACTTTCAATCATTTTTTATAATTTTTTTTTAATACGAAAACGTCAAGGATTAAAGAATCTGTTGAAGTATATCGGTAAAAACGTTCATAAAAATCCATGAAGCCGTTTTTCATTTTGAAAAACACGTTTCGAGAAAACCGCGTTCAAAGTTCGTCCTCGCCGCTCATCGAGCGCTCCGCCACTTTCCACACAACGATCTCCACGTGTCGTAATTCGTTGAATTTCGACATAAAAATTTAACCGAATATTCTTGACACTGTAAACTATCAGAAAAAAAAAAATCGAAATTTTACTGTGGCGCAAGCCCTTGAAAGTCGGTTAAAGACAGACCCTATATTTTCCCAACATTTTTCATTGATCTATCTGGGCGCTAGCAACGAGAGCCCCGGGCCGCATAAATTCGCCCGAAACCCGTGTGAAATATATGTCGCGCGGAATATACGAGAAACGTTATGACAAATCGATAAGCCTGATTTCCGTGCGGAGATAAATCGTTGCCGGACGAGGGAAGGCGAAACTGGCCGGTTTCTGGGCCACAAACGAATCTGGCTTGCTAATTCACTCGCACCGGCCATTCACGCTCGGATCCATACACAGGTCGGAGCGGACGAGGCTGGAGGGCGAGATCAAGGGTTGCGAAGGAGCCCGCAGCTCGCCTCGCTCCCTTCCGCGAGAAGAGGTCTGAGAACGCGCGAGCGAGGAAGCCCGAAGCTACCGAGTGTCCACAGCCAGTTGGCTTATCTGCCAACTTCGCCGGTACACTTTTCCGCTCTCTTTCGCCGCTGTCGACGGAGAAAGAGAGAGTCTCCTCGCCTCTTTCTCCGTCACTTTCTCGTTCCCCGTCCGCTGTCCTCGCTATTGTCGCGAGATTCCCGGCCAACTCATCGATGTAACGGGAGCACGCTCGGGCGGCAATGGGAACGCGGGAGGTCAGGAAAATAAAAATATCAGACCTGGGACGATGGAGTTATGTCACCTTCCCGCTGACGCCTCGACGTCATGGTTTTTTTTTTTTCTTTATAGAGCACACAAACGCTCGCGGAATTTTAATAAGGCCCACTGTCGCGGATAGCGATTCTTCGAATAAATCAGATACATTTTTGGATATATTATTATATCGGATTATTTATATACATGTAGATATTAGGGTGGTCCTTAAATTGAATATTTTTGAATTTTCTGGGGTCCACCCGGTATTATCGTGAGGTATAAAATAAAAATGCGATGTGCGAGCGGTCCCCGAAATTATTGAATTGTTAGAGGTCGCTACTGGCTACTTAAAAAATTAAAAACTTCGGAACATCTGAATTGAAAGTACAAATTAAATATTCGAGATTTTCTTGGCCATCCCGCACTTCCAAAGTATAACGAATAAGAAAAAAACTCTGCAAAATCCCTATGACATCGAAGCATTTTTAGAGGTGGCTATATATGCCTGTGAGTATCCCCTTGAGTATCCCCGTGAGTATCCCCGTGAGTATCCCCGTGAGTATCCCCGTGAGTATCCCCGTGAGTATCCGCGTGAGTATCCCCGTGAGTATCCCCGTGAGTATCCACGTGAGTATCCGCGTGAGTATCCGCGTGAGTATCCCCGTGAGCATCCCCGTGAGCATCCCCGTGAGTATCCCCGTGAGTATCCCCGTGAGTATCCCCGTGGGTATCCCCGTGAGTATCCCCGTGAGTATCCCCGTGAGTATCCCCGTGAGTATCCCCGTGAGTATCCCCGTGAGTATCCCCGTGAGTATCCCCGTGAGTATCTCCGTGGGTATCCCCGTGGGTATCCCCGTGAGTATCCCCGTGAGTATCCCCGTGAGAATCCCCGTGAGTATCCGTGTGAGTATCCGTGTGAGTATTCGTGTGAGAATCCCCATGAGTATCCGTGTGAGTATTCGTGTGAGAATCCCCGTGAGTATCCGTGTGAGTATCCCGATGAGTATCCCCGTGAGAATCCCCGTGAGTATCCGTGTGAGTATCCGTGTGAGTATCCGTGTGAGTATCCGTGTGAGTATCCGTGTGAGTATTCGTGTGAGAATCCCCGTGAGCATCCGTGTGAGTATCCGTGTGAGTATTCGTGTGAGTATTCGTGTGAGAATCCCCGTGAGTATCCGTGTGAGTATCCGTGTGAGTATTCGTGTGAGTACCCGTGTGAGTATCCGTGTGAGAACCCGTGTGAGTATCCGTGTGAGTATCCGTGTGAGTATCCGTGTGAGTACCCGTGTGAGTATCCGTGAGAGTATCCGTGAGTATCCCTGTGAGTACCCATGTGAGTATCTCTGTGAATATCCGTGAGTATCCGTGAGTATGCATGAGTATCGGTGTGTGTCCAATGGACGTGAACTTTATTATTATGTAGTTTATACATCATTGGCATTATGTCATTAAGGATAAAATTTGAATGATGTCCTTACAATAACATTGTAATAATATGATATATTATACAATGATATTATTATTCAGTGAATAAGAATTATTCGATTATCTGTAACAACAACGTTTCCGTTCCAGAAGTGAGGAGAGCTCGTAACATACTTTCCCGAGACCATAAAAAATATATGAAGAATAGCGGCGACACGGAGGAGAGGGAGCTGCCGATCAACAGAGACCGATGGCTATTCGAGCCAGTGGAAGCGTTCGGCTATAGTCAGCCGGGCTTGAACTCTCGACAGCGGGCGGTCGCGGCAGCGCCGGAGAGGCATTGGTGGCGACGAACGGGGACGGCCCAATACACGCAACAAAATTGAATTACTATTGCACGAACGGTTGCGTCGATCATTTCCGACAGACGGACCGAACCGTTTCGAATCCACATACACGCGAGGTCAAAACTCTTTCCTCGTACGTGTAAAACCGTGCGCATTCGCAGGTATTCCGTCGCTGGAACGGATGCATTCGTCGCCAGTGGCGTTCGACCGTGTCTAGTTCGATTTCCTGATGGCGTTTTATTCCGTGCTTCGGTCCCGCGGAGTTATTAGGTGCGGCGTTCCGGCGCTCGACCTGCGACGACAAATTTACATGTTCAAATCGATGCGACCGTAAATTTTTAATCATGCTGAAATATGTACGAGAAGGCACGTTAATAAACCAAACGGCTACATTCTTTTTTTTTTTTTTTTTGCAGCTCTATGGTGTTTTTTTTTTGGGTCGGGATTTTTCGCTGGCAAAGTACTTTCGCATGGAGGGAAGACCGCACGGCCTTAAAAAGGGCCGTTCGAAATGTGAAAGTGAAGAGCCGTGTCTTCTTTGATTTCCTGATGGGGCTCTATTCCGCGCTTTGACTTGCAACGACAAATTCACATGTTCAAATCGATGCGACCGTCAATTTTTAATCATGCTGAAATATGTACGAGAAGACACGTTAATAAACCAAACGGCTACATTTTTTTTTTTTTTTTACAGCTCTATGGTGTTTTTTTTTTTTTTGGGGTTTGTATTTTTCGCTGCCAAAGTATTTCCGCATGAAAGGAAGACTGAAGGGCCACATAAAGGGTCGTCTAAAGTGCGCGAAATTGTTGGATTAACCAGGGTGCGTTCACCCGCGTTCAAAGGCGTTATTTAGTTGGTACAATAAAAAATGTTGTTTCAATCGAAATATTTTGAATCGACGGAAGCGAATAATCGTTCAACAAAAGAATGATTTTGTTGTACCAACAAAATAACAGCTTTGAACGTACGTGACCGCGAATTTGGTTAATCCAACAATTTTTTTTCCTCAGTTCGTGGAGTGTGAAAGTAAAGAGCCGTTTCTACTTCGATCTCCTGATGGCGATTCATTCCGCGCTTCGACCTGCAACGACAAATTTACATGTTGAAATCGATTCGACCATAATTTTTTAATTACGCTGAAATATGTGCAAGACACCTTAATAAACCATCCTGCTAAATTTATTATTTTCATTTTTTGCAGCTGCGAGGGTGTTTTTTTTTTTTTTTTTGGTCGGGATTTTTCGCTGGCAAAGTATTTCCGCATGGAAGGAGGATCGAAGGGGCACAAAAAGGGTGGTCCAAAGTGCGCGAACCGAGACCTTCGGGAATTTGAAAGTAAAGCGCCGATGGAGCACAAAAGTTGACGCTCGGTGAACCCACGCCTGGAGAGGCGGTTGAGGTCGCGGCAATTTATGTATTTCGTACTTCCGGTATGCGCCATGGCAGCCGTAGCTCCGCCGGCAAACGGGCCAAATTTCAATATTCGGTTTTCGCCTCGTTCTATATTCACGAACGTAACGATAGGAAGGGAAACGCTATCGGTACGGGCGGGACGGAAGAGGTGAATTGGGAATCAAGAATTTCCGTGGATCCAATGACGCATGTATCGCCAAGTCTCCCGAGTCTATTTACTGCACGGCGTGTAATAGCGTGTTACGTCAAACGTGAAATACGTCTCTCCCCCCCCCCCCCCCCCCCCCCCCCCCCTCAGGGAATCACATTATTTTCCCGAAACTTCAATCGGCCGAAAATCGCGGTTCCGAACGCACTACTATCTTTCTTATTAAGCACTGTAAAAAAAATAAAATATTAAGCACTGTAAAAAAAAAAAATTGTAAACTTAATGTACAAATAACAGCTTTGAACGTACACTGAAAAAAAATGCTGCATGAAAATTAATGTACGCGTATTGGAAGCTTTTTTGCATAAGCCAGTATATTAAATTTAATGTACAAATATTATGTAAAATTACAGTACTTTCTAAGTAATTTTAAAATACTTTGAGGATTATTAAAGAACTTTTATTAAAAATACCACTTTTTTATAATTTTTTTTAAACCGTACTTTCATTTCACACAACATTTGTATATTAAATTTAATATACTAGTTTGCTATCGTATTGGAAGCTTTTATGCATAAAAGCTTCCAATACGGGTACATTAATTTTCATGCAAAATATTTTTTTTCAGTGTACGTTCAAAGCTGTTATTTGTTTGGCACAAATAAAGCATTGTTTTGTTGAACGATTATTTGCTTGTTTTGTTAAACGCGATTTTCAAAAAATACACGAAATCCTGAAAAAATTCATACGTATTAAGAAAAATCAACAAGTCGTTTTCGTAAAAAAAAAAAAGTTAGCTTGCCGGGTGATTTGTTGGGAAATTTTTTTTCGTTAATTTGTTAATAACATTACGGAATTATTATCATGCAAAATTAATCTTTTCAGTACCTTCCATACGGTCGATTTTTTTCAGATTTGTATCTCATCGAAAAGTGTTCGCAATTCCTCTCTCAATCCTCTCTGAGCTCACGTGGGCTCAGGCTGTCCGCTAATACCTTAATCGAGCTGATGAGAAACTTGTTCGACATCAAGATTGCGAATTAAAAAAACAAAATCGAATTCTAACAGTGGCAAACTTTCTCGATCTAAGAAATTTTTCGTTACGCCTCGAATACAGACAAACCTTTTTTTTCCTCTCTCGAAGTGAGGGGGCAAAATAAAAATGACCGAATTGGCAAAAGGCGAGACCGCGATGGTGGGCGCGAATCGGGTCGGAGAGATTCTCCGGAATGCAAACGAACGCGCCCGCTTCCGCGGCGAAGGAAAGTATAAATCAGAAATTACAAAGCAATTTCGCGGAAAACCACAACAAAACACGACGAGTGAGAGGGAGACCGAGCGCGGGAGAGCTCGGTGGATGCGGGGAAAAAGAGGCCGTGTTAAGCCGCGGGCTCGAGCTCTTTCCCGTAAATGGAGGGATGGCGGCCGCGTCGGGGGAGACCGGTGGCTCTCCGGGAATGCAGAAACGCCGAGGCGACGCCAAGGAGGCTGCCGGGAGTGTTCGGGGTGTCCCGGAGCGCGGCGGAAGGGGGGGGGGGGGGGGGGGAGGACTGGGATGAGAAAGAGTTGCAGGAGGACGAGAAAAAGGCTTTGCTTCGGTAAACTATTATAAACGGCCGTGCGCTTGTCTCGATCGCACATTACTTTTCTCTGTGTCCGCCTCCTCCCCACCCCCCCCCCCCCCCCCCACCCCCGCATCCAGCGCCGATTTTTTCCTTTTCTCCACCGCCGTTTCTCCCTCGCTGAGCTACCTTTCACGATAATTATTCAACGTACAGCGGTATGCGGGCGTATCTCTTCTTTTTTGCAACTGAAGCAGAAGCAAAAAAAAAAAAAAAAAACATTACATATAAAAATATGGTGGGTTACGTGTTCCTCGGTATTTATGTTCCGACGTGACACGCTGAAGATAGAGCGCTGCGCTATACATCGTGGTATTTGGACGATATAAGTTTTTTTTTTTTTTTTTTTTTTTTGGCACGGTGAGTTCTCGTGAACGGCGCGCGCATTTCGGGCGGCGGCAATAAAGAGTAATTAATGTTAATTACCGGTGATGTCGCTCGCTGTGCCTAATTAATAAAGTTATGGACACCGGAGCGTTGGTCGGATTAAACAAAATTTTGCCGTCCGCTCACACCGGTGCGTGTATCTGCGGACGCGCGGACGCTGATACGCCGATGATAGCTTCTCGGACTGAGGAGGTGGAAGAGAGTCAATGGGAAAAAGTAAATAGAAATTATTATGAAAATGTTTTTGATCATTATTTATCTCGCGTTTTTTTTTTTATGGAACTCCCTCACATTGCATTTTTTTTTTTCTTTATCAATGACGAACCCGCGACTTAAGGTAGTCCTTGTGAATTTGTGTTCACTCTTGCATAAGTTTCGGAGAAATGAGAGGGAATTGCAAACACTTCTGGATGCTATAAAAATCTGAAAAAAAAAAATCAAGCATGTTGAAGGTACTGAAAATATTAATTTTGCATGATGATGATTCCAAAATTTTATTAACAAACTGATTGAAAATAAATATTTCAACAAATCTCCCGGCAACGTAACTGTTTTTATGAAAATCATTCGTTCGATTTTCTGAATACGTATGAATTTTTTCAGATTTAAAAATTCACTTTCAATTTTTTTTTT